>JANDEH010000041.1:1200000-1761477 GCA_024610705.1 Tetragnatha versicolor
TCACTTGGTAGTCGGTCAATTAGCAGGATTTCCCGCTATTGTAGATATTCCGAGAAACTCCCGATTAGAGATACGCCTCAACTGATACTGATTCTGCGCTTACCATGACACTACCCTAAGGGTGCATCTAGAGATCGTTTCCCCGTTGATTGTCAAAACGGAAGATTTATGAGCAGGGGAAGATCTTTTGTCCGCTAATTGACCTCAGCTAACCACACAAAAGGAAGGAGATATTATCAATGCTTCTAATCTCCCCCGAAGGAGCCTGGTCGTTTTGTGTGGTTAGCTGAGGTCAATTAGCGGACAAAAGATGCTCCCCTGCTCATAAATCTTTCGTTTTGACAATCAACGGGGAAACGATCTCTAGATGCACCCTAAAGGGGGGTTTGACCTTCACCGACATCCATTTTAATGCTTTCAGTGGCAAATCCAGGATTCGGTTTTTTTGGGGGGGGGGCTAAGAACTTTCAAAGTCAAAATGGTTTTTCAATTACATAAAGTTGGGTCTGGGGTCCTCCCCCAGAAAATGTTCGGAAAATTTCACCCTAAGGCCAGCATCATGGCAATCGCAGGAGCAGGCGTAATTGCTCTGGCTATAATTTCTCCGCTCATCACACAAAAGGGAAATTCCGAGAAACCCACTGGTTTGTGGTTAACCTATTGTTTGATGGACTGAGAAATCAATTACGCCTTCTCCTGCGCCCAGGGTGACGCTTGCCTAAAAATTGGATTTAACTCGTATTGGAGTCGCTTTCCCACTCAAAATGCAACCGAGTTCTGACCTTCCCTGGGGACTTTCCTTTTTCTGGGGATGGACTCCACAAACATTTCGAAATTTTAACCCCGAAAAGTAGTGTTTCGACTCATTTTTGAACCCTTAGGTTACACCCAAAAAGGACAGCTCCTTGTATAAGTCAGCTAATTTTCAAGGAGAAAAAAAACAGTACTTACTAAAAGGGATGTCAAAATTTCAGGGGGGGGGTTAGGCAGTTTCTTATGCAATTATGGTGGGGGGGGGTTGAGGTTTGTCTTTGCTGACAAGGGGGGAGGGGGGTTAAAATGACCAAAAAAATGCTTTACGTATACTATTTGAACTTTTTGCTTTTTTCTCAATCTCATCCGGGTATTGATGGCTTTGGAGACGTGATTTTCCCTTATTATAATAAAAATGGAATTTTTTTCAGAAAGTGACTCCCCATATTTCCGGAAACAGTGGATAGAAGAGGTTCTAAATGATTTTTTGAATGCGATGAACAATTGAATTTTTTGACCACTCGAATTTTTTGACATTTTGTGTCAAAAGAAAAGTGATGTTCTGGAAAAGTGCCCCCCCCTTTGGAACCATGCTGGATCAGCGCCTGGTTAAATTAGAGTAGAGGGCTGATTTGGGTGTAGGACCCTTGGGGGGGCAAGCTGTCCCTGACTGCTTTGGAAACATGATTTTCCCTTATAATAAAAATGGAATTTTCTCTCAAAAAGTAGGATGGGGGGCCTATAACTCCGGAATCAGTGGATAGAAAGATAAGAGGAAAATGAGGAAGTTTTATGATGAAAATCCCAAACCCAAAGTGGTGGTCAAAAGATGAGGAAAGTGAGGAGTGAATACAAACTTCCTCATTTTCCTCTTCTCTTTCTATCCACTGATTCCGGAGTCATAGGCCCCCCCCACTTTAAGAGAAAAAATTCCATTTTTTATAAGGGAAAATCATGTTTCCAAAGCTATCAGGGACAACTTGCCCCCCAAGGGTCCTCCACCCAAATACGCCCTCTACTCTAATTTAACCAGGCGCTGATCCAGCATGGCTCCAAAGGGGGGGCACTTTTCCAGAACATCACCTTTCTTTTGACACAAAATGTCAAAATATTGGGGATTTCCTACAAAGTATATCCCGCAAGATCCCCTTGTGGTACCGCTAAGGGGGGTATGGGGGTCCTCCCCCAGAAATTTTTTTGTAATTTGACTTGGTAGGAAGTTTTTGTTGAAAAAGTGACCTACCTATGACTCCCCATAATTCCGGAAACAGTGGATAGGAAAATGAGGAAATATAAATGAGTGAATAATAATAATAATAATAATAAATGAGTGAAAGAGATGGGGAAAATGAGGAAGTATTTGTATCCACTCGTTGCAGGTGGATATATCGACCGGCGGGAGAGAGGGGGGGAGGGGAAGTTGCAGAAAAGGTTCGATGTTGACCTTCGTTTCTATTCCTGCTCTCCGGAGCGGCTAAAAATAGACACCGAGACTTCAGAGGGCGCATGCGCCCCAGGCCACGACCGCAGTCGACGGACGGGGCGACATGCGGCGACGCCCCAGCGCCCCACTTGGCGACAAGAAGGGAAGGGGACCGAAACGAGTTGAAATTCTGTTTCCTAGGGACGAAATTTCAGGGGGAGGACCCGCCTTCGCCTTCCTTCGTTAGTACTTGACTTGGAACTCTATTATTTACAACACTCTTAAAACGATTGTATCAAAATTGAGTAAAAAGTACTCAAAAAGGCTCCGATCCAATAAGTACTCAAATTTGAATACATGAATATACTCATTTCTGAAATGTGCATACTCAAAAATGAAACATCGTGAGCTCATTTTTGAGTTCAAGCTTAAGATGTTTCATTTTTGAGTATGCAACAGAAATGAGTATATTCATGTAGTATTCAAATTTGAGTACTTATTGGATAGGAGCCTTTTTGAGTACTTTTTACTCAATTTTGATACAATCGTTTTAAGAGTGAGGTGACGCTTGATAGTTGTGAGTTTACACTTATTGTCCGCTTAACCAGCAATAAATGGTGATATTCTCCTTTCATTTACCTTGCCTTACTGGAATTAAATCTGTTCTAGGAATGCCATGTCATTTCAGCAGATGAGTGGAGGACTAATCAATGGTCACCACTTTTTCAGTTGTATAGTCGGCTAGACTAGTACTTGCCCTCCGCTCTCTTGCGTTACCTTCCTATACCGTGCTGATGAGTCCTAAGAAGGACGAAACCGGTCCACGGTTGGAGGTGACGCTTGAGAGTTGTGAGTTTGCACTTAGGAATATACTCATTTCTGAAAATACTCAAAACTGAAACATCTTGAGCTTGTACTCAACAATGAGCTCACGATGTTTCATTTTTGAGTATGCACATTTTCAGGAGAATGAGTATATTCATGTATTCAAATTTGAGTACTTATTGGATTGGAGCCTTTTTGAGTACTTTTTACTCAATTTTGATACAATCGTTTTAAGAGTGAAGTTTTTGTAGAAAGTTCGTCAAAGTGCAAAAATCCTTCTAAAAATAATATTAAATTCTTGAAGATGTGTTGTGTCCGAAATTCGGATTCGGTGCACCAAAACGAGTTGAAAACCTTCTCTTTATTAGATTTAGATTTCAAAAAAGTATCAAACCCCTTTTTTAGGTGAAAACAACACGATTTTGATTTTGAAAATTCTTAGCCGCCCACCCCCCCAAAAAAAATGTCCCCGCTACTATTTAAATGAACATCATTGTAGGCCCAGCGTAATATAACAGGTAAACACAATTTGAAAATTTTCTCTTTTGAAAATTTTGGGGTAGTTTTTAAGAAGCTGATGTGCTCTTCGAATGTAGTAAATGAGCTGAAACACTTTTCATTCACTTTTAAAGAAAACTCAAAACTCACTTTTAAAGAAAGTCCCGTCAACGTCTAGAACTGTCCAACAAAGGGAACCGTTTTCCCTTAGAAAATGTTCGTAAATTTCCCTAAAAGTTGTGTTTCCCCTTCAGACCTGGTGTCCGGTATAGCGGACATCAACTTCAAACACGGATATTTTCTTCAAAATCCATGATAATTGCACAGATTTTTTTTCAGTTGATGCTCTGTGTCTTTTTTATTACCTTTTAAACAGCGAATTTATATTTCCCGGTTGGCAACAAGTATTTCTGCTGTGTTTTGAAAGCATGGCTTCGAAGGCGGAAAATTTTCATGTTAAAATTTCATAATTCCGATTGAAGGGGCTAATTTTTGGATTGTCCGTCCTCGACATAAAAGTTGACAAAAGCCTTTATTTTATATACTGTCTTTTCCATAAAGAATTATATGACTCACAAGGAGCGGTGTAACCCAAAGGGTCTAAAAATTAGTTTAAACACTCCATTCTAAAGTTAACATTTTCTGGGGGGAGGGACTCCGAAGCCCCCCTCAAATTTTTAAATCTATCATGTACTGTTTTTTTATACTCCCTGAAACTTCCGTGACTTTTGAGGAGTGATCCTTCTTTTGTGTAACATAAAGAGAAAGAGTCTATAAAATGAATTAAAACACTACTTTTAGGGGCAAATTTCCAAAATTTTTCTGAAGTAGTACCCCCTTAAACCCCCTCAAAATTTTTGCTGTTTATTAAACTTAACAGGTTTGAAAATTTTGCCGTTTAAAGGGTGTAATCCAAAAAGGCCTCAAAAGGAGCTAAAATGCTATTTAGTGGGGGAAATTTCCAAAAACTTTCTGGGACCCTCCAAATATCGCTTAGAATTCACAATGTTCATAAAATTTTGAAATTAATTTCACAAAAATTAATAAAAAATGTGATAGTCATATAACAGACACAGCACGGCTCCAAGGGGGGGGCACTGTTTCAAACAAGATCCCCTTGTGGTACCATTGGGGGTATGGGGGTCCTCCCTCATAAAAAAAATTGAAATTTGACGTGGAAAAAGTAGGGTTTTAACTCATTTTTAGAAACGTTTTGAGTCTAAGGGGGGGCTCTTTTCAACACTATTATTACCATTACTTTTTGACCTAAAATGTCACAATATTGGGTATTTCCTTTAATTATCACTGAAGATCCCCTTGTGGTACTAATTGAGGGTACAGGGGGTCCAAAAAATTTTTTAAAAATTAGACCTGTAAAAGTAGGGTTTTTACTCATTTTGAGAACCTCTCTGGGTTCTCAAGGGGGCCGCTGTCCAGATTGCCACCCCCTGGATCCGAGCCTGCCTGAAGTAAAAAAGTACTCGTTAGTAAGCACTAGCGGATCCAGGGGGGGACTAGGGGGCACAATAAGCCCCCCCCCAAATGAAAAGTTTTACTCTATATAATATGATATTTTATGCACCAAAATAAGTTTAAACCCTTTTATTTTAAGGTCAAATTTTAAAAAAAATTTCCCCCAGACCCCCCTTGGCACTTGAACCTCTGTTATATTACAACTACTTTTTACTAAGTTTGTCAAAACGCAAAAAATCTATTTACGAAATTTGGATGAGTCATACCAAAACGAGTTGAAAAAGGGGAGTTTTTGACTTAAATTTCCAAAAATTTTCTGGGGGAGGACCCTCAGACCCCCCTTTTGGTAGTTGGAACTGGAGCAGGATAATTAAGGGAACGTACCCATACTACGTGACCCATTCAGGGGAGGGAGGGGGGTCTTCAAAATACCACGCTCGGTCACGGGGGGGAGGGGGGGAGTTAGGGTTTCGTCACGTAGTCAATTTCCTCTAGTCAATATGACAAACTTAAGCTAAATTAATGACTGAAATTTGCCAAATTAAGACTAATTAAGCCAAATTAATTATTAAAATTAGACAAATTAAGCAAAATTAATTTTTTAAAACTTTCTGTTTGCAAAAAATTATGGCAAACCGTATTTATGAATTACTACGTGAAAACTAGAGGGGGAGGGGGGGGGGTCTTGGCATATACCACGGATGGTCACCAAGGGGGTCAAAAATGGGTCACGTAGTATGGGTACGTTCCCTAACTACCTTTTTCATACTAACATTAACAAGAACATTCAAATGGATAAGGAAAATTCTTAGCCCCCCCTAAAAACCAAATCCTGGATTCGCCACTGTAAGTAAGCACCTCAAAAAAATGTTCGGTCAAACCCCCTCCCGAAACCATGCTCTGCACCTCGGGCTCCAGGCGGTCGCCAAGTTGGCGACTTGGCAACCCTTGTGCGGCGGGCGAGCGATTGCTCCTAGAGCTCACGCTCTGATCTCGCTTCCACGCGGGAGACTGTGCCAAGTTCGCGGAGCAAAAAATTCGGGAACCTGTTGCATTTTCGCCCAAAAGGTTAGTGATCTTTACACCACTCTCTTGGGGGGTGACCACCACACTCCCCTTTTTTTGGGAGCAGCTCTCGATCATCGACAAAATGGGCCACGTTTGCTACGAAATTGGCTGAATCGAGTTTTGGCGATGTTTCAGATATAAGTGTTTCATAACTTCTAGGGTAGGTAGGGTACATCAGGACGAACGAGAATTGGTGTGGTAGGTTAGGGGGGGTTGCAAGCAGGGTTGGCAAAAACCCGGGTTGTTTTGAAAACACCCAAGTGGGTTGGGTTTTTTTGGGTTTTTTCAATAAAACCCTGAAAAAAAACCATATAAAACTGGGTTTTTTCGGAAAAAGTGTGTTTTTTTTCAAAATTAAGTGGTTTTCTCCTATAATGTAAGTGGGTTTTTTCAAATTTTAGTGAGTTCTTTCTATAATGAATGTGTTCTGTCAAAATAATGTCAGTTTTTCCACAGTTAAGTGAGTTTTTTCAAAGTTTTTATACTTTGAAAAAACCCACTGAAATGGTAAAAACACCCCTTATTTACTGAAACCTGGTTTAAATTTTGAAAAAACCCACTAAAATTTAAAAAATATCCTAAACTTTGAAAAAACCCACTGAAATTTTTATTTCAATTTTCATATTTCATATCTATTTGAACTTTAAACGTCCTAAATTTTGAAAAAACCCCATTCAATAATGAATAAAACCCACTGAGAATGAATGAACCTATTTAACTTTAAAAAAACTCCCTGAAATTGAAAAAACACCATTTAATTTTTAAAACCTAGTTTAAATTTTGAAAAAACCCATCAAAATTTTAAAACTATCCTAAATTTTGAAAAAAAAACACAATAAGTTTTGAAGGAACTGCCAAAATCTTGATTTTTCTTGAAAAAACCCAAAAATGGGTCCAAAATGTGGGTTTTTTCACATGGGTTTTTTTGAAAAAACCCATTGGGTCCAACCCAATTGGGTCCAAAACAGCCAACCCTGGTTGCAAGTGGGGTTTAAGGGGTGAAAATCGGTAAAAAAACTCGCATATCTGGGCAGATAGAGCAACAATTGTTCGGTTCCGGCATTTATTACATTCAACCAATTCAAATGTTTCATGTAAAAATGAGATTAATGTGTTTATTCTGATAAAAAACCCAGACAAATAAATGAATCAGACATGCGTTGTATAGGTAGATTAAAGTTACAATTGACTTTATTGGTTACACTAGTTCCTAGAGCCAAACGACCAACCAACAAGTAGAGATGTAAAGGCTGGAAAAAACCGGGTTTATTCCCGGGAATAAACCCGGTTTTTTTGGATGGGAATTTTGAATATTCCCATTTCGAGATTTTAGAGTGAAATTTTGGGAATTTTGATTCTTTAGCTTTTTGTAAAAGGTAAGTGATTTCAAGTATTTTTCATAATCATATGTCATAATACTTAATATTAGTGATGGGCAGGTATCGATACCAAATACTTAAGTACTCGATACCTATAGGTATCGAGTGTATTCGATACCCACAAAAGTATCGATACTTTATTGACATATTTCGTTTTAAATTTTTCAATGAAGTAATCTTTATAATACCTACTGTAGATCAAACGCAGCCTGTTTTCATTTTGCAACGCTCAAACCCAAGTCGTTATCATCCGCGAGAGAAATTTGACGCGGCTAGGTTTTTCAACCGCCAACTCCTTCGCCTCTATCCACCTCCAGGCCCGTAGCTACGGGGCTTTTTGATGGATCGCTTTCAGTTTTTTGAATATTAGTCTGATTATGGATAGGCCCTAAAAAAATTGTCCCTTCAGGTTCATTTCCCGATATTGAAAAAAAGTACTCGATACCTAAAAGTACTCGATACCTATAAGTATTCGATACCAAAGTATTCGATACCTATAAGTATTCGATACCAAAGTATTCGATACCTAAAATTATCGATTTTGCCCATCACTACTTAATATATGTACAATTTTAAGGTTAATTTTAATTATAAGACTTGGATTTCGGTTTAAGCTAAAAATAGAAGTAAGCCATATAATATTATAAACCTCCTGAAATAATCCAAATAGTTTATAGAAAGAACTATCAATTACTAGTGTTTGATCATGTTTTGTCTTAAACTCCTCAAAAGTCCTAGAACATGAAAACGGATAGTGAAATATCTTTGTGTTTGTTTACGGTCAAAATTCCCAATATTCCCCTAAAATTCCCGGTTTATTCCCAAAAATCCCGGGTTTTTTCCCGCCTCCCAAAAAATGTGGGAATTTTACATCTCCACCAACAAGACTCTAGTATTAGGATGTTTTCGCGTCGTGAGATTTTCTATTGCATTCTATCTACCTACAACGCATGCCTGTTTCATTTATTCGTCTGGGTTTTTTTTTCAGAATAAACACTTGAATCTCATTTTTACATGAAACATTTGAATTGGTTGAATGTAGAGATGTAAAATTCCCATATTTTTTGGAAGACGGGAAAAAACCCGGGATTTTTGGGAATATTAGGGGAATATTGGGAATTTTGACCGTAAACAAACACAACGATATTTCACCATCAGTTTTCATTTTCTAGGACTTTTGAGGAGTTTAAGACAATTTTAAACATGATCAAACACCAGTAATTGATAGTTCTTTCTATAAACTATTTAGATTATTTCAGGAGGTTTATAATATTATATCGCTTACCTCTGTTTTCAGCTTAAACCAAAATCCAAGTCTTAGAATTAAAATTAACCTTAAAATTATACATAAGAGTATTATGACATATGAAAAATACTTGAAATCACTTCCTTTCACAAAAAGCTAAAGAATCAAAATTCCCAAAATTTCACTCTAAAACAGTGTTTCCCAACCTTTTTCGGTCCATGCCCCACCAAAGCCTTTCTCAATTTTCCATGCCCCCCCGGTCTTAGTGGCATATATAGAAATATATTTTGAGAGGGAGCCAATATTATTTCTTAGCCTCTCCCTCCTATGTATATTTAATAAGTCAAATGAAGCTTTTCAGAACATTTTAAAGTAGGATTTGCATGCTAACGAACGGAATCAAGTAATGAGTAAATAAGTTCTAAAATACCAAGGGGGGTCTGGGGGTCCCCCCCCCAGCAAATTTTTGGAAATTTGACTCTAGGAAGCAGGTTTTTAACTAGTTTGGTACCCCTAGTTGGAAAACTTTGGATATAAATTTTTAGGTAAGATTTGCATTTTGATGATCCGGATGTAAAAAAGTTTCAAATATAAGCGTTCTAAAAACAAGGATCTTGGGTCATCCCCCAGAAAAAGTTTGGAAATTAGACTCTAAAAAACAGGGTTTCAACTTGGTTTTGATACATACTGGTCCAGATTTCAGACATACATTCTCAGATAGAATAATGGGATCAGATTTTGATAAACTTCCTTTTAAAAAGTTTTTTTTTAATTTCCCCCCTGGATTGGCCTCACCTGGGGGGCAATTTGGTTGAAAATTTTCAAATTGCCCCCCTAAAAAATGATATTGCCCCCCGGTGGGGCGTGCGCCCCACGTTGGGAAACACTGCTCTAAAATCTCGAAACGGGAATATTCAAAATTCCCATCCCAAAAAACCGGGTTTATTCCCGGGAATAAACCCGGTTTTTTCCAGCCTTTACATCTCTAGTTGAATGTAATAAATTCCGGAAACGAACAATTGCATTCCTTTCTGTCCAGATATGCGAGGTTTTTTGCTAATTTTGACTCCTGATTTTCACCCCACTTGTGACCCCCCAAACCTACACCAATTCTTGTTCGTCTTGATGTACCCTACCTCCCCTAAGAAGGTATGAAACACCCTGTATAGGCGAAAAATCTCTATAGTCCCAATTCCTTTCTATTCATTTTAATGCAAAAATTCTTCGTTCATACGACGCGCTAAATCGGTTATACGTCGTTTCCCATTGTCTTAATGAAGGGTTTTTACGAAAAAAAAATTAATATAAATTGAAGATTTGATATTCATATAGTACAATACACTGTATTCGGATGTGGTGTTAAGGATGTGGAATAAAGTACTCAAGATATGAAAAATCAAATAAATAAATATTTGGGATGAACTATAAAAGTACGGTTTGTTTCATATTTATGTTTATGTTTTAATATTTTAAATATTATTTGAAGACTGGACTTCAAAAAGAAGCTAAGTGCCAAAAGTAAAAAATATGAGTTAAACCCGAAAAACCAATCTGGGTACCATTGCCAACAACCTATAAAATCGGCTTAGCGCCATCGCCACAACAATTATTAGTAGTTTAAAATTAGCCCGAAAGATGACTTTTTATGTGTATTCCTATGGAGAATAAAATTTAAAATGATCAATTACAGAAAATTTACTTTTTGGCACTTAGCTTGTTTTTGAAGTCCAGTCTTCATTTTTAGTTTTAAAAACAATTTGAAGTTGTTGTTGTTGTTTTATGCCACTTGGAATATTCAAGCTCCACCGCAAAGCGTACAGGATTTAAGGAAAACCTAATAATCATAGATGTTTTCAATTATACGTCGCTTTATGTCGGTCCCTTGAAAGACGTATATAAACGTTGCTTTACAGTACACACAAACCTGTTTTTGTGTGCGATTTTTTATTTGTACGGTGTTTGAAAATTTCAATAAAATGGGATGGGATCATAGAACAAAAATCTTGTATATATGGCTACCGAGACATTTACAAAAGGGTCTAATGAAACAAGCCGAATACATCAGTGGTGCCCAACCTTTTTTATCCCGAGGGCCAATTTGCTTTTGAAGATTTATCTCGCGGGCCACATAAAAAACACTTTTAAGGATTTTTCTAAACATGAAGAAAAATTACAGACCCGTTTTCAATGAGAAGTTTGCAACTGTTTGGAGGATACTAGTTCTTGTAAATTTGGCTCCAAATTTGTAACACTTCTCCTTAAAGCTGAATTAAGATGATTATCTGTTTCGTTTCGTAATGTCTCTTGATATTGTGTTCTTTAAACACTGCCACTGTCTCCTTATAAGACACTACGGTTTATTTTTTCTCCGAATGAAAAAATATGAATTTGTCCACTTTTCTTGAAAATTTCGGCATTCCGAGTGAATCTTCAACTTTTTTACGATCGGTCATCTCTTCGAAGTTTGATTCTAAAAAGATTCTTATAAACTAATTCAAATGGCTATCGGGATGTTGAAGAATTCCTTTTTTATATCATATTTTTTAGATGGAAGTGCCATAATGTCTCGCACGATGTCGTGGTTTTCCATAGAGTATGGTTTTTTTGGATGATTTCTGAAAGTGGTTTTTGTTTTAAAGATTTAACGAGTCCGTGGGCCACATGGATCAGCCTTCCGGGCCACATTTGGCCCGCGGGCCGTAGGTTGGGCATCACTGGAATACATGGTTTAGCAAAGAAACTTGCATATTTGGCAGTAATTGTTCAATTCCGGTATTTATTATGTAATACCATTTTGAAAATTTAACTTCTTCTACTGAGCAAGTTTTCTAACTAGTAACTCTTTTGGTATTTACCTACTACAAGTTATTTACAGTTATTACAGTAATTTACAGTTGTAACTATACTTTTCGCACGAACCAGTTTTATTAGTTTTATGTATGTAATAAATGACGGAACCATTATATCTGTTATATTATCATATACAGGGTGGTCCTAAGTTCGTGGTACAAACTGGGTAGGGTAGGTAGAGTACATCAAGACGAACAAGAATTGGTATAGAAAGGGGGGTCGCAGTTACACCGTTAAAGAGCTATAGGACCTAATGTAGTGCGAGAGCGTTACAAAAGGACGTTTTGCCAAGGCCCGTTTAACGAAAAAAAAAAGCATAATGAAATGAAAAAAATTTATTGCATGAGGTACAGCAGTATCTTTACTACTTACATCATGAATTTGATAGAAATTGGACCACTTGATAAACCGTGGAGTGAGTTTTAAAACATGCAATATATTAATCTTTTAGCCAAAGAATGGAGTTCCTTCAAAATTAGTGTAATGGTATTTAGAAAAATGATGATCGGGGAAGGAATTTTCAATGATCATACTGTTCCAATGATCAATGTATGATCATTGAAAATTCCTTCCCCGATCATCATTTTTTCTAAATACCATTAAGGGAACTCCATTCTTTGGCTAAAAGATTAATACTGCACGTTTTAAAACTCACCCCACGGGTTAGCAAGTGGTCCAATTTCTATCAAATTTATGGTGTAAGTCAGGGGTCCCCAACCCTATGCCCGCGGGCACCATGGCGCCCGTCGATCGGTCTAGGTGCGCCCGCTGCTTGTGCCCACCGATAAAATATTTCGGTTTTCCATAAATTTGAAAATCGCTTTCAACAGTTTAATATACACATGGTCACCTTTTTTGCAAATCCTTTTACCAACCAATAGCAACATACATTTTAGAATTTCTTCAAGTAAGGCAAGAAGAAGTAGAGATAGAAATTTTGGATCTTCAGAATGACATTATCCTCAAAACTATTATATCATATGAGAAATTCTGGAATATAGTTGATAGAAATAAATTTCCATTCTTAAAAAGAGCAGCATATAAAATAAAGACGTTTTTTTTTGTTCCACATGCTTGTGTGAATCATCATTTTCGACAATGAGTATCATAAAATCAAAATAAAGATCACAACTTACAGATGAACACCTTGGCGATTGCTTGCGAGTAGGAATTTCGGCGCAAGTTCAGAGGTGCGGATGCGCCAAGTTTTTGGCAGTAAACAAGACTAATATGGTAACCCTAACTAATGTTAAAAGAGTCATTTGGCTTCAAAATTTGGCGCTAAATAGCCAAAATTCGCCAATCATCCGCACCTCTGAACTTGCGCCGGAATTTCACCATATTCTCCCAAGAAGCGCTGGTCGTGGTCAGTGAAATGCACAATGCAAAAGATCACATTGACTGTATTTTATTAATTTTTATACTTCGTATGTCTTACAAGCAATTTGGTAATAATTTATTTTACAAAATAATATTAATACTAATTACTTATATTCATATGTTAAATTATTTTTAACTACAAAATTAACTAAATAATAACTTGCATATTAACTTTGTCCACCAACTATAAAATATAAATATATCTTGAAAAAATAAATGGTGCCCGCTATTGGAACGATATTCTGGTATGTGCTCTTAGGTACAAAAAGGTTGGGGACCCCTGGTGTAAGTAGTAAGGATACTGCTGTACCTCATGCAATAAATTTTTTCCTTTCATTATGTTTTTTTTCGTAAACGGGCCTTGGCAAAACGTCCTTTTGTAACGCTCTCGCACTACATTATGTCCTAGCTCTTTAACGGTGCATCTGCGCCCCCTCTGGTTTTTCAAAATATGCTTGTCTAGGTCCCCTCTATACTTACCCTACCCAGTTTGTACCACGAATTTAGGACCACCCTGTATATGCGCGTTTTAAAACTGGGTTCGTTATTCGCGGCAGTGGCGTATATAGAAATTTATTTCGGGAGGGGCCCAAAATTATTTTTCACCCCCTCACAAGCGAATTTATTACGTACAATGTAACTTTCGAAAAAAAAATTTTGTTAAAATTTAAATATAAAAGCACTTATTATAAAAAAAGTTATGAATAATTTTGTTCCAAATACCAAAGGGGGTCTGGGGGTCCACCCCCAAAAAAGTTTTGAAATTTGACTTTTAAAAACTGGTTTTTAACCAGTTTTGGTACACCTAGTCCGAATTTTTGATTTATAATTATAGATAGAATTTGCATTTGGGTGAACTTAATATAAAAACAAGTTGAAAATAATAGAGTGCCAAGTAGGAAAGGGGATCTGGGGGTCCTCCCACAGAAAGTTTTTGGAAATTTGACCCTAAAAACAGATACTCGGTTTTGGTACGCCTAATCCTAATTTTGGACATATATTTTTAAGTAGGATTGGGATTTTGATGAACTTATTGTAAAAAGATTTGGAATAATAAAATGCCAATCAGAAAGGGGGGTTTGGGGGTCCTCCCCCAGAAATTTTTTGGAAATTTGTGCCTAAAAACAGGGTTTTAGCTTGTTTTGGTACACCAAGTCCGGATTTCGGGGGGGGCCAGGGCCCCTTCGGGCCCCCCCTTATATACGCCACTGATTCGCGGTATATTTTGGAACTTAACTACCGCGAATAACGAGGGTGCTGTAATAAGATCCCAAACTTTTCGGGCCCCATTTTCAAGAAAAAAGTTTTCCACCTCTCATTTGCTTATTTTTTTTATAGAATTTTATACAAACATTTTGTAATAAAAAGACTAATTTAAACCAAACAAAATATAAAAAAACTTCAAAGCTAATATGCACACAATATTCAAAAGTTAAGTTTTCTATGCGCCTTAAAATTTATTGGAAATAATTAGGTAATAGTTCTACCTTTTATAAGACTCTACCTTTTTATATAGTAAAAGTAATATATTTTTCCCAATGAGGAAGTTGCATGATTTTTTTTAATCGATTCCTCTTGCAAAAATAAGCAACTACCCAAAATTTGAGGCCGATCGAGAAATTTTTTAATTGTCAAAAAAATTAACAAAAATCCCCTTTTTAAAAGCGCGCGAAAACGCCAACAGTTTGGATGTGACGTCATCTTATACTAAACATTGTTGTAAAGCAATGGAGTTGATGGTATGATTGTTGACGTCATCTTCTTATAGTTTAAACAATAAACGTTTTCAGTCACGTGTTTTTTCTCGACTTTTAAATTAAAATATTTAATTACCTGTACATTTTTTTTGAAAAACTGACTAGATATTTCATTTTACCATACAAAAAACCATACGGAACACATGTTAGTTTTTGAAAATCTGATACATGCAACTTCCTTATTGTATACAAAAATAGGTAGTACAACAAGAAAGTACATATAACTCATAATTTGACTAACAAAAATAAACCAAAGAAAATATGTATTTTTGTGACATAAGAGCGAAAGCTCGTGCCCCGTGATATCAACAATGCAATCCCCACTTTTTAGTGTCTTATAAAATATTGCTCACAATAAAGTTACGACGCGTCCGAAATTATTTCCATTTGCGATCAATCAATTTACAAATACAAATACGAATACAAATTAAGTCGACCAACTACAGGCGTAAGCCCAGCAAGGTTGGTCCAGTCTTTTTAACCCAAACTACCGGAATCCCAGTATCTGTCAATTTTCCTCTTGAACCCCACTTGAATTTACAATTGTTTCAGGCAACCATCTATCCACTACCCTATTAAAAAAATAATGCTTTCTACAATCCGTCTTAAATTTTACTTCATTCAATTTGAAATTGTGACCCCTTGTTCTATTACCCGTTTGTAATTGATCTTCTAAATACGGCAAGGGTTTATAAATTATTTTTAAAACTTTTTTCAAACGTTTAATGAATGACTTGCCATCCCAATTTATAAGCATGCTCCTGTGTTGATAGCGCCAAATCTGATTCCAAATAATTATCGGGTTTTTCCGCGGATATAAAACAATTGTGTCGTCTGTTTGAATCCTTTCTTCTAGATTAGTTTTTAAAATACTTATGATTTAAAAAAAAGTAATATTTATGAGAATAAACGTAACTAAACAGGAAACTTCAATGCAGTTCTTTTAATTGAAATTTTTTTATGATTTATTGAAAGTATTTATGGTGTAGCTATATGTCGTTTCTCTCATCAACTAAACTCATTTTGATTTCTTTAATTTTCATATAAAACAATAACTTATCTCGAATTTATTTAAGTTATTTTTTTCACGTTTTTAGTTACTTTAAAAATATTATAATGCTTCAAAGTTCATTAGTTATATAAATAAACAAACACCCGGAAACTGTTCCATTTACTTATTAATACCGCTGCCATCTTTAAAAAGTGTTTTAAAAATTTATTTAATGCATTCTATTTTTTAACATTATTGTAAACTTAAAATATAGGAGGAATTAAAATATATTCCACATTACAGAAATAGTCATTGTTGATATTGATTTATTTTTCATCCATTGAAAACATTAAGTGACATTAATTAAGATTGAAATTAACGAATAAATTATTAAAATAATAAAGCTAATAATCTCGAAGCAAAACGTAAACAACTAAACCGGTATTTATAGTTTTCGAGATGTGGAAGAAAAAAAATAAAGAAGGATTTCTATCATTTGGTAAGTTATTAATTTATAGATTTAATAGTATTTTTGAATTAATCACATTGCGATATTGCATGTTACAAACTCCGTTCTGGGTTTCTTTTTAAGTTAAATTTCTAGAAATTGTATGAACAACTTTTTCTAAATGTTAATTCGATACATTTCTTTACGATGTTTTATTTTAATTGTTTGTGCTCGAATAAATTTGAAAAACGAAATGGGGGAAAACTCATTCTCTAAAAAGCGAAAACTTCTAAATATATTGTGCAGAACAAAAAAAAATACGCTCGTGTGCATATTGAGTTCTCCTGAGTACATCTGCCCCTTTTTGTTTTGCTTCGATTTTCACAGCTGCGGAGAAAAACCTACAAACAACGGTCCTTTAACAAGTTTCGTTCTTTTATTTTTTTTCTAAGCCTTGAAAGTGTATCAGGCTTTTTTTAAATTTTCTTGCTTTATAAATAGGACTGGGGGATTTACATGTATAATTAGTATTACATACATTTTCGGAAATCTGATGTTGCCGAGTTCTCTCAAATACTTCATGTTTCTAGATATTTTTGATCGGCCATTTTAATTTAAGCTTCCTAAATATATAACTCTAATATCTTCCTATGAGGCTATTTAAAAGCTCAGAGTTTTTAATGTTGTCAGAATTAATTAAAAAATTTTAATCGTACAGAATATATTCCTATTTTCCCTACTTTTAAGTACATATTTTGGACTTTTTATCACATAATTACCTAAAAGAAATACGTATGATATATACATAAATATTTTGAGTTTTTGATTACATAATTAATACCATATTGTGGTAATTTTGTGGTAATGTGGCCCTAATTATTACCATATTGTGACTTTTCCTTTTTTTAAATGTTGGGACTTTTTCATTACATAAGGGATTGATGATTTTACAATTTTAAAACTAAACCCCAGTATTTAGTTAAATTTATTTATGTGTTCTATTTAATAAAATTTCAGCTAAGCAGTTTTTCGATGGAACATGGGTTTTTTCGGTAAAAGGTCCTAACTTTGTGAAAATTTTGTTTATAATTTTGTAGATTCAAAACTAGTATAAAATCGGATTTTTTCTCTGCTAGAGTCTTGTTTTTTGTGAAAATAAATTCCTAGTTTGGTGATGTAGAAAGTTTTAAGGTATAACATAATTTAAAATGTCCCTAAGACCAAGTAGCACATAATAATTAGCCAATATTGTAATGTAATGTTGGCCAACACTAAAATGACCCACTTCTTAATATTACTGAATATGGGGTGGTTGAGGGTTAGGGTAACCCCTTTTTTGAACAGTAGGGGAAACCGGGGATGGATGGGACACTGGGTAGGATGGGACACCTTCAATAAGTCTTAAAATCATAAATAAAATTAGTTTTTGAGTGTTCCCCCAGGTAAAGCCACCATGGCTTCATACTTGTTGCTGTTTATTATTTTAGTTGCAAGCTCCTACAAGTTTCTGAATGAAAAAGATGGTTTCACTATAGTAAAAGTAACTAAGTACTACACTTTTCAAAGTGAAATTTCAATCTGATTCTTGGTTACTTTCTTAATGGTTTGAATTGTTTTCTAAACAGAATAATGTATTCTTTATGAATATATAGTTGAATTAAGCCTAAAAGCTACAGTTCTTTTGAAAGAACCTATTTTTTAAAACTGTTGCTACCGGGGTGGGATGGGACACCATGACTTGGGGTGGGATGGGACATGCCCAATTCCTCTCAATACCTAAATACTACAAGCTATTGCATACAATTCTTTAGATACCATTGTTTTGAAACTGATTAGTATTGCAGTTGAAAACATATTTTTTCAGATTAAAGAAGAATTTTAACTATTTTGTATTTTTCACTTAAGTTAGATTTTTCGAAGTAAATATAGGGTAAAATAACTGATGTTTTTGTAATAAATCTTTAAAATGCGTAAAATACTTCCATTTTTGTGGTTTTTAATCATATATTTAAAAAGTAATCATAAATTTTAATTTAAAATTATATGTCCCATCCCACCCCGGCCCAGGGTGGTATGGGACAACATTAAACGGGAAAAAATTGAATGGGATAAAATTGAACTTATTGACTTATTTCATTTAAGACTATATTGATAGTAGATCAAATTTCATTACATTAGTTTCTAAAATAATGCTTGACCTATTTTTTAATTAAATCAGATGGGTGTGTTCCATGATATGCAGTAAGTGGGTCACCCACTCTTTATTTATATATTGAAAGAAAGTAAAACTTAAAAGGAAGTATGTGAGTCTTTACAAAGCACAGAAATTTTCAATTTAATATTTTATTGTAACTGTATCCATACTGCTATAATGACTCCGTTTTTTTTATAATTTTGAGTTTTATTTGTATTATTCTTCTTATTTCTCCCTTGTGTTGTGTAAACTTAGAAGAAATATAATTTAAATGTCAATTTAATGTTTTTTTTTTTTTAAAGATTTTTCTTCAGAAAAATTTCATAAGGTGTAAGAAGGGAATAAGTCCATTAACTTTTTTTCACAGTAAAATATTTTTTAATGTATTTATATTTATTTTGGTGATTGCTCTGTTTTCTAAATAGGGTTCTGAATTTTCAGTAAAAATTTGGTGGTTATATAATGAAAATTCCATTACTCATACAGTTTTTTTTCTTTCGATTTTCTCAAAACTTGGTTTTTGGACTTATTCCCTTCTTCTCACTGACGATTCAATTAAAACTTAACTGGAAATACTTCTTTGAAAAATGTATCTTGAACTCTCCAGACAATCCATTATTCTGGAAATCTATTTTAAATTAGTTCTGTAATATTAAAAGAAAATGAAACAAAACTCAAATATTTTCGAAACTTATCAGTATGCAAAATGTTACATAACCAATGCGAGTAAGTGTGAAAAATTTCCTGTACATACAGAGATATTTTAAACGCCTCTGGGAGAGCGTATTTTACGCATTGAAAATCGGTGATACGCTTTTAAAAACTAGCCAGGCGTAGTTTCACGCTTTGAATTTTTGGTTTTGCTTGAAAATGCATTTCGACCAGCGAAATCAAAAAACAATATTTTTTTTACTCAAATTTGCAATATTAAATAAATATTTGATTTAGAATGTTTAATGTAAAATAAATTATTTTATGTATAATGTTTAATACTTTATACTATTACCTAACAGTCCCAGCAAAAAATGCCATCAAAGTCAAATTTACAAAAATTTTTTTGGGGATACCCCTCAGTTCCCCCCTTAGTACTTGGAACTGTATTACAACTTTTTTATGTATAAAGTTCCATGATAGTTTCAAAGTGTATTTTAAATCTGTAGATTCGGAATAACTTAGGATTTTGAAGATAACTATCTAATTTGTATTTGTAAGAATTCAAATTTGATCAAAATAAGTTTTTAATATACTAGGGAGCTACCGCCCCCTGCTCGCTATCGCTCGCCAACCCCCGTTAACTGCTGACGCAGATACTTTAGGATCGCTTTGCCATCCTCACAAAACACAGCTCACAGCACTTATACTCACTTTATAAAACATTCTTAAAACAGGGGAACTACTTCTCTAGGGTATTCTTTCAAAATTGGGGAATATTCATTCAGCGGCGAAATTTTAACAGTTCCTTTATGGCAATATGAATTGGCGGATCGCCATTTAATTCCAAGAAAATTAGCAACAAAGCAGTGTAAACTTTCTTTTACCATTTCCCCAAGGTAATGTTTTTCTCACACAGATCCATTCAGAAGCACTGAAACATCTCCGGAATAAATTTTACTTTCTTAAAATTTGTAATGATTTTCATCGATTGCCTGTGAAAAATGTAGTAATTATCGTAAACATCACGAAAATTTAGAATTTTGCTTCATGAGAACAAATAAACATCGAAATTGTGTCAATTTCATAGCAATGACACGGATTTTCTGATTTTATCTTTATTTCTAAAACATTCCCCCGCCATATCTAGTTTTGCGTTTTGGCATTATAAAAAAAAGTTACATTTTACTACCTTAAATAACATAACTTGCAAAAGGATATAAAAATAATTATTATTGTAATAAATAAATGCAAAAGTTCAAAATTTCTGAAAGCGAGTTTATATTTTAGTGTAAATATAGTAATGATTAGGTTGCCACAACGATAAAGATAAATATAAAAATATGAATTAATTATTTAAAAATAAAAGATAAATTAATTATACATTAGTTTTAAATATAATTAAAATCGTTTGAACAGCAAAAATATAAATATTGTTAAAAAGAATCCAATATATATTTTTTAAATTAGTGTGATAAATAGAAATATGATTATTCAATGTATTTGAATGTTAAAAAAACAGTGAAATATATTTTCAATTGTTTTAAAATTCATAGTTTCTTGTATAAAAGTATTTAATAAATAAGATAATTTCAAAATTAAATGGTTATTTAGAGCTATTGCTTATTTCTCATAATTTCATTTCATTAATTATTTTATATATATATAGATATATTTACAGCTGATAACTTATTATTGCATGCATATGCATTAATTTTTAACATTACTATTTGGTACTCACATTCAGTGCAATAGTTACTTTATAATAATACTTAAACTTGTCCTTTTTGATTTGTACGACCAGTAATTTTTGTTCCGGACCAGTAAGATTGGTAAAGCAATGGTCCGCAGGACCAGCGGATTTTTTTCCCAATTTCTAACGCTGGTTTTAACTGACTAATTTATTCTCTAGATAATATTAGGGCCAAATAAAATAATATTTATATCTATACCTAAAAAGCTACTATTAAGGGGAGTCGGTACCTTTGATACCTTCAAAAACTCGATTTTGAGATTTTGAATGTTTCGGATTTTACATTTTATGATCTTTACAACGATGCCTCATTTATGCAAAATTTCAAAATAGAAGTGTATTGAATTGTCTTTTAAAAACAAGATAACTCTATTTCTACTGGGAAGATTTTAACAATAAAATGCGTTTTTCTCAAAATGAACGTTTTAAAACTGTGTGTACCTTTTCTCAGCATCTACTGTATGTATTGAGCTCATATTTGCAGCATATGTTCTTGACATGTAGTTTTAACTTTTAACATGAGCTTTTTTTCAATATTTTCAGTTAAATATGTTTTAGAGCAGTTTTCGTAGACAAAAGACGTTTTTTAAGTATTCTTAAGTGAGGCTCACTCATTATTTTTTAAAAAAATATCTAAACATTATATTGATAAACGCTCAAGTCTGTTTGAAGACGAATGTGTATTGATTGCATATAAAAAATTTGAAGCTTTTATGTCCAATAGTTTCTGAGAAAAAGGTACATAAAGTTTGTAAATTTAACATTGTCGGTATACAGGGTGTTTCAAAATTGCGTTGCACGGCTTTTATTCGAAACCAGGGCCTCTTAGGGTCATGGAAGTAAGGTCTACCCCTAGGTAAGTGACCCTGGAGAATCCATTGAGATGACTTACAGCGCCCCTAGCGGCGAAACTAAAAAGTTAAAAAAATTAATTTAAAAACTAAAGGAGATAGAGCAAAAACCTCAGTGAGAGTATTGTTGCCAACGTCAAGAAGAACTCATTGAAAAAAATTTGATCAAAATATCTTGAATATTCGCGGAGATATTAGCATGTGAAAATAGCACTTTTTCGGGGGTCAAAAAGGAAAAAGTTCGCATATTTGCAAATTTTTCAGTGTTATTGTGTAGTTTTGTGTTTTTTTAGTTGAAAGAACACAAAATTTTATTAAAAAATCAAAAAAATTTGCAAATATGCGAACTTTTCACTTTTTGACCCCCGAAAAAGTGCTATTTTCACATGCTAATATCTCCGCGAATATTCAAGATATTTTGATCAAATTTTTTTCAATGAGTTTTTCTTGACGTTGGCAACAATACTCTCACTGAGGTTTTTGCTCTATCTCCTTTAGTTTTTAAATTAATTTTTTTAACTTTTTAATTTCGCCGCTAGGGGCGCTGTAAGTCATCTCAATGGATTCTCCAGGGTCACTTACCTAGGGGAAGACCTTACTTCCATGACCCTAGGAGGCGCTGGTTTCGAATAAAAGCCGTGCAACGCAATTTTGAAACACCCTGTATACAAGGTACCGAATCCCCTTAATAAGCATGGGAGGGGCTGAGGAATATAATTTCGGGTTCTCTCTCCTGAACAAAATTCTAGGGTTTTAACTGACTAATTTATTCTCTAGTAGATAATATTTGGGCCAAATAAAATAATTGTATGCGGTCCGAATTTCGGAACAGAAGGCAAAGCGATAATGGGCTCTAAAAAGAGCCTGCTCCCGATTTAGCCCTCTCGCGTACTTGGGGCTATTCTGGGCGCGCGCAAGGCCAGGGGGACGAGAATAGCGCGAGACAGCGTGGTACAGAACCCCGACTCGATCGGGAAAACTGCAAATTCGACCCTAAGAAACAACGGCTTCACGGAACTAAGGCAACGTTTAAAATTTTTTACCATAACTAGGGGGTTCTGCCCCCTGCTCGCTATCGCTCACCAACCCCCGGAACTGCTTCGCAGTTCTATGAAGATCGCTTCGCGATCTTAGCGAGCAGAGCTCGCTTGTTTCATCTCAACTATCCAGTAAAACCTTGAACTTGTCTGCTTAGTAAATGATCATTTAAAATCGAAACTTTTCATCTCTCTAACTTATCAATAACTTAATGCGAACCATTACTACCAAAATATCAAAATAAAACTGTTACTAAAATATTCCTTTTTAGTTTACCATTAATTTAACCGAAATGTTTTCGAAAATATCCAGCAAGTCTAATTATCATCAACCATCTTAGAGGAAAAAAATGCCATTAAAAAACTTTTAAATTTATAAAATGCACGTGTGTATCTAGTGAATCATCGGGAATAAGAAATCAGATTCATAAAATAATCGCCTGTTTCTCTAGTGAACGACCAGAAAGAGAAGGAAAAATTGAAACTTTGTATCTTAATAATTCTAAAACTAATTCGATTTTTTTGAAAAACGAAACTCCAATCTTTCTATAAAAAATATTTGTATGCGTGTTTAAAATATCATAATTCTACTGTGATTAGTTTTTCTATTATAACGAAAAAACCGAAAACGGGTAAAAAATTTCGAAACTTTAGAATTTTATAACTCCAAAAATAATTCGAAATTCGAAAAAAGGGCGACGAGGTGCAAAACTTCGTACCTAAGAGTATGCGTCTGCAAAAAATCATGTTTCTGCTGTAAATAGATTTTGCTGGGGGCGAACTCGCAGCTGAAAAAAATAATTTTCGACTTTGACATTAAATAACTCCAGAACTAATTATCTAATTAATTAGGTTTGGAAACTGAAATGACCCTCATACATTTGTCTACCAATGGTCAAAATTTTATAATATTCCTTCAAATAGTTTTTGCGTAGTGATAGTTCAAAGTGTTCAAAAATAAAATTTTCAAAATCAGCGGCGGCGGCGGCGGCGGCGGCGACGGCGGTGACGGTCACTGTTACTTTTTTTTAATATAGAGAGATAATCTCGTTCTATAACATCCTCCGGCCATCCTACATAGTTTTATCAAAAATGTACTATTTGTTCAAATGTGCCCCCACTCTCCCCTATTACCCATATATCCCAAGCAAGGTTTGCAAAAACCAGGGTTTTTAAAAAAAACCCTGAAAAAAAATCCCAAATAAAACTGGGGTTTTTTGGAAAAAGTGTGGGTTTTTTCAAAATTAAGTGGTTTTCTCCTATATAGTAAGTGGTTTTTTTTTCAAATTTTAGTGAGTTCTTTTTATGTTAAATGTGTTCTGTCAAAATAATGTCAGTTTTTCATTGTTAAGTGGACTTTTAGGGGGGGTGGTTCAATAATGAAAAAAATCCACTGAAATTTTAAAAATATCCGAAGCTTTGAAAAAAAACCCATTCAATATTGAAAGAAAAATATGTCTAACTTTAAAAAAAGCACTGGAATTTTTTAAAAATCCTCCTTAATTTTATATAAAGTTTAAGCTTTGAACTTTACACGCCCTTGAAAAAACCCATTCAACAATGAAAAAACTTAATTATTGAAACGTGGTTAAAATTTTGAAAAAACCCACTCAACTGCAGTTCTTGCTATGTTTTTTCGTCAAATGTTTTTCTTCCATAATAAAACTGCCAAATACTTGATTTTTCTTGAAAAACCCAAAAGTGGGGTCCAAAATGAGGGTTTTTCACATGTTTTTTTTTCGAAAAACCCCATTGGGTCCAATCCAGCCAACCCTGATCCCAAGGGTTTCCAACTTCCAAGTACTCGAGGGCCACAATTGAAATCACAATTCAAGTTATCTGGCTCCTTTTTATCCATAATATATTTTTAGGAATATGGAACTTTTACGGCGAGAGAACAGTAGGGTATGTATGGAAATTATTTCGGGAGGAGACCATATTTATTTTTCACCCCCCCTCCCAAGCAATTTAAGAGAAGATAATATCAAAAAAGCTTTATTAAAGAGATATATCCCTGAAGTTCACTAATTTTTATTTTCTGGTCAAATCCCCAACTTCTATTTTTTTTCCTGACAATGAATTAACAGCACAAATTCAATTCTAAGTTTCATTGGGTTGAGAAAATAAAAGGGTTTCGAATAGTGACCAAAAAGGGAGGGAGTTGAGAGAATATAGGGGAAAAGAGGGAAAAAATGAATGAAAGAATTTTGAATAACTAAAAAAATTATGGTCAGTCAAGCTGCAAATTTTTTCCTTCTTTGTAACCTCTTATTTCCTCGCCTTTTTATTTTTTTTAACTTCACACCCTCATGCAAAAAAATTGGATTATATAGTCCAGACAAAAAAGAGCTTATATCAGGATGAGCTGAGAAACGAGGCCAGTCATGATTTGTAGAAGACCCCTCTCCAAATCATGAAGTACTGAAGGGGGGTCTGGGGGTCCTCCCCCATAAAAATATTGGAGATTCGACTCTAATTAACAGCTTTTAACCCATTTTGGTACACTTAGTCTTAATTTCGAGGGCCTTAACTTTAACTTACACTTTAAAAAATCTCGCGGGCCGCAAAATTATTTCAAGCCATGTACGGGTCCAGGGGACCATGCCCCCCCCGAGAAACCCTCACAAATAGCTCAAAAACCACTTTTTTATGCTAAAATTCAAAAAATTTTCTTGGAGGAGAACCCCCAAACCTCCCTGTAGGTTCTTATTTTATTTTGTTTTTCCCTTTAAAGTTCTGCGTCTTAGAACTAGCGGTCTTTAGGGTGTTCCACAAAGAGTTTCAAAATATGTAAAACACTATTTAGTTTATAAAGGGGCAAAATTTTTTCTGAAGGAGGAGCTCCAGCCGCCTCGAAAACTAATATATGATTTTCCGCTTAAGAATTCTATAGTTTTAGTTTACAAGATCTCGAAATGAGCGAAAACTTTGCTTTTTAGAGGCAAATTTTCCTGGGGGGCGACCCCCCGAACTTTCTTTTTACATGGAGCGCAAATAGTAGAATACAGCTATTGATGCAGCTATGTGATATTTACAGCTATGTGATATTTTTACTTGGGCATAAAAATTACGGTTTTTTAGTGTTTAAGGTTTCGTTAAAGTTAACATTTCATTTAAAAGATTTAAATTTTAAACTCAAAATACCCCCAATGGTACCGCAAGGGGATGTTGTCTGGAAAAGTCCCCCCTTTTGGAGTTAGTACTAATATAGAGACAGCTTAAACATCTGCTCCGCTGTTCTAAGCGTGACCGGTCTCCCGGTTTCGCTCTGCCACTCACACTTGACTTTTTGAACCAACTTGGCCACTAAATCCCTCTTTTGGCGTTTTCGCTTTTTCGCGTGGCTTCATTCATAAAGAAACTACGGCAAAAACGTCCGCCAAGCTTTGCCAACTTCCAGTTCCTACCTGGACCACTAAATCAGCAATTTTCTCCCTTAAATACTTGTTTAAACGAATCGAAAATGACTCGTATCGAATCAGGAGGGTTCATATTATATAGTGTGAAGCTTTTTTTAAAGAAATTTCCCCCACAACATTATAAAAATACAGTTCAAAACTGTTTTTTCCGAATCCGCGGAATTTAAAAAAATTACAAGTAAAAAACTAATTGAGATAGAGAAATTTTTTCTTCACTGAACGATTCATCATTGCTTTTTCTCGAGTTTCAAATTGTCGGTATCTTTTTTTCATCATTTTTCTGGGAAGAAGAGCAGTTTTTATACCTCAAATTCCACCCGCCTACGCCCATGTTAAAAATTTACTTCCGCCACTCACACAGGTCCGACTCTTTTCGACATGCAGGGTTGCCTTACCGAGAATAGTAAGCTGTCTCTATATTTGTACTAACTCTATGGAAAGGACCGATTTTCCTCTCCCCTCATCAACTCCCTTTCTTCCGATTGATGAGGATCTAAACGAGTGGTCTTCCTTCTTTGACATGAGTCGATCTCTCCCTTCCCTGAGAGTGTAGCGGTGAGGGTGCTATATTTAGCCTGTCCGGGCACGCGCACGCTCTCTTCCTCTGACCGACGTCCGAACGCTATTTCGGGCACACTCCCGGGCTTCCCTCCCCCCTCCCTCCCTCCCTGATTCCATTCGATTCAGCCCAAAAAGTGTAATCGGGAAAAAAAATTATCGGAACTGTAACTTTTGGCGTCCAAGATCGCTCCATGAAGTCTCCCAATGTAGCAGCGCTATACACAGGCCTGACGTGAGGGGGGGGCGAGGGGGTACGATTCCCCGGGGCCCGGGATCCAAATATTTTCATATTGAGTTCTAAGAGGGGTGTATTTTTGAATATTTTGAGAATTAATAGACGAGATTAGTGTGACGTTTTTTGTTTTGTTTGGAAACGTGAATTCAGTCTGTGATTGGTTCCGTGAACTGTACGGACAGTACGGATCCGTATGTAACCAATCACGGATCGAATTAACGTTTCCAAACAAAACAAAAAACGTCATCACTAATCTCGTCTATTCGTTCACATAAAGGTCCAAAAATAAGTAAATTCCCAGTTTTCTAGGGCCATATTTACAAAAATTTTCTGGGAGGACCCCCAGACCCTCTTTATTGCTTGTTACTCATCGTATTATGAAAAGAAAACGATATTTTTAAGTTGAGTGAAATTCAGATCTTGTCTAGAAATATTATAAAAATTACA
This sequence comes from Tetragnatha versicolor, assembly GCA_024610705.1. NCBI lineage: Eukaryota > Metazoa > Arthropoda > Arachnida > Araneae > Tetragnathidae > Tetragnatha > Tetragnatha versicolor. The sequence goes on from JANDEH010000041.1 coordinate 1,227,240, forward strand.
TTAAGCCTATGAATGCATGGGTGGGGGTACTTCAGAAAATTTTTGCGCCCTACCTCAAAATGAGAAGTATAGACTGGGGGTCCGCTTCCCAACCTTGTCCCCGGGGCCCGACATGGCTCTTGGCGGCCCATACATTGCTATACTCGTTATATGTACACTCACACCTTACTATATACGTTCAGGGGGAATTTCGGGGTACATACAACAGTGGCGTGTATATGGAAATTTATTTCGGGAGGGGCCCAAAATTATTTTTCACTCCCTCCCAAGCAAATTTATTACGTCCAATGTAACTTTTTATGTATTTTTTGTTGGAATTTACATCTAAAAGAACTTATTATAAAAAAAAAGTTGTGAATAATTTTGTTACAAGTACCAAAGGGGGGTCTGGGTATCCTTCCTCAGATAATTTATGAAAACATTTTACTCTTAAAAACTGGTTTTTAACTAGTTTTGGTACACCTTAGTCCGAATTGTTGCTTTATATTTCTTGATAGAATTTGCATTTGGATGAACTTTGTTGTGATTCATGTACTTTTTCGGTCGTAATCGAACTCTTAACCTTTTTATTTTATGTGTAGCTGAGTTGCTACTAAATGTTAATTTATGTAAATAGAAGTTGTAAATATGCAAATTGATTTTTCAATGTAATGTATGCGTGTTGTCTAAAAAGGTATATATATGGCTGATATTATTGTAACCAAGAGCTTCGAGCTTCTTAAGCTTTTCTTCGTTCTTCTTGGAATAAACGGTTTTTTATCAAAGCTGTCGGTAAGGTTTGTACTGCGGGTTTAAAACTCTGCAACAAACTTAATAAACAACAAGAACACACCCGGGCCTTCCTCCGATTCCAACCTGGTATCAATAGGGATCTAAAAAAATCACTCCATTCCGGTATCGATTCCAGATATTCGATACTTGGATTCGATTTCTGAGGTTCGATTCCAGTGTCGAAAAAGTAGATTCGAACTGATCTATTCCAATCACAAATCAAAGATAATTAAAAATTATTGTTAATTTAATTAAGCTCAAGAACGCTCAGAATGAAATTGAGCATGGATTTTCCCCTTTATATTCCCTTCATTTTTCAGCCCACGGAGTGGCCCGCCCCTCCCTGGAATCCGCGGTCAAGGGTTAGAAATGAAATTCCAATGTGAAATCAATACAATTCGAAACGGATGTATTTCAAACTTTCCCAAAAACCCTTTCTTTCTCTCATCGAATTAGCGAGACTACTTTGGCACGTTTTGTACTAAGTAACGGACCCTTTATCCGGCAAGCTCGGGGCCGACATCATCCCGGACTTCGGAATTTTCCGGATTTCGGGTCCGTTCAGGAAAAAACGCCATATAAGACGCAGCTGCTTTAGTAAAACCAAAATACCCGCTGAAACGACATAGTCCGTTCCAATCAAAACTTCCTGCAAAGCACGTGGATCGTCGCGGTAAGAACCGATAGCGAGGCAGCAGCCGATTTTGGAACGGCCAATTAAGCGCGGGGATGATACGATTCGGCCCCGTCGGCCAGCGCCGAATCGTCCCATTCCGCAGAAGTCGTCCATGTCACAGAAGGCGCGGCGCAACCATTGCGCGGCGTAACAGCATATACTCCCTAAAAATTCTTCAAAATATAAAAAAAATTAATTCTAAACGCGAGCCGGATTTCGGGTCCTTCCGGATTTCGGGTTCCCGGATAAAGGGTCCGTTACTGCATTTCATCTCTCGCCGTGTAGCTGCTTTCCCTGCAACAAGGGTGTCGTCGTAAGGAAGATAGTTTTACAGGCGCAAAATACAGGGGGAAAATATTTGAGGTCTTCTCGCTATCTCCTTTTTTTGTCATACACTGGGCCAAGAGGGGCAAACCCGTGACACACTTGAAATAATTTTGCAGCCCGCGAGAATTTTTTAGTTAAAGTTTTAGATTAAGTTAAGGCCTCTCGAAATTCGGATTAAAGAGTCGAATTTCCAAAAATTTTCTGGGGGAGGGGATCACCAGACCCCCCTTTTGTACTAGGGACTCTATATTTCACGACTTTTTTTAAGAAGTTCATAACGTGCGAATCCTACCTAACCATTTATTTAAAATGATGCATTTAAATCCTATTGAACATTACTATTTCCCTGTACAAAAATCTAGCTTCGATTTTTTTGAAAAAATTTAGACCCTCTCGAAATAAATTTCTATATGCGCCACAGACTTTTTAACAGCACCTGTTTAGTTCCTATAGAAAAGGTACTCTTGGGGTGGATCTTAAAGGTCTATTTAAATTAATATTTTATTTAGGAATCTGAGCAAGGGATCTAAAAAACTACCTAATATACCAGGGTTGGCAAAAACCCGGGTTTTTTTTTGAAAAAACCCAAGTGGGTTGGGTTTTTTCGGGTTTTTTTAATAAAACCCTGAAAAAACCCATATAAAACTGGTTTTTTTTCGGAAAAAGTGTGGGTTTTTTCAAAATTAAGTGATTTTCTCCTATAAAGTAAGTGGGTTTTTTTTCAAATTTTAGTGAGTTCTTTCTATGTTAAATGTGTTCTGTCAAAATAATGTCAGTTTTCCACAGTTTAGTGGGTTTTTTCAAAGTTTTTATATTTTGAAAAACCCACTGATATTGTAAAAACACCCCTTATTTACTGAAACCTGGTTAAAATTTTGAAAAAAAACACTAAAATTTAAAAAATATCCTAAACTTTGAAAAAAAACACATTCAATATTGAAAGAAATCTATTCAACTTTGAAAAAACCCGCTGAAATTTAAAAAAAATCTTTATTTTTTATATATCTAGTTTGAACTTTAAACGTCCTCAATTTTGAAAAACCCCATTCAATAATGAAAGAACCTATTTAACTTTTTAAAAAACTCCCTGAAATTGAAAAAATACCATTTAATTTTTAAAACCCAGTTTTAATTTTGAAAAAAAACCCATTAAAATTTTAAAAATATCCTAAACTTTGAAAAAAATTACATTAAATTTTGAAGGAACTGCCAAAATCTTGATTTTTCTTGAAAAAACCCAAAAATGGGTCCAAAATGTGGGTTTTTTCACATGGTTTTTTTTGAAAAAACCCATTGGGTCCAACCCAATTGGGTCCAATCCAGCCAACCCTGATTTATACCTAGTGCATTCAACTTACTTCACTGTCATTCTAAGTACCTAATATCCTAAAATTTTATATGCGGGCCGAGAGAGTATTGTGGTTTTCCAAAGTGGCCCTCAACAACATTTGGGTTGGCCACCCCTCCACTAGGGGCTCGCTGCCGAAGCGATCTTCTTAAGAACTGTGTCTTTCGTTGCCTTGCGACATCTAAAAGACTTTCAACATTTACATGATGTTTCGAAATCCCATGGCATGACCAGATTACCCAGAAATCTTTATAATAAATAATAGTTGTAATAATATCATCTTTTAAGTTAAGATAAATTATCGAAAATTATGTCGATGGCCTCTGAAACCTAAAAAAAAACGTTTTTGGTGAACGGTTTCCAGAGAAAGGATTTTTAAATTACTGATCCGTGCAAATAATTTTTGATATATCTAACTGTTCGGATTCCTTTGAGGATATGCAAAAGGCCCTTAAAATTTCTAAAAAAGTTATCAGTATTTTAAAATATTTCCGTTTTATTAGATTTCGGATAAGGTTGCAGTTACATAGCAAACAACTAATTATTCGACTTATTATGTACTGCAAAGTTAAAATAAATCTAAAAGATAAAACGAAATAAATTTAACTTTAAATTAATCTTGCGAATAAGTTGGTCCCCTTTAGGAGAATTTAAATACAGTAGAACCCCGATTATCCTCGAGCGGATGAACCGCGGTGCGGATTATCCGCTAGTGCCACGAAAAAATTTTTTTAACGAAGAGAGTAAATTTTAGATGAGATTAGAGACATTTTAGATGTAGTGCAAAGGTTTCTGCTGTGTACTGTACATATTTTAAAAGTTTTACTAATGTTTTTTTGTACAATAAAACTTAGGTTTTAGTCTGAAATATTTTGACATATAGCACATATATATTTTGAAATATAGCACAGGATTGCTTCGCAATCCTGTGCTCGCTACGCTCGCTTGCCATACGCTGGTACAGCCTAGCTGAGTTTCATTACCAACTAAATATATTGGTTAAAATAGAGTTTTATAAATAGTAATATGCAGCAGGGAAACATTAAATACAGTGCATGAAAAATATGTATACAGTGTTTTTAAAATTCATGGGTACTGTTGCATCAGCCAAGAAAAGCCATCATATATCAGCCAAAAAAATATATCAGATGAGTACTATTAACATGTATATGTTATACTTAAAGGTTGATATAGGTGCTTTTACTTACCCCATTATTTAATCACTCCTCTAAAATTTCTTTGTAAACACCATTGTAAATACTCCTGCTTGGAGTTACTACAACCGTCACAGATTGAAATAATACTTTCTAGCTCTACTTAAATCCATCCTTAAATTGCTTTTGAGTTTACGAAACTTAAACAAACCAACCGTTGCCAACGGGAGAAAACAAATACCGCCAAATATCAGCGATATATATATATATATATATAGATTTTAAATTAATCTTCCATATAAGTTGGTCTCCTTTAGGAGAATTTAAATACTATATTGACTTTTTAAAAAGTTGGTTGATAGATGGTTAAAAGATGAGATTTTAACAGTTGTCTCTGTTTTACAGGAATGGACGTTCACAGCTGGAGTCGCCGACGAGCTATGAACAGCGTCTATCGATAGAACTCCTTTCACACAGGTAGGACTGACTCTTTTCTTTACACACCCCCCCTATAACGTAAAAAATATCATTATTGTGAGAAAACTCCAGCTCTCAAGCATCGCCTCCAACCGTGGACCGGTTTCGCCCTTGTTAGGGCTCATCAGCACGGCATATAGGAAGGTAACGCAAGAGAGCGGAGGAAGAGCTTTTAGTCTAGCCGACTATAACGGAAAAAGTGGTGACTGACCGTTATAGTCGGCTAGACTAAAAGCTCTTCCTCCGCTCTCTTGCGTTACCTTCCTATACCGTGCTGATGAGCCCTAACAAGGGCGAAACCGGTCCACGGTTGGAGGCGACGCTTGAGAGCTGGAGTTTTCTCACACATTCCTCTAACCAGAGGTTACTGGTGAAGAACTCTTCTTTTCAATATCATTATTGTTTGTAAATTTCACATGCTAATATCACATGCTAAACATCACATGCTAATATATGAATATTCACGAATTTTCATGAAATTCTTTTCAGTGAGTTCTTCATAATGTTGGCAACAATACTATCACTGAGGTTTTTGATCCATCTCCTTGAGTTTGTTAATTAATTTTTTTAAACTTTCTTATTTTGCCGCCGCTAGGGGCGCAGTCAGTTATCTCAATGGATTCTCCACAGGGTCCCTTACCTAGGGGTAGACCTTACTTACGTGAGCCTAGGACACGTTGGTTCCATATTATAAAAGCCGTGAAACGGACTTTTGAAACACTGTTAGATAAAAACACACTTATGGAAATTCCGGAAAAAAAGAAAAAAATATTTGCCTAAATCACATGATCATAAAAACAGTAAGATCTCTTTTTATTTTACAAAAACCATCGAAAAAAAATCGTATTCAGTAGAATGTTGACAGTTTTAATAAACTGTGTTTTAGTTGATGAATTTTAAAAAACTTTGATAAAAAAAGAATCAAAGGAAGTAGTTTGATAATTCACACAGGCGCGGATCCGGCACGGGTCCAAAGGTGGGGGGGCACTTTTCCAGACAATCACTGTTACCTTTTAGCAAAAAATGTCAAATTCTTGGGAATTTTCTAAAAGTTTCACGCAAAATCACCTTGTGCTGGGGGTATGGGGGTCCTCCCTCAGAAAAATTTTGAAATTTGACTGGCTAAAGTAGGGTTTTAACTCATTTTGAGATCTTTTTTGGGTCCAAGGGGGGGCACCACTAGCGGATCTAGAGGGGGCTAGGGGGCTTGAACCCACCCCCAAAATGAAAACTACATAATATGTAATTTTATCCACCAAAATAAGTTAAAACCCTGTTATTTTAAGGCCACATTTTCGGAAATATTCTGGGGGAGAACCTGAAGACCCCCTTGGTACTTGTAACTCTATTATTAAACTCTATTATGTAACTCTATTAGTAACTCTATTGTTTTAAATTAAGTTTGTCAAAAATGCAAAAATATTCTACCAGAAAATCTATATCCGATATCGGATGAGCCGTACCAAAACAAGTTGAAAAGTGGAGCAATTCCAAAACTCTTACTTAAGTACTACTACTTAAATTTCCAAAACTCTTCTGGGGGAGGACCCCCAGACACCCCTTTTAGTAGTTGGAGCACGCAGTGGCGGATCCAGGATTTGGTTTTGGGGGGGGCTAAGAATTTTCATAATCCAATTGAATCTCCTTGTTAATGGTAATACGGAAAAGGCAGTGAATTATCCTTCTCATACCCCTAAAAGGGAGTTCTGGGGGGTCCTCCCCCAGAAAATTTTTGGAAATTTAAGTCAAAAACCCCACTTTTTCAACTCGTTTTGGTACGCCTCATCCAAATTTCGGATATAGATTTTTTGCGTTTTGACAAACTTAGTAAAATATTAGACGTTTTGGGGGGGGCTTCAGCCCGAAAGCCCCCCGTAGATCCGCCACTGTGGAGCAGGATAATTCACTACCTTTCCCATATCAAGATCAAGAAGATTCAATTGGATTATGCAAATTCTTAGCCCCCCCCAAACCAAATCCTCGATCCGCCCTGGGGGGCATTGTCCAGAGTGCCCCCCCCTTGGATCCGCGCCTGGGTGAATTTAAATCCATTAGGAAAGCGATAGGACGCTGCATGTAGATCCGTCCCAAGAAGAAGGACCAATTTCCCAGAAAAAAAAGGTCTCTCCTCTCCTCCATCCTAACGATTGGTCGATTGCGCGGAGCTATTTCCGTCCTCAAGGTTGCTGCAACTTGTTGGTTCTCCGTCTACCCGCCAGATGGCGCCGCCGATGCGCAAATATTTGCTTTCTTTGGCGCCGTTGGCGAACGCGCCTACGCGCGCTCTGTTGCGGATTTCCCCTATGATTTACCCCTCGACGACGAATCCGTGAATTGGTACTTACGTATTATCCCGTTTAGTGGCCGTCTAATTCAGCGGCACATCAATAGGAAAGTCAATGGGATTTGATAACGTTTTGGATTGTAAGCGGTACGGTGACCAGGCCCATGGGCGTAGCCAGGGTTCAACTTAAGGGGGGGGCAAACAGGGTCGACTTTTTTTATGTTTGTGGAGTTAAATTTTAAAGCCCCGCGTGAGGGACCCGTCAAGTTTCGACAGGGGGTCTTCCCCCAGAAAATTTTTGGAAATATGACCCTAAGAACATGGTTTTAAATTGTTTTTTTGGTACACGTAAACCCAAATTTGGACGTACATTTTTAGGTAGAATTTTGATTTTAATGAACTTTTACAAAAAAGTTTGAATAATAAAGGTTTAAATACTAGAGGGGGGGGCCTCTAAATACTAATACTGGCCCTCCCCCAGAAAAATTTGACCCTGAAATACTGGGTTTTAATTTAACTAAAAGTAAAGTAAAAGTTAATTACTCTGGACTTAGGGGGGGCAGCTGCCCCCCCTTGGCTACGCCCATGACCAGGCCTGACGAGAGGGGGGGCGATGGGGTACGGTACCCAAGGACCCCAAAGAGATTTTCATATTGAGTACTAAGACGGATATCATTTTGAATATTTTGGAAATTAATTTATTCACATAAGGGTCCAAAAATGGGTAAATTCCCAGTTTTCTAGGGACATATTTTCAAAAATTCCCAGACCCCCTTTATTGCTTGTTGCTCATCGTATTATCAAGAAAACTATATTTTTAAGTTGTGTGAAATTCAGATCTTGTCCATAGAAATATTCTAAAAATTACATTAAGCCAATGAATGCATGGGTGGGGGTACTTCAGAAAACTTTTGCCCCCACCTCAAAATGAGAAGTATAGGTATGTCACTGGGAGCCCTCTTTCGAACCTTGTCCCCGGGGCCCGACTTGGCTCTCGGCGGCCCAGCGGTCGACGGTATAAAACGTAGGAACCAAAAATTTTTTTGTTAAATATCTCCCCACTAGCGGATCCAGAGAAGGGCTAGGGAGCCCCCCAAATGAAAAGTTTTACACTATATATATAATACGGCATTTTATGCACCAAAATGAGTTAAAACCTGTTATTTAAGGGTCAAATTCTCAAAAAAATTTCTGAGAGAGGACCCCCCAGACCCCCCTTTGGTGTACTTCTAACTCCATGATTTACAACTTTATTTTAAATTAAGTTCGTCTACTAAAGGCAAAAATTCTACCATAAAATATATGTCCGAAATTCGGATAAGGGAACGTACCCATACTACGTGACCCATTCAGGGGAGGGAGGGGGGTCTTCAAAATACCACGCTCGGTCACAGGGGGGAGGGGGGGCTTAGGGTTTCGTCACGTAGTCAATTTCTTCTAGTCAATACGACAAAATTAAGCCATATTAATTATTGAAATTTGCCAAATTTAGACCAATTAAGCCAAATTATTGAAATTTGCCAAATTAAGACTAATTAAGCCAAATTAATTATTAAAATTAGACGAATTAAGCAAAATTAATTTTTTTAAACTTTCTGTTTGCAAAAAATGATGGCAAACCGTATTTATGAATTACTACGTGAAAACTAGTGGGGGGGGGTCTTGGCATATACTACGGATGGTCACCAAGGGGGGGAGGGGGGTCAAAAATGGCAAAAAATGGGTCACGTAGCATACGTTCCCTAAGGTGTACCGAAACGAGATGAAAACCAGTTTTTCTCTACTTAAATTTCTGGGGAAGGACCTCTCCCCTTTGATACTTGGAACTCTACTATTATGTGCAACTATTTTTTATAATAAGTTCATCAAAATTCAAAAAAAATCCTACCAAAATAAGAGAGGTTAAATCCTAAAAGGAGTATGTCTGAAATTCGGATTAGGTGTACCAAAACGAGATGAAAACTTGCTTTTTATTAGACTTAAATTTCCGAATTATGTCGTTCCCCTGTGTTGGTGATGTTTTGGAAGAGCCGGATGGTCTTTCCATTGCCAAGAGTAGATTTTCTTTAATTAGCATTTTAAAAATTGATTTGTAAAAGGTAGTTACCTTGGTTACATGGAAAGCGCACATAGTGTGTGCATTAATTTATTTTTATTTTTTTAAAGTATGTATTATTTTTTAACACTTAAAACCGCGATATAAAGCCATGTTTTTTTTGTATTGTGATAATATTTTAGCACTCACTCCGTGTACTGGCGGCGGTTTAATTGGCTCTAGCGGATTGAATTTTCCAAAGATGATTATTTTATTTAAGTATATCTCTTAATTTTCAATTTAGTGACTCAAAAAAAAATATTTGCACGAAAAAAATTGTAGCGAATCATGCAATGCCGTAGATAAAGGGTTTAAAAAAGTTTAAAAATAGAAAAAAGGTACTGATGGAAAAGGACTTTAAAAAAACTTCAAATGAATTAATGGAGAGAGGTATAAAAATTCTTTAAAAACATTTTGTATTTGCTCAAAATGGAAGGAACATCAATATAAAATTCTAATAGCAATAAGGAAGTTGCATGTGTCAGATTTTCAAAAACAAACATGTGTTCCGTATGGTTTTTTGTATGGTAAAATGAAATATCTAGTCAGTTTTTCAAAAAAAAATGTACAGGTAATTAAATATTTTAATTTAAAAGTCGAGAAAAAAACACGTGACTGAAAACGTTTACTGTTTAAACTATAAGATGACGTCAACAATCATACCATCAACTCCATTGCTTTACAACAATGTTTAGTATAAGATGACGTCACATCCCAAACTCTTGGCGCTTTTTCGCGCGCTTTTAAAAAGGGGATTTTTGTTAATTTTTTGGGCAATCAAAAAATTTCTCGATCGGCCTCAAATTTTGGGTAGTTGCTTATTTTTGCAAGAAGAATCGGTTAAAAAAATCATGCAACTTCCTCATTGAAAAGTGCGATTTGTGTCCGGCCCCTCTCTGAGTTGGTGATGTTTTGGATGAGCCGGATGGATGGATGCGGTTGTTGCTATTTCCGTGTCGCGGGCGCCTATTTCGGGAGCGTTCGAACGGGACAGATCTTGCGGAAAATATATTTCGGGCTCCAAACATCTCTCAAGTGTTCAACAGTGAGCTGCTAAAATTGAATCGTCAGAGTTTGATAAAGGAAATAAGTCCAAAAACTAAGTTTTGAGAAAATAAAAAAAAGCTGCAGAAATAGTGGGATTTTTGTTGTATAACCACCAAATTTTCGCTGGAAATTCAAGACCTTATACAGGGTGTCCCACGAGAAGTGGCCCAACCCCTTTAACTTTTGAACCCCTACAGATATAGTCATGAAAGTGGGGTCTAGGTATAGTAAAGTGACCATGCTCTATCCGATGAGATTACTTTCAACGCCCTTTAGCGGAGAATTTTGGAACTAATTTTTTTATTTTGAAAACTATGTGAGGTATTTGAAAAAAGTCAAAGACTAAGTTGTAGAGCAGCATCGATTTAGTAGGAAAAGACACCTTAAGCAGAAAAATATCTTGAATAAAACCCGTTAAACACACGCTCAATTAGGTTGAAATTACGTAGATTTTACTTCTTAAAACGCTCCTCACAAGGCTAAAATAAGAAATTTTTATTTTTATGACTTAAGTAAATGACTAAAAGTATTATTAATTTATGAAATTGAAAATTTCTCATTTTTGCTTCGCGAGGAGCGTTTTAAAACGTAAAATCTACGTAAATTCAAGCTAATTGAGCGTGCGTTTTAGGGGTTTTATTCAAGATATTTTTCTGCTTAAGGTGGCTTTTCCTACTGAATCGATGCTGCTCTACAACTTAGTCATTGACTTTTTTCAAATACCTCACATAGTTTTCAAAATAAAAATTATAACTCCTAAAGTTTCCGCTAGAGGGCGTTGGAACTTATATCATCGGATGGAGCATGGTCACTTTACTATACCTAGACCCCACTTTCATGACTATATCGTTAGGGGTTCAAAAGTTAAAGGGGTTGGGCCACTTCTCGTGGGACACCCTGTATATTTAGGAAAAAGGGTAATCATCGAAATAAGTATTATAAGTACATTCAAAGTATTTTACAGTAGAAAAAAAGACTTATTCCCTCTTTTTCAACCTTATGAAATTTCAAGTGAAGAAAAGTCTTAAAAACCACTTAAATTCACCGTTTAAATTATATTTCTGCTTAGTTTGCAACACAAAAGTGAGAAATGTAAAGACAAATAAAATTTTAAAAATTATTAGAAACGGAGTGATAAGGGGCCATTCATTAATTACGTAAGGGTCCCGAGGGGGAGGGGGGGTTGGAAAAATCTCTACATACGCTTACTTGGGGGGTGGGGGTCAAACCCATTCTTACGTAAGATTTTCAAATTAATGTAAACAAATTCCAGATACTAGAGATAATAATATATTGATAATATGTAGTTGACAGCAAGGTATTACTCATCTGTTGAAAAATAAAAAACCTTTGATTTACGTCAAACTGAGAGTTTTAGTGTAACTGATCCTTTTCTAACATTTTATTATTTTGAAAAACGAAATGGAATCTTACGTAAGAATAGGGAGGGAGGGGTTTGAAAAATCTTACGTACCCTTACATGGGGGTTGAGGGGGGTCAAAAATTGCCAAAATCATCCTTACGTAATTAATGAATGGCCCCTAAAGCAGTATCAATGGAGAAAGTGAATATAAATTAGTGATGGGCAAAATCGATAATTTTAGGTATCGAATACTTTGGTATCGAATACTTATAGGTATCGAATACTTTGGTATCGAATACTTATAGGTATCGAGTACTTTTAGGTATCGAGTACTTTTTTTCAATGTCGGGAAATGAACCTGAAGGGACAATTTTTTTAGGGCCTATCCATAATCAGACTAATATTCAAAAAACTGAAAGCGATCCATCAAAAAGCCCCGTAGCTACGGGCCTGGAGGTGGATAGAGGATTTGGCGGGGGGCCGCGTCAAATTTCTCTCGCGGATGATAACGACTTGGGTTTGAGCGTTGCAAAATGAAAACAGGCTGCGTTTGATATACAGTAGGAGATTACTTCATTGAAAAATTTAAAACGAAATAATATGTCAATAAAGTATCGATACTTTTGTGGGTATCGAATACACTCGATACCTATAGGTATCGAGTACTTAAGTATTTGGTATCGATACCTGCCCATCACTAATATAAATGGAGTCAAACATTTCCCCGATTAAAAAAATAGTTAAAAACACTTTTAATTAGAATAAACACTTAAATCTCATTTTTACATGAAAATTTTGAATTGGTTGAATGTAATAAATGCCGGAATCGAACAATTGCATATCTTTCTGCACAAATATATGCGAGGTTTTTTTTGCTAATTTTAACCCCTGATTTTCACCCCTTAAACCCCACTTGAGACCCCTTAGGGGCCATTCATTAATTATACGTAAGGATGATTTTGGCAATTTTTGACCCCCCTCTACCCCCATGTAAGGGTACGTAAGATTTTTCAAACCCCTCCCTCCCTATTCTTACGTAAGATTCCATTTCGTTTAAACTCCAATAAAAAAGATACATCTGATATACCTTCATTTTTTAAAAATTAAAGCTTCGAAAATATACCGAGATTATCAGCATTTTAAAGTTTTTCTGGGGTTATTCAAATAAAACTTTGATTGGAATTTGTTTACATTAACTTGGAAAATCTTGCGTAAGAATTGGTTTGACCCCCCCACCCCCCAAGTAAGGGTTTGTAGAGATTTTTCCAACCCCCCCTCCCCCTCGGGACCCTTACGTAATTAATGAATGACCCCTTAACCTATACCAATTCTTGTTCGTCTTGATGAACCTAACTCCCCTAGAACTTATGAAACACTTATCTGAAACACCGCGCGTTTTAAAACTGGATTCGTTATTCGCGGATTTCGCGTATTCACTCTTAAAAGAACGATTGTATCAAAATTGAGTAAAAAGTACTCAAAAAGGCTCCGATCCAATGAGTACTCAAATTTGAATACTACATGAATATACTCATTTCGGAAAGTACTCAAAAATGAAACATCTGGAGCTTGAACTCAAAAATGAGCTTAAGATGTTTCATTTTTGAGTATTTGAAACAATTAACAATTAACTTAAAACAATTGTATCCAAATTGAGTAAAAAGTAGTCAAAAAGGCTCCGATCCAATAAGTACTCAAATTTGAATACATGAATATACTCATTTCTGAAAATACTCAAAAATGAAACATCTTAAGCTTGAACTCAAAAATGAGCTGACGATGTTTCATTTTTGAGTATTTTCAGAAATGAGTATATTCATGTATTCAAATTTGAGTACTTATTGGATCGGAGCCTTTTTGACTACTTTTTACTCAATTTGGATACAATTGTTTTAAGAGTGTACGCGCGTGGTATATTTTGATGGAACGTAACTACCTCGATTAACGAGGGAACACTTGTATTGTCCATTGAAGAAAGGGATAAAAAACGGTTTGAACAGGATCATTCAAAAAATGACGTTTCTGTCCCTTCTCCAAGGTGTAAAAGAGAATGACACTTGATTGTCTTCTGATGACGTCATTCCTGAGGACGTCACGATTTCATTCACAGGGACCCCTAAAAATAGCGCCCCCGATCGCATTCCCGATTTAGAAAAACCGCGCTATTTTCGCCAGCGGGGGGGCTCAGGTGGTTCCTAATCGAAAATAAGCCCAGACGATTTTGTTCCGTGTTTTATGATTGAGCATGTTTTTTTCTAGTTTAATCCTTATTGGATCGATTAGTTATCCTCTCAGTGAGTTACGTAAACTATAGAAGCGGCTCGGGAGTGTAATCATCCTAATGCTCCTGTGTCAAAAGAGAGAACTTATTATAATACGTACGTTTTAGAGTAACTGAATCCCCGCCGGCCTAATGCGTGCGTAGCGTGCAGGTCGTGACTATAGTGGAGGGGTTCTCAAACTTTTTCAGCCGCGGCACCACTAGCAAGCTAAAAAAGATTCGTGGCACCCCCCCCAAAAAAAGGTTAAAATTTGGGTAAAAAAAAGTGTTCACTTAAGAAGTCGCCAGCAGTGTATTATGAAATTTGTTTCAGGAGGGGCCCAAAATTACCCCTCAACTCTCCCATCTATATTAAATAGGTCCAATGTAGTTTCTGTTTTTTAGGTAGATTTTGTATTATAAAAGAATTTTATAAGAAAAGTCGTAATAAAGCTCGAAGCATCAAAGGGGGGTTTGGGGGTCCTCCCCCAGAAGTTTTTTGAAAAGTTGACCGTAAAAGAAAGGTTTTTAAGTAGATTAAGCACACCAATTCCAAAATTTAGATTTACATTTTTGAAAGGATTTGCATTTTGATGAACTTAATATAAAAAAGTTGTGAATAATAAAGTTCCAAGTAAAAAAGGGGATGTGGAGGTCATCCCCAAAAATTTTTGGAAATTTAATCCTAAAAACAGGGCTTACCTTGGTTTTGCTGTACACCCACTCCGAATTTCGGGTATATATTTTTAGGTAGGATTTTGATGAACTTATAAAAAGTTTTGAGTACGAAAAGGGGCTCCCGGTGGTTCTTCAAAACTTCTATAGGGGGTCTTTTCCAGAGAGTTTTCGAAAATTTGCCTCAAATTGTAGTGTTTTGCCTCATTTTGAAATTCCTTGGGGGATCACTCAAAGTTAACCACCGGCGTTGATCCCGCCCCCCCCCACAATAATTGGGAACATTTTTTAAAAAAATACTTCAGTTTTAAACTTTTGAGGGAGACCTATAAAATTTGCTGAATGTGTTTCTCCAACCTTTAATCATTAAGGATGGCGTCAATTTACCAATAAGGAAGTTGCATGTGTCAGATTTTCAAAAACAAACAAGTGTTCCGTATGGTTTTTTGTATGCTAAAATGAAATATCTAGTCAGTTTTTCAATGTACAGGTAATTATATAGGTGGTTTTTGAGGTGGGTTCTTCTTCAGAAATTGATGCTAAAAATCAGGGTTTTAACTTGTTTTGGTAGACCAAGTCCGAGTTTCGGTGGGACAGGACACTCTCGGCCCCCCATATACGCCTTATTTCCGTACTCTTTTTCATTTCCCACAATTTTTTTTGTTACTTATGTACAACTGCAGTTTCACCAAATGAAAAAGAAAATAGGTATGAATTTGTCCCTTTTTCTGTGAAAAGCAGTGTTTTTGATCATTTATTTTGTGTAAGGGGTCATCCATAAATTACATGAGGTCAAAAAGGGGGGGAGGGGTTTGGAAAAATCTCACCAAATCTCACCAAGGGGGGAGGGGGGTCGATTGAAATCTCACGTCAACTTTTTAGGGTAGAAATTATACGATTTTCTTTCTTTTTTAAGTATGAGAAAGGAATATATAAGAAGGAAGGAGAAAAATTATTTTTAAATAATCTCACGTGGGGGGGGGTCCAGCAAAATCTCACTAAATCTCACCAAGGGGGAGGGGGGGTCCAGAATTTGGAAAAAACACCTCACGTAATTTATGGATGACCCCTAAGGTGTCGCGGCACACAGTTTGAGAACCTCTGCTATAGTGAAATCCAGTGTTTTCACTAGAGAAAGCGCGAAAATTTGGTGAAACCTGTTATACTGAACTTAGGTTGTATAACAAAATTTGAACCAGTTTGGGGTGAAATAAGGTTAAACTGTTTTTTCCAACAGTGTAGTAGTAAAAGTTAAAGATATTAAAAGAGTTAAGGTTATATAGAGAGAAGGAGAATAGAGACCTATTATCGACCTTGCGCATTCCTGTGTGTTCCATTTAACCCGTTTGATAATCCGAGAGGGGTTGGGCGGGGGCCAGAAACCCCCTAAATAGCCCCCTAGGTCCCGGAATAGGAACTTCATTCATTCATCTGCTCTCTTGCATAACGCGGTTTTCGGAAACCCTCTCCATTGAGCCAAAAGTCACAAGATATTAGTATATCAAAAGGAGGAGGTTTTTTTTTATCTCGATTCAACTTTACAACTGATTAACACCTCCAAGGATTCTTAAACTGTGGTCCCCGGTCCCCTTCCTATATATACATGGGCGTAGCCAAGGGGGGGGCAGGGAGGGGCAGCTGCCCCCCCCCCTAAGTCCCGAGTAATTAACTTTTACTTTACTGTTAGTTAAGTTAAAACCCAGTATTTTAGTGTCAAATTTTCAAAAATTTTCTAGGGGAGGGCCCCCAGACCCCCCTTTAGTATTTCAACCTTTATTATTCACACTTGTTTGTAATAAGTTCATTAAAATCAAAATTCTACCTCCTAAATTCTTCTCTATGAATGCCCAAATTTGGGTTTACGTGTACCAAAAAACAATTTAAAACCATGTTCTTAGGGTCATATTTCAAAAAAATTTCTGGGGAGGACCCCCAGATCCTCTGTTAAAACTTGACGGGTCTCTCTCACGGGGCTTTAAAATTGATCTTTACAAACATAAAAAAGTCGACCCTGCTTGCCCCCCCCCTAAGTTGAACCCTGGCTACGCCCATGGCTGCCCCCCCCTAAGTTCCAAATAATTACCTTTTAATTTACTTTTAGTTAGTTAAAACCCAGTATTTTAGGGTTAATTTTTCAAAAATTTTCTGGGGGAGGACCCCAAAACCCCCCTTTAGTATTTCAACCTTTATTTTCACAATTTTTTTTATAATAAGTTCATTAAAATCAAATTTTTACCTAAAAATGTGTCCAAATTTGGGTTTTCGTGTACCAAAAAACAGTTTACAACCCTGTTCTTAGAGGCAAATTTCCAAACATTTTCTGGGGGAGGACCCCCAGACCCCCGTTGGAATTTGGTGGCCCTCTCTCACGGGGCTTTAAAATTGTTCTCCCCAAACGTAAAAAAGTTGACCCTGATGCGTAAAAAAGTTTACACAGCAGATTGCTAAAGTGGTGGTTTATCTATAATGTACTCTTTATTTGTTTAAATGTATGTTATCTATATGTTATTTTGCTTTGCTTTGTACATTATGGAAATAAATTATTATTATTATTATTGCTTGCCCCCCCCTAAGTTGAACCCTGGCTACGCCCATGTATATGGGGTTTCCTATAGTTACCTTCATTCACCCCCTGAAAAGTGTGGGGGGTAACCCAAGGATTTGGGATTCCTCCCAAGAGAGATTTTACAAAACCATGATTAGCTCCCTCAGTACAATGATTTTAATGAATCAATTAATGAATTTTCGCTCCAAATTTGACCTTTTAAAACAGGGTTAAACTCATTTTCAGTTGACATAGTCAAAATGAAATTTTCTATGCTTCAAACAGTGCTGTATAGCTCGATTTTTTTCTGGGAGGGGGCTAGCCCTATTATTATTATTTTTTGCTAGAAACAAATTTTTTTTTGAGATTATGCTCCCCAGTATGGCACTGTGGATTCAACCTATTCTAAATGAATCGTGCTCTAAATGATGGGGGTGCGTCCCCCTCTTATATACCCCTCTTATGTTAGGTGCAATGAGGAAGTTGCATGATTTTTTTAATTTTTTTAATCGATTCTTCTTGCAAAAATAAGCAACTACCCAAAATTTGAGGCCGATCGAGAAATTATTTGATAGCAAAAAAAAATTAACAAAAATCCCCTTTTTAAAAGCGCGCGAAATCGCCAAGAGTTTAGATGTGACGTCATCTTATACTAAACATTGTTGTAAAGCAATGGAGTTGATGGTATGATTGTTGACGTCTTTAAACAATAAGCGTTTTCAGTCACGTGTTTTTATAATAATAATAATAATAATAATAATAATAATAATAATAACATAAGCTTTATTACCACTTAACATATGTACAGAAAAAGGTAACATATTTGTCACCAAGGGGACTTTGTCCCGTTCAGGTGACAGATAAACTTGAATATAATGTAATACATAAATTTATTTTCATTAAGTTAAAGTTTAAGATAAATATATATAAAAACATACACACACTGAAAAGCAATAGGAACTAAAAACAAACAAAAAATATTAAAAATTGAAAACAAGGTTACAAAATTACAGTCGTACATAAAAAAAAATTAAATTAAATTAAAAATTAAATAATTGAAGGCATAATTTTAAATTAGAAAATTGAATAAAAAATGAAAAGCAAATAACATAGATTTAATAATAGACAGAGTTGGCAAAAGTCTGGTTATTTTAGTTTTAGTTGCTTCGTTTTAAATCTGAAAATAACGATCTATGTCGTCCAAATTTATGATGAAATTAAAAAGTTCACCTTTAAATGTTGAATATGTCTTTATATTTTGAAGATGAGAAGGCACATGGTTATAGATTTTAGGTCCTAAAAAGAAGAAATGCTTCCGAAATATTTCTTTAGAAAAATGAGGAATTTTATAAATTTCATTAGGTCTTCTTTGAGATACATTTAATTTTAATTCACACATTGATTTGTTTCGGTACAAAAAAAGAACTACACGGAATAAGAAGTCATGCTTAAAAGGTAGTAAGTTCAAATTTCTAAAACTATAAGCATGTGAATGATAGGGGTTTAAAATTTTGAAACACTTGTTCTGGATCGAAATTAGTGGTAGTAAATTATATTTATAATCACCTCCCCAAATAACAATGCCATAATTTAACAATGAGTAGAACCAAGAATAATAAAGTGTTTTTAAAAAATTTGCATCGATTTTATTTTTTAAGTGGTGAAATTTAACTAACATAAAACGTAATTTTTTACTTAGTTCATTTACATGAGTTTTCCACTTTAAGTTAGAGTCAATATGTAAACCTAAGTATTTAATTGTAGAGACGGATTTCAGAACGAGGCACTGACAGTTAGAATTATTTTTATTGCAATTAGAAGAATGAAATTTAATATTAAGATTTGTTTCAGACTGTATTAAGTTGAAATATATATTATTTAAATTTAGGCATAAATCATTTGCAGTAAACCATTTTCTTATTACAGTCAGATCAGATTCTATTTGTAGCAGAAGTGTATTAATATCAGAGCATGAATATAACAAGACAGAATTATCGGCATATGTTATCATTTTACCATATAACTGTAGTTTACACAAATCATTTATAAAAATAAGAAATAACAAAGGACCTAAAATTGAGCCTTGAGGAACGCCACGGTTTGAAATAATAAAATTACTGAAATTGTTTTGAATTTTAACACGCTGTTCCCTATTTGATAAATATTCTTTGAACCAATTAAGAATATTTCCACGAAAACCAGCAAAATCTAATTTTTTTTTTTTAATAAATTATGATTGACATTATCAAATGCCTTTGATATATCCAGGAAGATCGCTACTGTTTTTTTATTACTGTCTATACTCTTGTAGATGAATTTTGAAAATTGCAAAAGTGCACTTTCTGTATTTCGCCCTTTAATGAAGCCATATTGATTGTCCGCAAAAAATTTAATTTTATGTAAATAATCGTACATTCTGTTTGAAAGGGATTTTTCAATAATTTTACCAAAGGTGGGAAGAATTGAAATAGGTCTATAATTTGAAAAGGAGGATTTATCACCAGACTTGAAGATAGGGGTTATGGTAGCTTTTTTCAGTGATTGGGGAAATTCAGCTTTGATGATTGAGGTATTTACAAAACTAGTGATAAAAGAAATATTATGATTTACCAATATTTTTATTAGTTTTACATTTATCCCATCATAATCATAGCTGTCTAACTTAGTGAAGGCATTAATCAAATTTAACATTTCAGAGTTACTGTATTCAAAATAAACAAAAGAGTTAATGTTTGGAAACATATAAGGTTCAAGTCTAGTTATGTCCTGATTTAAGTAATTTTGGTTTACACTATTAAAGAAATTATTAAATTGTATAACCGAGCAAGGGTTATTGAAACAATCGGGTAAGGTACTAGGCTTAATTTGTTTACCAATTATGTAGTTTACAAGATCCCATTTTTGCTTAGCAGAGTTACAATTCAAAAATTTGTCTTTAAAGTAGTCTGATTTAGCAGATTTTATTGTTTGTTTTAATTCGGCAACTACACTTCGATAGGCAGTTGTATAAATAATATCACTAGGATACCTTTTTATCTTCCTAAACAACTTTTCTTTTCTACGAATTAAAATCAAAATACTATTTGTTATCCAATTACTTTTAGGCTTTTTTAACAATCTGATTGGGTTTTTGAAATTATTTTTAATGTTAGTTAGTTTAAAAACGAAAGATTGATATTGCTGATCAAGAGAGTCCTGTTCTTTCCACTCATACTTGTATGTTTTTAAATATTCATAAAGTTTCTTAAAATTTATGGTCAATTTGGGTACATCATAATCAGCTTTGGGTATTTCTTTTTCCATATTATCTAATCTGCATAAAGTAATATAATGATCAGTGATGTCTGTAGTATAAATTCCTGATGAAACTAAATATTTATTTGTTTTAACAAAGATGTGATCAATGCACGTAGGGGGGACGGATGGCCGGTTGGGTCTGCTCACTGCCCTTCACGCCAGCAGTATGTGTACTGTTTCCGTCGTCAGTTCGATTCTGACCTCGCCCCTGGGTGTATTTTCCTTCTTTGTGTCAGTAAAAATTCTGTTGTGTCTGTCTCACTTGACGAAGGTGTATAAGCGGATCCTTGTGATCAAGCACACATACCGGAAAATATATGTTACCCCAACCCAACCCAACTCAATGCACGTAGCACTTGCTCTAATTCTAGTAGGCTTATTGATAAAGTTATGAAAACCAAATTCAGATAAACAATTCAAGTATTCATGAGTGATATAGTTATCTATGAAAATGTCGATATTTAGATCACCCATGATAATTACATTTGAGTCTTTTATATTCGACAGTATAGTTTTTAATTCGGAATTAAAATAGTCTATTGTATATTCATGGGATCGATAAATAGATAAAATAGTGAGATTCAATAGTTTACAATGTACTAAAATAGCTTCAGCAGATATAAAACTTAATGATAAATTAGAAAAATTTAGACTTTTTTTGGTATATACTACAATACCACCAGATCTGTTGTTATTTCTGCAACAAAAATAGGAATCAAACCCGTCAATTGAGTAAAAATTAATTTCATTCTCATAAATCCAAATTAGAAAATAGAACAGAAAAAGAATCAATGTAATTTGAAATTAGAGAAATAAAGCAATCAAAGTTGGCACGTAAACTTCTTATGTTCAGATGTAAAAAGATACACTTACATATTGATGAATGGATGGTTAAGAATTTTTCGAGATCATCCAGATTATCAATTGTTTTACAATCAACAATCGGATCAAAATCAATTTGTTGGTGGTTGAACATTAAGATCATCTATTGATTTAATTCTTAAAATTCTGGATGTCTCGTCTTTTCTTATAAAAATTTTACCATCGCGGGTCCAGCAGAACTTGTAATTATTTTCTTTCTTGTAGTTTCGTGCATGATAGAAAAGTGTTTTTAGTTCAGGTGTTAAATGTTCACTAACATAAATTGGCATGTCTGTTAGTTGACTGTTTATTTCTCTTGTAGTTAATCTTCGGCTTTTCAATTTCTTTAATATTTCATCTCTGATTTGCTTTGTTTTTACCTGGACAATTATGGGTTTAGGATAATCCTTTTTAAAAGATGGAACCCTGTGCGCAGTTGTCAGATTGTCCAATATATTAGTGTTTGATAGTTCGTCAATCTTTGACAGGATTTTAGGCATATCTTCATTTTCCGATTCCGGAAGACCGGCAATCTCGATGTTAGTTCGTCTTGAGTACTGTTTTAATTCTATGATATCAGATTTCAGCTCCTTGAGTTCCTGCTTTAACTCTGTATTTTCAGCTTCAACTTGGTTACATTTTTTCTGAAGGTCTTTATTTGAGGTTTGAAGACTGATTATTGAATTTTTTAGGTCTTGGATGATAGAACTGTTAAATTCTATGGAGTGGTTCAACTGATCAAAGTTTTGTGTAATAAGGTTTTTCAGTTCAGTATATTGATTATGGGACAGTTTAAGAGGTTCCAGATCACTGGTGAGATCAACGGTAGATACACTTCTTGTCTTTGGTTTGGTTTCGTTGACGCAAGCCACACATCTCCAACTCAGTTTTTTATCCTCAGAAAGTTTCCTGAAATTTTTCTCACTAAAACCTGAACACAAGTGATGGAAAGTTGACTTACAGGTTGAGCATTTAATTGATTCACGGATTTCAACAATCGGATCTGTGCACGCAATACAGCTTGACGACATCTTTTAAATTGTGAAGCTAAGATTATTAACAATAACTTCACTCCAGCTTGAAAATTAACACATAAAAAGTTCAAAATTGCAGTATAAGTTGTTAAATTATCGAAAAAATATAAAATCTAGCGGAGCAGCAAAACAAGCGTCAACGCACTAGCAACCAGCTGTTGCCAACTCTGTTTTTTCTCGACTTTTAAATTAAAATATATAATTACCTGTACATCGAAAAACTGACTAGATATTTCATTTTACCATACAAAAAACCATACGGAACACTTGTTTGTTTTTGAAAATCTGACACATGCAACTTCCTTATTGGTAAATTGACGCCATCCTTTATGATTAAAGGTTGGAGAAACACATTCAGCAAATTTTATAGGTCTCCCTCAAAAGTTTAAAACTAAAGTATTTTTTTAAAAATGTTCCCAATTATTGGGGGGGGGGGGATCAACGCCTGTGGTTACCTATGAGTGATCCCCCAAAGAATTTCAAAATGAGGCAAAACACTACAATTTGAGGCAAATTTTAGAAAACTTTCTGGAAAAGACCGCCTATAGAACCCCCATTATTACATGGAGTAATTGTAATATTTTAACACAATGTTGGACACAATTTTATACTCTATATTCGTTTTGAACTGGCATCTGAAAATATTTCCTTCCCCCACCATCGATCGGTAACCATAGCAACTATCCTCGTCAAAGTGACGAAGAAGCCTTACTATTGGCTGCTCCAAGAGCGTAACTATGGTTACGCTACTATAGTCTGTTCATTTTGAACTGGCGCTTGAAAATATTTCCTTCCCCCCACCACCGATCGGTAACCATAGCAACTATCCTCGTCAAAGTGACGAAGAAGGCTTACTATTGGCTGCTCCAAGAGCGTTACTATGGTTACGCTTCTATAGTCTGTTAATTTTGAACTGGCATCTGAAAATATTTCCTTCCCCCACCATCGATCGGTAACCATAGCAACTATCCTCGTCAAAGTGACGAAGAAGGCTTACTATTGGCTGCTCCAAGAGCGTAACTATGGTTACGCTTCTATAGTCTGTTCATTTTGAACTGGCGCTTGAAAATATTTCCTTCCCCCACCATCGATCGGTAACCATAGCAACTATCCCCGTCAAAGTGACGAAGAAGGCTTACTATTGGCTGCGCGAAGAGCGTAACTATGGTTACGCTTCTAGCGTGGTGGAAAGCACTATTTCTCAGGCGCCAATTCTAAATGAACAGAGCATAGTACTACTACTTTAATTAATCTAAAACTCAACTCGTACTCGTTAGGGGGTACCGTAGAAATAAAGTTTAGGCAAGACCTCTTACCGTAACAAAAAGTCAGGTATACTACGATTAGGGTTCTAAATATTTCTGAAGGAATCGATTCCGGAATCGAATTGGAATTGAATACCTTGGAATCGATACCAAAGAATCGAACGCTTTAAGGAATGATTCTTTGGAATCGTACTTAATTTTCTAATTAATACTGATAATTAATAACAATTTTGTTCGCTAATTAATTAGTATTTTGATAATTAATAAGTATTTTGCAGAAGGAATCGAATCGTAGGACAATCGGAGGAATCGTAGGAATTAACAATTTTGTTCGCTAATTAATTAGTATGTCGGTAATAAATTAATATTTTACTGGATAGCAATTAAATTAATAATAGTTACTAATTACCTTTGATTTGAAAATAAAATAGATAAGTTCGATTCTACTTTTTCGATTCCAGGTTGGAATCGAACCTCAGGAATCGAATCCAAGAATCGAAAGAACTGAACCTCAGGAATCGATTCCGGAATCGAATCGATCGATTTTTTAGATCCCTAACTACGACTGGGTGTTCAAAATCGCGGACAAACCGCTAAAAGAAGTCGTGGAAAAGCAAGAAAACTTGTCCTCTCCAATATAACACACGAAATATCTCTTCCTTTCGAACAATGGTGTGAAGTTTTTTTTCACTGCACCGATCAACTATTTTCCGGTTGTAGAAAACTCTTCTAAATTCAATTAGGAAAGAAATAGTTGTTTAATGAACACCATCATAGAGATGTTATGTATAGGAAGCACTTTGGTACAATCTCGTATTAGTCCTTTTAAATTGTGGTCAAGAGAAACCAATTTTTAAAAGTTTCTGCATAGTTTTTTTTGGGATTGGGGGAATCCGAAGTTTGCGAACAAAATTTCGTGACGCAGCATTTCACCCCTTCTCTCTTTCTCTCTCGCTTTATTTCTCTGTTTCTCTTTCTCTTTTTTGTATTGATTATTTTGCTCAGAAACGCAAAGCGTTTCACCCTTTTCCCTATGTCTAGGGTTCTAAATACTTCTGATAGAATCGATTCCGGAATCGAATTGGAATCGAATGCCTTGGAATCGATACCAAGGAATCGAACCCTTGAAGGAATCGATTCCAGCAGGAATCGAATCATAGGAAGCGTACTCAATTTTCTAATTAATACAGGTAATTATTAACAATTTTTTTCACTAATTAGTAATTAGAATTTTGATAATTAATTAGTATTATACAACAGGAATAGAATCTTAGGAATCGTACTTAATTTTCCAATTCATACAGATAATTATAAACAATTCTGAAATGAATTAATTAGTATTTTGAATATTAATTAATATTTCGCTGGTTGTTAATAAAATTAATAATTATTATTATTTATCTTTGATTTGTGATTGAAAAAGATAAGTTCGATTCTACTTTTTCGATACTGGCCATAAGGAATCGATTCCATGTTGGAATCGAATCAAAGAATCGAAATATTTAAACGTCAAGAATCGATTCCGGAATCGAATCGAAAGACTTTTTAAATCCCTACCTATGTCTCTCTTTCTCTGTCTCTCTTCTCTATCTGTCTCTCTTTTATTGAATCTCTGTGTGTATTTCTTTCCTCTCTGTATCTCTCTCTTTTTTTCTTTGTCTCCCTCTCTTTTCTCTCACTTTCTATCTCTTCCCTCTTCTCTCTCTCTCTTTCTCTCTTTTGTAGAAGTGACTCAGAAGCGTTTGGAGTCTTTCCCTATAAAAATTTTGGAATAATTAAAATTGTCGTGTTTTGATTCTTCGTCAAAAAGTCACTGATTGGTTGGTTCAAATTTCTCTTAGAAAATTTTGTTTTCATAAGGCTAAGCGCGCACTAGAGACTTCTGTCACGGCGACTATAAACACTCACTAGGTCACTCGAAAGCAATGCATTTCTATGGAGATGACTCTTGGCAACCGGCCAAGAGTCTCGTCTCCTATGCGCGCTCTCTAGCTTCTTGCAATAGCCAAGGTGATAATTTTGTCTCTGTCGCCGTGACAAAAGTCTCTAGTGCGTGCTTAGCCTAAAATTAAAGATGGGAACAGAACCCATGAACTTTTGCATGCTAAGCAAGCATCCTACCACAGCTTCAAGGGAGATTCATGGCATAATTTACAGCCACTTAAGCAGTGGTTAACGAGCAGCTAAAGAGAGAAAAGCTGCTTTTTGCTGACTCTTGATTGGTGATGGAATCCTTCTTTAACCGATGGTTAACCACTGGTTAGGTTGCAGTGAATAATGCCATCAGTAACTTTAAACTTATCCTAACATCTTCCTTATGGGATTATTTTTTGACGCAGGGCAGTGTTGCGAAAACTGACAGTCGGGGAGATTGAGATTCGTTTTCTCCGCCTCTCACAAGGGAGTTTTATAATTGCTCCCATCAGCGTCCCATGGTTTTCCGATTTCCAGTATCGCCTGGTAGTTCGAAGGGCACTCTGTTGCATGCGACTCGCCGTACGAAGAAGAGTCGTAACCCTAGCAACCATTGCCCAACCCTTCACAATGGTCAAATTAATTCGCTTGTTTGGTTCGGATCAGGTAACATCTTCTGCATTTTTGTTCGAATGATTCAACTCTTTCGATATGAAGAATCGTTTGATGTTATGGGTCGTCCGAGTGGGGTTGTTGGGGAAAGAGGCAAAAAAGTCCCCTATAGGGATTTTTAAAGTATAGTGTTATCCCTGCGGATGAGTGTATCAGTGGTAAGGATCACCTCTAATTCAATTGTTTGCAATTATCTTCTCCATCTTTCATCCCTCCCTTCTGTATTTCTTTTCCGCTCTCGTTCCTTCATCCCTCCCTTTTCATCTTTCTCATTCTCTTCCTCTCCTCTCTGTTTCTCGTCTCCTTCTTTCTTTCTTTCCTATTCATCTATCTAGTAATCTTCATTTCTAACCTTTACCATCCTCTACCATCTTCAACCTTTGTTTCTAGCATCCTTTATTTCATCCCTTCTCTTTGGACCGGTCTAGATCTCTTTTCCCAAAGTGGGCGGTACCGCCCTCTGGGGCGTGTTGAAGAATTCTAGGGGGGAGGGGATGAGTTAAAAGGAAATTGGGGGGGGGGCGTTATTAGGATAAAAGAGGGCATTGAGTACTTTTTAACTCTCTCGGAAAAAGTGGCTTAAAATTAGTGATGGGCAAAATCGATAATTTTAGGTATCGAATACTTTGGTATCGAATACTCATAGGTATCGAATACTCTGGTATCGAATACTTATAGGTATCGAGTATTTTCAGGTATCGAGTACTTTTTTTCAATGTCGGGAAACGAACCTGAAGGGACAATTTTTTTAGGGCCTATCCATAATCAGACTAATATTCAAAAAACTGAAAGCGATACATCAAAAAGCCCCGTAGCTACGGGCCTGGAGGTGGATAGAGGCGAAGGATTTGGCGGGGGAAAAACCTAGCCGCGTCAAATTTCTCTCGCGGATGATAACGACTTGGGTTTGAGCGTTGCAAAATGAAAACGGAAACAGGCTGCGTTTGATCTACAGTAGGTATTATAAAGATTACTTCATTGAAAAATTTAAAACGAAATATGTCAATAAAGTATCGATACTTTTGTGGGTATCGAATACACTCGATACCTATAGGTATCGAGTACTTAAGTATTTGGTATCGATACCTGCCCATCACTAGCAATGAGTACTTTTTAACTCTCTCGGAAAAAGTGGCTTAAAATCACTTTTTAACATGTTAAAATTCAAAATCCAGTAGGTAGTAGTTGGTAAAAAAAATTTCCTGGGATAGGACCCCCAGACCCTCCTAATAAATAGGGATTGAGATATAAATAATTAGTTTTATTTTTAAGATGAATACACAAGAAATTTTTAGTAGATTTTACAAAATTCCCTTCGAATATGTAGACAAAGATTCCAGTACATTCGGAAAAGGAAAAGAATTATTTTGAAATCAAAGCTTTCAAAAAGGTAGTCTTAGTTATAAAAGGTGGAATTATTACTTAATTATTTCAAACTTAATTTCAAGCTGTATAGAAAACTTAACTTTTGAATATTGTCCATATAATAAAACTAGTTTTTAAATTTTTACTTAAGGGCCGTTCAAATATTACGTAAGTACCTAAGGGGGGTTTGCTCTTTGCTTATTTTTCCTGACAAGGGGGGAGAGGGGATATGAGTGATGCTTACGTAAGATACTGAATTTTCGAAAATCTCTGATTTCTTGCATAAATAATTTTAAAACTCAACCAAAAATAAATTTAGCAAAATATTGGATTAGAACATCTGACGTAAGCTCTTTTTTCTGGGGATGGACCCCCCAAACATTTTGAAATGTTAACCCCGAAAAGTAGTGTTTCGACCCATTTTTGAACCCTTAGGGTTACATCCAAAAAGGACAGCTCCTTGTATGTCACCTAATTTTCAAGGAGAAAAAAAACAGTACTTACTAAAAGGGATGTCAAAATTTCAGGGGGAGTGGTCCGGCAGTTTCTTACGTAATTATATGGTGGAGGGGGGTTGAGGTTTGCTTATGTTTGCTGATAAGGGGGGTTGAAAAATTTTCCACACCTTTAGGGGTCTTTAAAAAGGTTGAGAACCACGGCCGCCGACCGACAAAATATCCAAATAGTACTGTTCATCATTAAAAATCATCGCCAAATTATCGTTAAATGTTTATGGACGATAAAGCAATATATGTGAGGCGGAAAGGGACCTCTTGTCGGCGTTCGTCGAAATGGAGTTATTATTCTTTTCTCAATCTGTACAGATTTATGAAGATTTTTAGACCATCATCATCCTTGTAGCTCAAAAAATGACGAATCGCCATTAATTAAAAGTTTTATAATAGAATAAGTGGATTTCGCGAAAAACGACCTTATAAATTTTCAAAATGCTACCCTCTCGTTATTTTTCACAGTTAAGGAATGATTCCAACAGCTAAAATTCGGTTCTAAAGGGTCCAAGGATCGATAAAATCGAGAGAAAAAAAATTCGATAGTTTTGACCTTCTTCCGGTTTTTTGGCTTTTTCTCGAAATCAACTTTGCCGACAAGAGGTCCCTTTTCGCTTTCCGCCTCACATATATATTTTTTCCCAGTTTTTGGTGGTGCAGTTGATTTACGCCAAAAACGTCTTGGCGACGGACGTCCAAACATAACCTTGTTGCGCAGTTATGATTCTGCTGGCTTCCGTTCAGCATATTCAAAAAAGCGCTGCTCACTCCAAAATAACCGGTAGTTGCGGCTGCCGCGCGCAATGTGTCGGGAAAACATGTCACCGAAGCGTGCCAAAAAATCAAGTTCCAGGAATACTAGGCCTAAAAGGAGGACCGGATGTTTCTCTCCTCGACCCCCTGTAAACAAATAATCCGCACCATCCCATCCCGCCAAGCTTAAAACTAGTAATGGGCAAAATCGATAATTTTAGGTATCGAATACTTTGGTATCGAATACTTATAGGTATCGAATACTTTGGTATCGAATATCGCAATTGATATCTTAATATACTAGACAGCAACTTAACCCTACAATGCATGATTTTTTAAAAATACTTGAAAATCATTTATTTGACTTCTATTATGGTGTAAATTAGTAAAAAAATACTATAAAAAAAATTAACTTAATTTTTTTTCTACATTTAATAATTGACAAAAAACTTTGTCCTTGTGAAATTAATGTCCCTTGTGGAATTAATTGTAAAGGGAAATAAAACCAAATGCTCTAAAAATAAGTGATGGGCAAAATCGATAATTTTAGGTATCGAATACTTTGGTATCGAATACTTATAGGTATCGAATACTTTGGTATCGAATATCGCAATTGATATCTTAATATACTAGACAGCAACTTAACCCTACAATGCATGATTTTTTAAAAATACTTGAAAATCATTTATTTGACTTCTATTATGGTGTAAATTAGTAAAAAAATACTATAAAAAAAATTAACTTAATTTTTTTTCTACATTTAATAATTGACAAAAAACTTTGTCCTTGTGAAATTAGTGTCCCTTGTGGAATTAATTGTAAAGGGAAATAAAACCAAATGCTCTAAAAATAAGTGATGGGCAAAATCGATAATTTTAGGTATCGAATACTTTGGTATCGAATACTTATAGGTATCGAATACTTTGGTATCGAATATCGCAATTGATATCTTAATATACTAGACAGCAACTTAACCCTACAATGCATGATTTTTTAAAAATACTTGAAAATCATTTATTTGACTTCTATTATGGTGTAAATTAGTAAAAAAATACTATAAAAAAAATTAACTTAATTTTTTTTCTACATTTAATAATTGACAAAAAACTTTGTCCTTGTGAAATTAGTGTCCCTTGTGGAATTAATTGTAAAGGGAAATAAAACCAAATGCTCTAAAAATAAGTGATGGGCAAAATCGATAATTTTAGGTATCGAATACTTTGGTATCGAATACTTATAGGTATCGAATACTTTGGTATCGAATATCGCAATTGATATCTTAATATACTAGACAGCAACTTAACCCTACAATGCATGGTATCGAATACTTTGGTATCGAATACTTATAGGTATCGAATACTTTGGTATCGAATATCGCAATTGATATCTTAATATACTAGACAGCAACTTAACCCTACAATGCATGATTTTTTAAAAATACTTGAAAATCATTTATTTGACTTCTATTATGGTGTAAATTAGTAAAAAAATACTATAAAAAAAATTAACTTAATTTTTTTTCTACATTTAATAATTGACAAAAAACTTTGTCCTTGTGAAATTAATGTCCCTTGTGGAATTAATTGTAAAGGGAAATAAAACCAAATGCTCTAAAAATAAGTGATGGGCAAAATCGATAATTTTAGGTATCGAATACTTTGGTATCGAATACTTATAGGTATCGAATACTTTGGTATCGAATATCGCAATTGATATCTTATACCCTTGTGGAATTAATTGTAAAGGGAAATAAAACCAAATGCTCTAAAAATAAGTGATGGGCAAAATCGATAATTTTAGGTATCGAATACTTTGGTATCGAATACTTATAGGTATCGAATACTTTGGTATCGAATATCGCAATTGATATCTTAATATACTAGACAGCAACTTAACCCTACAATGCATGATTTTTTAAAAATACTTGAAAATCATTTATTTGACTTCTATTATGGTGTAAATTAGTAAAAAAATACTATAAAAAAAATTAACTTAATTTTTTTTCTACATTTAATAATTGACAAAAAACTTTGTCCTTGTGAAATTAGTGTCCCTTGTGGAATTAATTGTAAAGGGAAATAAAACCAAATGCTCTAAAAATAAGTGATGGGCAAAATCGATAATTTTAGGTATCGAATACTTTGGTATCGAATACTTATAGGTATCGAATACTTTGGTATCGAATATCGCAATTGATATCTTAATATACTAGACAGCAACTTAACCCTACAATGCATGATTTTTTAAAAATACTTGAAAATCATTTATTTGACTTCTATTATGGTGTAAATTAGTAAAAAAATACTATAAAAAAAATTAACTTAATTTTTTTTCTACATTTAATAATTGACAAAAAACTTTGTCCTTGTGAAATTAGTGTCCCTTGTGGAATTAATTGTAAAGGGAAATAAAACCAAATGCTCTAAAAATAAGTGATGGGCAAAATCGATAATTTTAGGTATCGAATACTTTGGTATCGAATACTTATAGGTATCGAATACTTTGGTATCGAATATCGCAATTGATATCTTAATATACTAGACAGCAACTTAACCCTACAATGCATGATTTTTTAAAAATACTTGAAAATCATTTATTTGACTTCTATTATGGTGTAAATTAGTAAAAAAATACTATAAAAAAAATTAACTTAATTTTTTTTCTACATTTAATAATTGACAAAAAACTTTGTCCTTGTGAAATTAGTGTCCCTTGTGGAATTAATTGTAAAGGGAAATAAAACCAAATGCTCTAAAAATAAGTGATGGGCAAAATCGATAATTTTAGGTATCGAATACTTTGGTATCGAATACTTTTAGGTATCGAATACTTTGGTATCGAATACTTATAGGTATCGAATACTTTGGTATCGAATATCGCAATTGATATCTTAATATACTAGACAGCAACTTAACCCTACAATGCATGATTTTTTAAAAATACTTGAAAATCATTTATTTGACTTCTATTATGGTGTAAATTAGTAAAAAAATACTATAAAAAAAATTAACTTAATTTTTTTTCTACATTTAATAATTGACAAAAAACTTTGTCCTTGTGAAATTAGTGTCCCTTGTGGAATTAATTGTAAAGGGAAATAAAACCAAATGCTCTAAAAATAAGTGATGGGCAAAATCGATAATTTTAGGTATCGAATACTTTGGTATCGAATACTTATAGGTATCGAATACTTTGGTATCGAATATCGCAATTGATATCTTAATATACTAGACAGCAACTTAACCCTACAATGCATGATTTTTTAAAAATACTTGAAAATCATTTATTTGACTTCTATTATGGTGTAAATTAGTAAAAAAATACTATAAAAAAAATTAACTTAATTTTTTTTCTACATTTAATAATTGACAAAAAACTTTGTCCTTGTGAAATTAGTGTCCCTTGTGGAATTAATTGTAAAGGGAAATAAAACCAAATGCTCTAAAAATAAGTGATGGGCAAAATCGATAATTTTAGGTATCGAATACTTTGGTATCGAATACTTATAGGTATCGAATACTTTGGTATCGAATATCGCAATTGATATCTTAATATACTAGACAGCAACTTAACCCTACAATGCATGATTTTTTAAAAATACTTGAAAATCATTTATTTGACTTCTATTATGGTGTAAATTAGTAAAAAAATACTATAAAAAAAATTAACTTAATTTTTTTTCTACATTTAATAATTGACAAAAAACTTTGTCCTTGTGAAATTAATGTCCCTTGTGGAATTAATTGTAAAGGGAAATAAAACCAAATGCTCTAAAAATAAGTGATGGGCAAAATCGATAATTTTAGGTATCGAATACTTTGGTATCGAATACTTATAGGTATCGAATACTTTGGTATCGAATATCGCAATTGATATCTTAATATACTAGACAGCAACTTAACCCTACAATGCATGATTTTTTAAAAATACTTGAAAATCATTTATTTGACTTCTATTATGGTGTAAATTAGTAAAAAAATACTATAAAAAAAATTAACTTAATTTTTTTTCTACATTTAATAATTGACAAAAAACTTTGTCCTTGTGAAATTAATGTCCCTTGTGGAATTAATTGTAAAGGGAAATAAAACCAAATGCTCTAAAAATAAGTGATGGGCAAAATCGATAATTTTAGGTATCGAATACTTTGGTATCGAATACTTATAGGTATCGAATACTTTGGTATCGAATATCGCAATTGATATCTTAATATACTAGACAGCAACTTAACCCTACAATGCATGATTTTTTAAAAATACTTGAAAATCATTTATTTGACTTCTATTATGGTGTAAATTAGTAAAAAAATACTATAAAAAAAATTAACTTAATTTTTTTTCTACATTTAATAATTGACAAAAAACTTTGTCCTTGTGAAATTAATGTCCCTTGTGGAATTAATTGTAAAGGGAAATAAAACCAAATGCTCTAAAAATAAGTGATGGGCAAAATCGATAATTTTAGGTATCGAATACTTTGGTATCGAATACTTATAGGTATCGAATACTTTGGTATCGAATATCGCAATTGATATCTTAATATACTAGACAGCAACTTAACCCTACAATGCATGATTTTTTAAAAATACTTGAAAATCATTTATTTGACTTCTATTATGGTGTAAATTAGTAAAAAAATACTATAAAAAAAATTAACTTAATTTTTTTTCTACATTTAATAATTGACAAAAAACTTTGTCCTTGTGAAATTAATGTCCCTTGTGGAATTAATTGTAAAGGGAAATAAA
This sequence comes from Tetragnatha versicolor, assembly GCA_024610705.1. Lineage (NCBI taxonomy): Eukaryota > Metazoa > Arthropoda > Arachnida > Araneae > Tetragnathidae > Tetragnatha > Tetragnatha versicolor. Next base: position 1,260,679 of record JANDEH010000041.1, read on the forward strand.
ACCAAATGCTCTAAAAATAAGTGATGGGCAAAATCGATAATTTTAGGTATCGAATACTTTGGTATCGAATACTTATAGGTATCGAATACTTTGGTATCGAATATCGCAATTGATATCTTAATATACTAGACAGCAACTTAACCCTACAATGCATGATTTTTTAAAAATACTTGAAAATCATTTATTTGACTTCTATTATGGTGTAAATTAGTAAAAAAATACTATAAAAAAAATTAACTTAATTTTTTTTCTACATTTAATAATTGACAAAAAACTTTGTCCTTGTGAAATTAATGTCCCTTGTGGAATTAATTGTAAAGGGAAATAAAACCAAATGCTCTAAAAATAAGTGATGGGCAAAATCGATAATTTTAGGTATCGAATACTTTGGTATCGAATACTTATAGGTATCGAATACTTTGGTATCGAATATCGCAATTGATATCTTAATATACTAGACAGCAACTTAACCCTACAATGCATGATTTTTTAAAAATACTTGAAAATCATTTATTTGACTTCTATTATGGTGTAAATTAGTAAAAAAATACTATAAAAAAAATTAACTTAATTTTTTTTCTACATTTAATAATTGACAAAAAACTTTGTCCTTGTGAAATTAGTGTCCCTTGTGGAATTAATTGTAAAGGGAAATAAAACCAAATGCTCTAAAAATAAGTGATGGGCAAAATCGATAATTTTAGGTATCGAATACTTTGGTATCGAATACTTATAGGTATCGAATACTTTGGTATCGAATATCGCAATTGATATCTTAATATACTAGACAGCAACTTAACCCTACAATGCATGATTTTTTAAAAATACTTGAAAATCATTTATTTGACTTCTATTATGGTGTAAATTAGTAAAAAAATACTATAAAAAAAATTAACTTAATTTTTTTTCTACATTTAATAATTGACAAAAAACTTTGTCCTTGTGAAATTAGTGTCCCTTGTGGAATTAATTGTAAAGGGAAATAAAACCAAATGCTCTAAAAATAAGTGATGGGCAAAATCGATAATTTTAGGTATCGAATACTTTGGTATCGAATACTTATAGGTATCGAATACTTTGGTATCGAATATCGCAATTGATATCTTAATATACTAGACAGCAACTTAACCCTACAATGCATGATTTTTTAAAAATACTTGAAAATCATTTATTTGACTTCTATTATGGTGTAAATTAGTAAAAAAATACTATAAAAAAAATTAACTTAATTTTTTTTCTACATTTAATAATTGACAAAAAACTTTGTCCTTGTGAAATTAATGTCCCTTGTGGAATTAATTGTAAAGGGAAATAAAACCAAATGCTCTAAAAATAAGTGATGGGCAAAATCGATAATTTTAGGTATCGAATACTTTGGTATCGAATACTTATAGGTATCGAATACTTTGGTATCGAATATCGCAATTGATATCTTAATATACTAGACAGCAACTTAACCCTACAATGCATGATTTTTTAAAAATACTTGAAAATCATTTATTTGACTTCTATTATGGTGTAAATTAGTAAAAAAATACTATAAAAAAAATTAACTTAATTTTTTTTCTACATTTAATAATTGACAAAAAACTTTGTCCTTGTGAAATTAGTGTCCCTTGTGGAATTAATTGTAAAGGGAAATAAAACCAAATGCTCTAAAAATAAGTGATGGGCAAAATCGATAATTTTAGGTATCGAATACTTTGGTATCGAATACTTATAGGTATCGAGTACTTTTAGGTATCGAGTACTTTTTTTCAATGTCGGGAAATGAACCTGAAGGGACAATTTTTTTAGGGCCTATCCATAATCAGACTAATATTCAAAAAACTGAAAGCGATCCATCAAAAAGCCCCGTAGCTACGGAGGTGGATAGAGGCGAAGGATTTGGCGGGGGTCCGCGTCAAATTTCTCTCGCGGATGATAACGACTTGGGTTTGAGCGTTGCAAAATGAAAACGGAAACAGGCTGCGTTTGATCTACAGTAGGTATTATAAAGATTACTTCATTGAAAAATTTAAAACGAAATATGTCAATAAAGTATCGATACTTTTGTGGGTATCGAATACACTCGATACCTATAGGTATCGAGTACTTAAGTATTTGGTATCGATACCTGCCCATCACTACTTAAAACTCAATCGTATGATAAAGCAGGATTTGGTTTTTTTTGGGGGGGGGCTGAGATTTATCATAATCCAGTCCGCTCCCCCAGAAATTTTTTGGACATTTAAGTAAAGAAAACTCCACTTTTTCAACTCGTTTGGGGACATCCATAAATTACGTGAGGTGTTTTTTCCAAAATCTGGACCCCCCCATCCTCCCTTGGTGAGATTAAGTGAGATTTTGCTCGACCCCCCCTACGTGAGATTTTCCTACAACCTTTAAAAATAATTTTCTATCCTATTCGTTTGCATTTTGTGCTTCACAGAACCTTAAACTTTCCATTATTAATGATGTGGGATAAAAGGACATTATTCCGTTCTCATACTTAAAAAAAATCGGTATAATTTCTAACTTAAAAAGTTGACGTGAGATTCTAATCGACTCCCCCTCCCCCCTTTGTGAGATTTTTCCAAACCCCTCCCCCCCTTTTTGACCTCACGAAATTTATGGATGTCCCCTTTTGGTACGCCTCATCCAAATTTCGGATGTAGTTTTTATGAGAGAATCTTTGCGTTTTGAAAAACTTAAAATAAAATAGAGTTACAAGTACCAAGGGGGTCTTAAGGTCTTTCCCCAGATAATGTTTGAAAATTTGACCTCAAAATAACAGGGTTTCAACTCATTTTGGTGCATAAAATGCCATATTATATAGTGTAAAACTTTTCATTTGGGGGGGGGGTGGCTAAAGCCCCCTAGACCCTTCCTGGATCCGCTAGTGTGATTAAGGGTGAATGGGGGGCAAGGGGGTCTTGCCCCCCCCCTTGAAATTACGACTAGGAATACAAAAACAAGTTAAACCCTGTTTTTTTTAGGTTCAAATTTCTGAAAATTTTCCGGGGGAGACCCCCAGATCCTCTTTTGCACTTGGAACTTAATAATACATAACGTTATTACAATAAGTTTGTCAAAATGCAAATTCTTTCAAAAATGTATATCCAAAATTCAGGCTACGGGCACAAAAACTATTAAAAAAGCTGTTTTTAGAGCCCATTTTCTAAAATTTTCATGACCCCCTCTTTCCTCTTTGGTATGCTTCGAACTTTATACTATCCACAATTTTTCTTAGATTAGGTTCTTTAAGACGCAATTTTTGCTTAAAATGTATTAAAGCTTTATTGAACCTATAATATATGTACGGGAGATGCTGAGGAATAATTTTGGGCCCCTCCAGAAATAAATTTCCAATGTTACGGGCAAAGTGATTAATTGGGCATCGCACAAGTGGTCACAATTTCAAATTGAATAAAGTAAAATTTAAGATGGAGTGTAGAAAGCATTATTTTTTTTATAGGGTAGTGGATAGATGGAATGCGTTGCCTGAAACAATTGTAAATTCAAGTGGGGTAAACGAGTTCAAGAGGAAAATTGACAGATACTGGAGTTCCGGTAGTTTGGGTTAAAAAGACTGGACCAACCACCAACCTTGCTGGGCTTACGCCTGTAGTTGGTAGACTTAATTTGTATTTGTATTTGTATTAATAATGCCCAGAGTGGAGGCGGGCAAAGTGAAAAATTTCATTCATAAATACCATTGAATTTATCACATTGCCCTACTCCACTTCGGGCATTATTAATAACCACTGCCTTATGCCTTATCTTTTATTATGTTTCATTCCTCATAGTTATTGTAAATAGGAAATATTAAGATGTTTTAAATATATATTCTCGCGTTGGATCTGCATATTGTCTCCGCGGTTTATGGTGTCTAGACTCCTCCGATAGTCGTAAAAATTTGTTCAGCGGGAAACTAATGTTGCCAGATTTTTCAATCTATAACAAGCGGGACGTTCCTGTGAGAGGAGGTTAATTTTTGTCTTATCTTCAACACTTCAATGAAATAGAAGATTTTGCATTGCACTGGTGGTAAACCCTTTATAAACACTGATCTCTCACCCATCTAAGGCCTGCGACACACTGCGCGGCTTATAACCGCCCGACCCATTAATCAAGATAGGGGAAAAAGGATAGAGTTGAGCCTGAACAAACTTTTATGACCGCCTCGAAAACGCTTCATCGGGCACTGGATATCTCCCCGATATCCTTGTGTGGTTAGGTAAGGTCAATTAGCGAACAAAAGAGTTCATCTACAACCCCCTAACTACACAAAGAGATGGGGTAGATATCCACTGCCCGATAAGCGTCGTCGAGGCCACCATAAGCCCCGCGCCACACTACAGCGTCTCGAGTCGCTCGAAGTCGTAAATCAAGATAGGGGATAAAGCATGGAGTTCAGCCTAAGACTACCCCTATCTTGACAGGAATCTTCATTCCTGTCAAGATAGGGGCTTTCCCCATGCTTTTTTTATGGAGATTAATTGCAGTAGCGACTATAAGGGTGCATCTAGAGATCGTTTCCCCGTTGATGGTCAAAACGAAAGATTTATGAGCAGGGGAACATCTTTTGTCCTCTAATTGACCTCAGCTAACCACACAAAACTACCAGGCTCCTTCGGGCAATCGGGGGAGATTAAGCGTATTAATAATATCGCCTTCCTTTTGTGTGGTTAGCCGAGGTCAATTAGCGGACCAAAGATGTTCCCCGACTCATAAATCTCTCGTTTTGACAATCAACGGGGAAATGATCTCTAGATGCACCCTAAACTTAAGCTTAGATTGGCGCAATCATAATGGCTGCAGCTAGAGATCGTTTCCCCGTTGATTGTCAAAACGAAAGATTTATGAGCAGGGGAGCATCTTTGGTCCGCTAATTGACCTAAGCTAACCACACAAAAGGACCAGGCTCCATCGGGCATTCTGGGGGGAGATTCGGAGCATTGATAATATCACCTTCCCTTTGTGTGGTTAGCTGAGGTCTATTAGCGGGCCTCCTGCTCATAAATCTTTCGTTTTGACAATCAGCGAGAAAACGATCTCTAGCTGCAGCCAATAAGGGGAGTTTGGGGGTGCTTATTCCCAGACAATTTCGTAAAATTTACTCTTTGAAGTAGTGTTTCCACTTCATTTTCTGACAACTGGGATGAACTGACATTTTCTTACGCGACAGAATTTCGCAGGGGGAAAAACTGTTCGAAACTAATCTCCAACAAAACTTCATGAGGGAGGTGAACCGGAACCCTATAAAGAGCACCCTGAAAGCACTAGTTCGGAAAGACAGTGGACAAACATTGAGGGATGGTAGAGGGGACCTAGACAAGCATATTTCGAATAGGAATGGGGGGTCGCAGATGCACCGTTAAAGAGCTAGAACCCCTAATGTAGTGCGAGGGCGTTACAAAAAGCGGTTTTCCTAAGACCCGTTTTACGAAACAAAACATAATAGAATGAAAAAAATTATTGCATGAGGTACAGCAGTATCCATACTACTTCCACCATAAATTTTAACGAAATTGGACCACTCTTTAAGCCGTGGGGTGAGTTATAAAACCTGCAATATTTGTTCTCTAACAGCCGTATCGACCAACACGAGTTTCCTAGAGTTAACTCACAGTCCTCGCATACTATAGTTAATGTTATAAAATAAAAGTATGAGTAAATAAAATAGGCGACTCGCTACTAGTCATTTCCCATTGCATTTCGATTGCTTTGCCTTGGTGACGAGCCGCCGATCTTAATTACACAGACTATAACAGCCATAACGATCATAGCGGGTTAAACCGAAAGTGGGAGTAAAGCCACGGATGCTAGAGTTAACGTTATCGACCAGTCGAAAAATTCGTTAACTTCCGAATAAAACCGTAGTTTCTTGACACCTCGATTTTCCCGAGTTAATCCCGAGTACAAAATGGCTGCCAGCTAGTATGGTTAGTAGAGAAGAAAAATGATAATGTGCAAAAATATAGACATTTTAAGCTATATTTAGGTGATTAAATTTTATTTGTATTCATGTACATTTGATTAAGTTTAAAAATAAAGACAATTAAACAATTACAACAGAATAAAGAAATGCTCAAACTAATCCCAATTTAAGTTTTGAGTTCGTATTCAAATTGATAGATGGCACCCCGCAAATTTAATTTTTTAAAAATCTACCTCTTAATTCGTTAATCCATTTAAATTACTTAGAAAATTTCTGAATTTTAGAGAGGTGTTTTAAAATTTTTAAATTACTGTAAGTATTTTTAAAGTGAGATTGAAATAACATTACAGAGAAAGTGGGAAGCCAAGGTTTGATCGCGTGAACTGCCTTGTGTCTTCGCTGTCCAATCAGAAACGAGCCTTACATTTAACTACAGTATGCGAGGTCTTACTCCGGCTTTGGGTTTAACCCATGATGGTCGATACGGCTGTTAGTGTAATGGTATTTTTTGAACCAACTTCCATAAAAAACACCATTCATTAAGGGAACAAATATTGCACGTTTCCCAACGGGGTCCACAGCGACTTTTAGGGGGTCCACGGGAAAAATTTCATTAGAATGAAAATTTTTCACTAGTTTCACAAAAAGTTTCTTTTTTTGTAATCAAACTTTAGTAATATGAAAAGATGAACTTAATTAAATATTGTTTGTTAACATGCCATACTTTAATGAGGTATTCTCACGTTTTGAGATTAAATTTTATTAAAATAGTAGATAAAAAACCATGAAGAATGACGTTTACATCAAGTATTTTCGTAGCCCAGTTTCTGAGATATAAATATTCAAAATTTCGTTTTTCGTTTTGGCGCGAAAACACTTTCGAATCACAAATCATGCGCTGTGAGGTCACATCCAATAGAAGCCCGTTTTCTGATCACGTGAAAACAGAAAACACAATGGTTTTCATGCGCTGTGACGTCACATCCAATAGAAGCCCGTTTTCTGATAACGTGACTTTTCTGACGTTTTGGCAAAAATAAAATTGAATTTTAAGTTATTTGAAACATATTTTTGAACTTAAAAATCAGAAATTCGGGAGTTTTAAACCATAATGTATCAAAAAAGTATAAAATAAAGCAAATCCCTCACTCATGCAAATACCTCATTGTAGACATTTTTGAACTATTATGATTTGGTGAATGAATAACTCACTCATAAGCCATTAACTTTGACAATTGCGACCAAAACTTATTGTTAGAATTAAAAGGTTTTTTTGTGCCTTGCAATGGTAGTGATATTAAAAATTAAAAATAGCATTGTGTATAACCATATAAAAGGCGAATATAAAAAAAGTAATTTTAAAAATATGTAAAAGTATGAAATCAAATGATTTTCAATGCACGAAAAATCACCTGAAAAAAATTACAAAATTTATGCGTGGTTTATAAATATGTATCATATACATAAGCTGCGTTTTGAACGGTCCCTAAGACAGGGGGTCCACGGGGTAAGAAAAATGTCGTCAGGAGGTCCACGTGCCAAAAAAAAGTTTGGAAACCCCTGATTTGTGTCATTACTCCAAAAAAACAAATTATCCTTAATTTTTGGACGTGAATGTAAATTTCCACGTGAGTTTCCAAACCCAAGAGATTTCGCAACCGACTAGAAAGGGGAAAATTAGAAAAGCGCTACTACTGGTAAGACAATGCCGCCGATCAAAATAATAATTATTGTGCCTTTTCCTCATAGTGGCGTAACGCTGTGTCTGGACTTTTGCAAAACCCAATAAATTACATGTGGAGATGTTTGCTCTTTTTTAAAATTGCTAAACCATCAATTGAATCGTCAGTTGGAAGAAGGGAATAAGTCCAAAAGCCAAGTTTTGAGAATTATTTATTTTTTATTTTATAACCACCAAATTTTTACTGGAAATTCAGAACCCTATTTAGAAAGCACAGCAATCACCAAAACAAGTATAAGTATATTCAAAAATATTTTACAGTCAAAATAAGTTGATGGACTTATTCCCTTCTTCCACCTTATGAAATTTTTCTGATGAAAAAATCTTTCAAAAACCCCTAAATTCACATTTAAATTATATTTCTCCTTAGTTTACAAAACAAAGGGGTGAAATAAAAAGAATAAGACAAATAAATTCAAAATCATAGTGAAACTTAATTAAAGCAGTATCAATGGACTGAGTGAATATGAATGGAGTCAAACATTCCCTGCATAAAAAAAGTTTGAAAAAAATTTAAATTAAGAGAAAATTTTATTTTAACTTAGTTTACAGCACAAAGAATAGGAAAAGAAAGAAATTAACTTCCAAATTCACTAAAAAAAATACAATGAATCGACATCGATTTCACAACTTCAAGGGGCGATATCTCCCTATAGGGGTTAGTTATTTTCCCCCTCTTTTCACCCATGTGTAGAACAAAGCTAGGAGATTGTTTTGAGCACAAAAAGTCAATTTGTCATATTTTGGACTTATTCCCTTCTTCCAACTGACGATTCAATTTACTCTAAAGTTGTCCAAAAGTTACCTATAATCAGTAATTTTGTTCTATTGTTACCCCTTCGTTAAGAGTGTTCCTTCGACTCGAAAGTGATGATTCCCTTTCAGATTTTATCTTAATGAGATACAAATTTTACGTTCGCCTTTCCACAGGGGAGTCGGTACTTAGTATACCGACAATGTTTACAAACTTAAACTTAAATCTTTTTCTCAGAAACTATAATAGTCATTCAAATTTTTTATATGCAAACAATATACATTAGTCTTCAAACAGACGGGAGCTTTTATCAATATAAGGTTTAGATATTTTTTTTAAATAATGAGTGAGCCTCACTGAAAAGTTCTGAAAAAAAAAGTGTTTTTTGTCTATGAAAACTGTTCTAAAACATGTTTAACTGAAAATATAGAAAAAAGCTTATGTTGTAAGTACAGAATAGATGTCAAGAACATATGGTGCAAATATGAGCTAAATGCAAATTGTTTGTCTGCCTCAAGTTGAGTTCTGGCTGTGGTTGGTTCACAGGACCGGTGGTATGGTTTCGAATGATAAATTGTAAATTTCGAGACTCCGATCATGAATCACGAACATGAAAAATCATAAATTTGTATTTTTATGGCTTAGGTAAATGACTAAAAGTGTTCTTAGATAATAAAAACAAAAATTTATAAAAAATCCTTATGACCGCACATGTGAACTAGCGACGGCCAGAGCTTAACTTGAGGCTGACAAACCAACAGTATAGATGCTGAGAAAAAGATACACGAAGTTCTAAAAAGTTCTTTATAAGAAAAACGCATTTTAATGTTAAAATCTTCCTAGAGGAAATAGAGTTTTCGTGTTTTTAAAAGACAATTCACATTCTACTTTGAATTTTTGCATAAATGAGACATTGTTGTAAAGGTCATGTAATTTAGACTCTGAAACATAAGTTTTCAAAAATACGTGAGGTGTTTTTTTTCAAAATTTTGGACCCCTCTCTCCCCCTTGGTGAGATTTAGTGAGATTTTGCTGGACACCCCTCAAATTCTCACGGGAAATTAAAATTCATCAGTTTAATCAGGGAACTGTGAACTGGGATTGCAATTCCATGCTTTGACTGTATCAAATTCTTGAGGATTTTCACGAAGCAACACGCAAGATCCCCTTGTGGTACCGCTGGGGGGTATGGGGGTCCTCCCCCAGAAAAATTTTGAAATTTGACTGGTAAAAGTAGGATTTTAACTCATTTTGAGAACCTTTTTGGGGGTACTGTTCAGAGTGCCCTCCCTTAGTAGGCTTACCATATTTTCTCGGGTCCAACTGGTCCAACACAGGACATATTTTTGAAATTTCTTAATAAGTGCTCTATAAAACTACCAAAGATTACAAACTAAGAAAACACTGTTCAAACTAATAAACGTTAATCAGAAATATATCACATTTTATATTTTCTTTTAACATTACTTTTTCAAAAATTGTTTCATTGACTTAATTTTTATCACAAAATTCACTGAAAGTAAGTTTTTTAAAGTAGTACTTTAGAAAATGTAAAAAAGTGCAATTTTAAACAGATTGGTCAGGATTTTTCATAAAAATGTCTGGGAAATCTTAAATGTATGAAACCCCAGACACCTATGCGACCCCGGACAGCTCTAAAAACCCCGGACTATCAGGGGTAATCCCGGACGTATGGTAAGCCTACCCCTTAGATCCGTGCCTGATCTTTAACTGTGTTAATATCAGTGGCGGCTCGTGAGTTAATTAATAGGGTGTTCACACCAATTATATAAAAAATAAAATTTCCATTAATTTAATCCATTACGTCATAAATGTGCTCTTTAAATTCTCTTTTTAAAGTCCCTATTTTTTCTTTCTGTAACTTGGACAATGGTCAGATGAGGTGTTGGTCTCAAGTTATTTATTTCAACTTACGTAAGCTCAAATGATCTCCGGCAACCAGTCGGGGTTTCTTCGGATTCTCATATTTTTTTCGCTCACACGTGCTAAAAGGGAAAGAAAAATAAGAGTTCAGTCTTTTTTCGATTTCGTTCGCGTTTCCGGTAGTAAATTTTTCTTATTGAGTAGAGAAGGGGGGGAGAAAAATAATTCTGAGCATAAAAAAGAAATTGAGAATATATTTCCTTTGATATTTCTTTATCTTTACATTCGATTTTTGTACCACTTTTTCAGTGGGTGTTCACGTGCTCCTGTGCTCCTATGGACGAGCCGCCACTGGTTAATATAATGATGGATAAATCAATACAGGTTTTGATACGCAAGAATCTTAACATAGTGTCGAAACGGCTGACTTAGGGTCTCATAAAATAATTTTAAAGAACATCGATTTGAATGATAACATGTCTTTGGGGCCGTTCAAATATTACGTAAGCACCTAAGGAGGGGGAGGGGGTTTGCTCTTTGCTTATTTTTCCTGACAAGGGGGATATGAGTGATGCTTACGTAAGATACTGAATTTTCGAAAATATCTTGTTTCTTGCATGAATAATTTCAAAACTCAACCAAAAATAAATTTAACAATAAATTGAAATAGGAAATCTGACGTAAGCACTTTTTTCAGGGGACCCCCAAACATTCTGAAATTTTAACCTCGAAAAGTATGTGTTTCGACTAATTTTTGAATCCTTAAAAAGGACAGCTCCTTGAATAAGTCACCTAATTTTCAAGGAGAAAAAAACAGTCAAATTTTCAAATTTGTCAAAATTTCGGGGGGGGGGAGGGGTCCGGCAGTTTCTTACGTAATTATGGTGGGGGGGGGGGTTGGAGGTTTGCTTATATTTGCTGACAAGGGGGGAGGGGGGGTTAAAAATGACCAAAAAAGTGCTTACGTAATATTTGAACGGCCCCTTTAAGTATTTTGAAATAATTGTAAGAATTTCTCTTGATTTCACTGAATTTCTTCTTTAAAAGTTTTTTTTCTCTATTATTGTTTCAGAGTCGGCCATGCTAGTCTGTGAGATGATTTCCTATTAGACCGTCTTACAGATACCACTCATGTAGATTCCAGAGGTAAGTTTTGATTCTTTATTTAGTGGTTCTTTTCTATAGGAACGCCCGCGGTACCGATTCTTTTTTGGTTATTCTTGCTATTAGGGTTCTATCGATTCCGGAATTGAATCGGAATCGAATACCATGGAATCGATACCAAAGGAATCGAATCTTTGAAATCGAACTTGCATTATTACAGATATAATAATAATAATTTTGTTCACTAATTGATAAGTATTTTGATGATTAATTAATGAATTGAATCGGAATCGAATACCTTGGAATCGATACCAAAGGAATCGAATCTTTGGAATCGAACTTGCATTATTACAGATATAATAATAATAATTTTGTTCACTAATTGATAAGTATTTTGATGATTAATTAATGAATTGAATCGGAATCGAATACCTTGGAATCGATTCTAAAGGAATCGAATCTTTGGAATCGAACTTACATTATTACAGATATCATAATAATTTTGTTCACTAATTGATAAGTATTTTGATGATTAATTAATAATTTGCAGCGGGAAACGAATCTTTGGAATTGTACTTAATTTTCAAATGAATACAGATAATTATTAACAATCAATAATTAATTAGTTTTTGATAATTAATTAAAAGTTTGCTGATTATTAATTAAATTAGTAATAATTACTAATTATCCTTGATTTGTGAATGAAATAGGTAGGTTCGATTCTACTTTTTCGATACTGGCTCTAAGGAATCGATTCCAAGAATTGAAAGAATCGAACATCAGGAATCGATTCTGGAACTGAAAAATTTTTTAGATATAGTAGTAGAAATTATTTATACGAAGCGTCATACTTCACAGCAACGTTTCTTGAACCCAGTACGTCATATACGTGAAAGGAGAAAGTGTGAGTAAACACAAAGCATGTTGGGTTGCTAGAAGGATTTTTGGTACGAAAATCGTGATAAAAAAGACATTATTATTTATACATGGGTTTAACGGAATAATCGCATCCTAAGATTGACGTTCACTCGAAATTCAGACACCGCGATGGGAACTACTTTGTTTGTTAGTGACATCAACTTAACCGTACAGTGCATATTGTTGCCATTTGGCAACACGACATTTTCCCCTATTTCCTACTCGAACTTCCATTTCCGAACGGCAACACCATGCAATAAGTACAATAAATATAACATTTCATTTTATTAGCACTTTAGACTGCCAGTACATCGCAGCAGGGGTACTATTTTGAGACATTTGTTAGTAGCTAGTGAGAAGAAAGTCGAGACACAGAAAATGCCAAGTTTTGAAAAGATAAGTTGTTTTTTTAATATTTTTAGAGCATTTGGTTTTATTTCCCTTCACAATTAATTTCACAAGGGACACAAATTAATTTCACAAGGACAGAGTTTTTTGTCAATTATTAAATGTAGAAAAAAATCAAGTTAATTTTTTTTAGTATTTTTTTACTAATTTACACCATAATAGAAGTCAAATAAATGATTTTCAAGTATTTTTAAAAAATCATGCATTGTAGGGTTAAGTTGCTGTCTAGTATATTAAGTAGTGATGGGCAGGTATCGATACCAAATACATAAGTACTCGATACCTATAGGTATCGAGTGTATTCGATACCCACAAAAGTATCGATACTTTATTGACATATTTCGTTTTAAAATTTTTCAATGAAGTAATCTTTATAATACCTACTGTAGATCAAACGCAGCCTGTTTTCATTTTGCAACGATCAAACCCAAGTCGTTATCATCCGCGAGAGAAATTTGACGCGGCTAGGTTTTTCCCCCGCCAAATCCTTCGCCTCTATCCACCTCCGTAGCTACGGGGCTTTTTGATGGATCGCTTTCAGTTTTTTGAATATTAGTCTGATTATGGATAGGCCCTAAAAAAATTGTCCCTTCAGGTTCATTTCCCGACATTGAAAAAAAGTACTCGATACCTAAAAGTACTCGATACCTATAAGTATTCGATACCAAAGTATTCGATACCTATAAGTATTCGATACCAAAGTATTCGATACCTAAAATTATCGATTTTGCCCATCACTAATATTAAGATATCAATTGCCAAACATTGCTTTGACGGGAAAGGTAATCGGGCGATATAAAGAAGGGTTTACTCGCTTTGCGAAATAGCGCAAACATTACATTCGGTAACTCAATGTTGACTTTTCCGACTATTATCGCTGATATATTCATGGAGCCTGATATCTATCGCAATAACAGGCGTATATCGATACTTGGACAAAGAATTAACTAGTGATGGGCAAAATGGATAATTTTAGGTATCGAATACTTTGGTATCGAATACTTATAGGTATCGAATACTTTGGTATCGAATACTTATAGGTATCGAGTACTTTTAGGTATAGAGTACTTTTTTTCAATATCGGGAAATGAACCTGAAGGGACAATTTTTTAGGGCCTATCCATAATCAGACTAATATTCAAAAAACTGAAAGCGATCCATCAAAAAGCCCCGTAGCTACGGGCCTGGAGGTGGATAGAGGAGAAGGATTTGGCGGGGGAAAAACCTAGCCGCGTCAAATTTCTCTCGCGGATGATAACGACTTGGGTTTGAGCGTTGCAAAATGAAAACGGAAACAGGCTGCGTTTGATCTACAGTACTAGGTATTATAAAGAAACTTCATTATATAGGTATTATATTATATAGGTACTTCATTGAAAAATTTAAAACGAAATATGTCAATAAAGTATCGATACTTTTGTGGGTATCGAATACACTCGATACCTATAGGTATCGAGTACTTAAGTATTTGGTATCGATACCTGCCCATCACTAGAATTAACACACTGGTTCCCAAAGTGGGCGGTACCGCCCCATTAGGGGCGTCATTTCAGTTTTTGGTTGGGGGGCAAGGAATTTTTTTAAATGGGTCTGGACCTTGCTGTATAACTAGGCTTTTTTTGGTGGGGGTTGCCTCAACTTCATTTTTAAGGTAATATAATGTCAAAAGTTGACAACGTGAACTCCAAGGAAAAATGGGGGGTCTGGGGGTTCACCCCCAGGAAAATTTTGAAAAATTGGCTCTTAAAGTAGTGTTTTAGCTTGTTTTGAGACCCTTTGGGCTGCATCCAAAGAGAACAGTTTCTAGTAAACCAGATAATTTTCTAGGGAAATGAGTTGTAAATAAACGTCAAAGCTTTAAGGGGGCTTGGGGTCCTCCCCCAGGAATTTTAATTCCCCTTTAAACTAGTGTTTTATCTCTTTTTCAAACTCTTTATTGGAGCTTCTAAAGAGAAAAGCTTCTTGTAAGAGGAATAGTTTTCAAGAGGGAAAACACTAAATTTTAGAGGGGGGCTGGGGGTCCTCCCCCAGAAATTTTTTAAAATCGGACCCTCAAAAGTAGTGTTTTAACTCTTTTGAGACATTTTGAGTTGCACCCAAAGCTCCTTGTGGAAGTTAAGGAATTTTTTCAAGGGACTTGTAGCTAGGCGACGCTTGAGAGCTGGAGTTTTCTCACTTGTAGCTATTGTTCACATTACAGTGGAAACCTTGGGGGGGGTGCCCCCCTTGCCCCCCCTTAATGACGCCCATGCGCCCCATGAAGAATTCCAGGGGGGCGATGATGAGTTGAAAGGACATTAGAGGGCGTTATTGGAGTAAAATGGGGCGTCGACTAGTTTTAAACTTTTGCTTGATGCCATTTTTATGAGAAAAAAAACATAAAAAAATTCCAGGTAAAACTAGCTTAAAATCCGTTTTTAGCATGTTGAAATTCTAAATTTTCTTGAAGGAGGACCCCCAGACCCCCCCTTATCTAAGGGTTTAGATAGAAATAATTTTTATAACTTTTAAGATGAACACACAGGAAAATTTCAGTAGGAATAACCTAATTCCCTTCTGACGTATGACAAAGATTCCATTACATTCAGAATTAGGTAAGGAATTATTTTTAAATCAACAGCTTTTTTAAAAAAAGGGTGTCTTATAAAAGGTAGAATTATTACCTAAGTATTTCAAATTAAATTTCGAGGTGCTAGAACACTTAACTTGGATTTTTTATTTCGTTTGGTTGCAAAAAGTTTGGGAACCTATGAGCTAACCCAGGGGTCGGCAACCTGCGGCTCGCGAGCCGCATGCGGCTCTTTTGATGTAAAGTTGCGGCTCTCCAGTTTAATTCGAAAAAATTAATTATTTATTATCAAAACACTTAAAAAATCATAAAATATCGAATGACAGATGCCGACACAATTTTGCTACGTTTCTGAAGGGGAGGGAAATAGTCTCCAACGCCCTTAAGAGCCTAGCTAAAATTTTATGATGGCCTCGACGACGCTTATCGGGCAGTGGATATCTCTATAGGTAAAATAAATTAAGCAAACAAAAGAGTTCCCCTCCAACCCCAAACTCACAAAGAGATGGGGGAGATAATCAATGTCCGAAGGAGCGTTGTTGAGACCATCATAAAAGTTTAGACGCACAGCATAGGGTGCATCTAGAGATCTTATCCCGTTGATTGTCAAAATGAAAGATTTATGAGCAGGGGAACATCTACTGTCTGCTAATTGACCTCAGCTAACCACACAAAACGACCAGGCTCCTTCGGGCATTCGAGGGGAGATTAGGAGCATTGATAATATCGCCTTCCTTTTGTGTGGTTAGCTGAGGTCAATTAACGGACAAAAGATGCTCCCCTCCACATAAATCTTACGTTTTGACAATCAACGGGGAAACGATCTCTAGATGCACCCATAGGCTCGACAACCCTTATCGGGGAGTGAGTGTATATCTCCCCCATATCTTTGTGTGGTTAGAGCCAAGACACACTACAAGCGACACTAGTTGCGAGAACGATCAATCTCCATAAAAAAAGCATGGAGAAAGCCTAGTCCTCTAGTCTAAATAGCGGGAGTCTCAGGCTCAACACTATGCTTTTTCCCCTATCTTGATTAATGGGTTGGGCGGTTATAAGCCGCCCAGTGTGTCGCAGGCCTTAGGTTTTTTCCTGGCATCCCCTTCATAGAAGGGGAACTCTTTAGTTCGCTAATTGACCTTTTCTAACCACACAAAGAGATGGGGGAGATATCCACTGCCCGAAGCAGCGCTGTCGCCCATCATAAAACTCCAGACGCACGCATACTCGGTGGGTCTTAAGCGGTGTCGGGAATCGAACCCGGGACCCTCCGATCCCGATGCTTTTGATAATGCTTCCCCTGATGGCCTTGCGCATAAATAATCGTCGTTTGAGGGGGGGTACAGTGATTCCTGACAATCGTCCCTTTCATCCCTTATACCGCTGAAAGAGCCCCATTCTCTCTTTGGGGATAATTACCCCGCCGAGCAGAAGAGAATCGGTTTTCGAAAGCTTTTTTTTTCGCCTTCTGTGCATTATCGTCTGTGAGGCTGCGTGGGTGCACAAAGGGCGCCCTTTTGCACGTGCGCTGGTGGTCAAGAGAGAGAGGATTGGAATATCTATACCCTCGTGTGAGGATTTTTTTTGACCCTTTATCGTTTTCCCTTAACCCTTTAACATTACGATTTTCCGTGCAGATATTTTCACTAAATTGAATATAAAGGGATATATGCGCATACTCATGCAGGGTGATTGGCAACACGGATTCTGTGTGTAGATCCGATAATATCGCCTTGCAGTTGTTGCGTAAATTACAAAACCTGGGGACGGATGTAATTGTTGGTGAAAAACAGGAGAAAAATTCATCGATCAAAAAAAAAATCTGCAGAAAAATTTCTGAAAAAGTTTTTTTTTTCTATTAGAATATTTTCTGCAGAGGGCAAAATTTTGCGTTCGTGTATATGATAAACATCACTTAGTCCGAATTTCAGATTTCAGGAAAAACACTCAAGTATAACCACTAGCCAAATCAAGTATAACCACTAGCCACTAGCCACAGATCAAAAACCACTAGCGGATCCAGGGGGGCTAAAAGGCCTTAGGCCCCCCAAAATGAAAAGTTTTACATTATATAATATGGCATTTTATCCACCAAAATGAGTTAAATCCTGTTATTTTGAGGTCAAATTTTCCAAAATGACCCCTTGTATATCCTATTGTTTTTATGTTTCTGACTGCTACTTTTGTTTCTGACTTCATGTGTCACTGCGTGACACATGGGGCCAATGAATGTACTTGTTCAAGTTGCCTTGCAATTAAAAAAAAATTCCAAAATGAACGTAACTCTATTATAACAATTCTACTTTATGTTAAGTTTGTCGAAACTCAAAATTCTACTACAAAATGTGTATCTGAAATTCGGATGAGGCGTACCTAAACGAGTTGAAAAATTTGGGGTATGATAACAAGCATTTGTCTTAATGGTAACAAATGATAGGAAATCTAAAATTATGGGGATTGATGATGGAGAAGTTTAAATAATTAATTGGTATCGAAATTAAAATTAGGGGGGAAATAGGGGGGATTGGGGGTACTCCCCCAGAAAAAAATTGAATTTGACGTGGAAAAGTTAACTCATTTTTAGAAAAGTTTTGAGTGTAAGGGGGGCACTTTTCAACACTATTACCTTTACTTTTTGACCCAAAATGTCAAAATTTTAGGGGTTTCCTAAAAATAAACAATGAATACCCCATTTTGATACTAATGGGGGGTATGGGGGTTCTCCCCCAGAAAAATTTTGAAATTAGACCCGTAAAAGTTGGGTTTTTACTCATTTTGAGAACCTTTTAGGGTCTCCAAGAGGGGGGGCCTGGATCCGCCACTGATCCAAGGTGAGTTAGGAGTTTTACTCATCACACTAGCTGATCCAGGGGGCTAGGGGAAAGTGAGACCTCCTCAAAAGGAAAAAGAACTAACAGTGAGAAGGAGGGGAAGTGGGAATTGAGGGGTGTAAAGAAAGGGAAAAGCGACTCCAAAACGGATTAAAATCCTGTTTTTAGGGTCAAGTTTCCAGAAATTTTCTGGGGGAGGATCCCCAGACTCCCCCTTTTAGGATATTAGAAGACGATTTTGATATTGAACACTTTTAGCCCCCCAAATCTTGGATCCGCCGCTGTCTTCTTTTACCTAGGTCACCAACAAAATCGAACTAAAGCTTCAAGAAAATTTTTTGCCAACCCCCCCCCCCCGAAAAAAAAGTCTAGTTACGGCCCTGACAAATTATCGGAAACCTAAAATTGTGGGGATTGATGATTGAGAAGTTTAAATAATTAATTTGTGTGGAAATTAAAATTAGAGGGAAAAAGGTGGAGAAAATTTTGAATTTTAGCCTGCTAAAAAAGTGTTTTGAAGCTACTTTTTTGGGGGTTGCTTCGAGAGTAGAGATGTAAAGGCTGGAAAAAACCGGGTTTATTCCCGGGAAAAAACCCGGTTTTTTGGGATGGGAATTTCGAATATTCCCGGAAATTTTCAGAAAAGAAATCAATTCCTGATTTACATTCCAATTCCAATATTTTCAAATATGAAAGTGAAATAATCTAAATAGTTTAAAGAAAGAGCTATCAATTACTAGTGTTTGATATCTGATATCATATTTAAAATATCATCCTTGATTACACTTTTCGACTTGCAGAGAAAAAAATTGTATTTAGACGGGGAATTTAGATGTTCTTTTTTACTAATTTGCTAAAAATTACTTTATTCTAAAGAAGAATTTCAATTGTAGAATGGTCTTTCAGTGAATTTATATCAAAAATTGTTTTAAACTCCTCAAAACCCTATTGGAAATTTTTTTTCTGGTGTTCTATAAACCAGTATGAATTATACTGGTTTATGGAATACCAGAAAAAATTTTTCCAATAGGGAAGACTACTTAGAAAATTAAAACTGATGGTGAAATATCGTTGTGTTTGTTTACGTTCAAAATTACCCTACAATTTCCGGTTTATTCCCAAAAATCCCTGGTTTTTTCCCGCCTCTCAAAAAATGTGTAAATTTTACATCTCTACAGGGTGATTCAGAAATAATCATCAATATTTTGGGGGGAGGTAAAGGGGCCCTAGACAAGCATATTTCGAATAGGGATGGTGGGGCGCAGCCTTACCGTTAAAGAGCTAGGACCTAATGTAGTGCGAGCGCGTTTCAAAAGGCAGTTTTTAGAAGACCCGTGTGACGAAACAAAACAATTTAAAATGAAAAAATCTATTGCATGAGATAAGGAAGTATCCCTACTACTTACACCATGGAATTCGATAGAATTTGAACCACTTTCTAAACCGTGTAGTGAGTTTCAAAAGTGCAATATTAATCTTTTAGTCAAAGAATGGAGATCCCTTAATTGTATTTGTAAAATTGATGATCTGGGAAGGAATTTTCAATGATCGTAACATTGATCATTGAAAATTCCTTCCCCGATCATCATTTTTCTAAATACCATTAAGGGACCTCCATTGTTTGACTAAGAGATTAATATTGCACGTTTTAAGACTCACCCCACGGTTTAGCAAGTGACCCAATTTCTATCACATTGAGGATTTAAGTAGTACGGATACTCCTATACCTCATGCAATAATGTTTTTCATTTTATTATGTTTTGTTTCCTCACACGGGCCTTCTAAAAACGGCCTTTTGAAACGCGCTCGCACTACATTAGGTCCTAGCTCTTTAACGGTAAGGCTGCGCCCCACCATCCCTATTCGAAATATGCTTGCCTAGGGCCCCTTTACCTCCCCCTCAATTATTGATGATTATTTCTGAATCACCCTGTATATCGCGGGTCGCACAAAATGACCTGGCAATCTTAACCGCCGCGTCGAGCAAAAGGTCGCCAAACGCGGCAACCATTCTGCGGGGAGAAGAGAAACCGCCGTCGCAGCACGTGCAGATCCGAAGGGAGAGTGATTGCGAATACAACTTCTCTCATATCTGTGCGTTCGTTCTATGTGTTGTGAACTTTCTTCTTCTTCTCGTTTGGTGCGTGGATGATCTGACCCCTCTCTCTGGATACACCACCCCCCCTGCGATGTCCACCTTCAAGATGGGCCCCGAGTGGCGGGAGCCGATCGGTGAGTTGAGTTGTCTCCTCAAGGCCGCTGATACCGCTACATCGCCGCCGCCTCTACACTCGGTGGTGATTTCAGGTGTGCGTCGCAGCGATTTATTTGTGTTGACATCGCGTTCTTGGTCGCGGTCCCAAAGGGGTCAGTGGTTGCGCGATTCTCCCCAACCCCCCAAAAGGAAAATTCTTTTTTGCTCTAAGGCCGTACTTGGATAATATAGACCTCCTGAAATTCCTGAAAACTCCTGAAATTTGCTTTATTTTTCTAAGGGCCCTTATAACTCCTGAAAATTATATTTTTTCTCCTGAATTTACCCTCTGACTCCTGAAAAATATCTCTCCTATAGCATATCGAAGTTTTATTATGGATTTAGTTTAAATAATTGTTTTTTAATCGATAAAGTTCCATTTGAAATGTGAAATTCTAACCACTTTTGCACTACCTTGCTCCATACTTCATTCTGAACTCATTCTACTCGTAACATGCAGTCATTTAAGGTTAATAACACATTACCTCTCCTGATTTATTATAGTAATTTACTCCTGAAAAACTCCTTAAAGACTCCTGAAATTTACTATGTTAGATGGAGTATGAACCCTGCCAGTGTTTCCCGAACTATTTTGGTTGTGGAACCCCCAAATTTGTTACCAATGATCGCGGAACCCTGAATATTTTTTAATCAACGATTTTTAAAAATTTAATATATGATATTAAATAAAACCAGGCGCAGATCCAGCACGGGTCCAGGGGGGACAATTTTCCAGACAATCACCTTTACCTATTGGCAAAAATATAAAATTCTTGGGGATTTTCTAAAAGTATCACGCAAGATCCCCTTCTGGTACCGTGGGGGGGTTCACCCCCATAAAAAATTTTGAAATTTGACTGGTAAAAGTAAGGTTTTAACTCATTTTGAAAACATTTTTGGGTCCAAGTGGGGCGGCGGTGTCTATTCTTATTTTTTTACATCCATTCTAATTTTTTTTAAATGAAATAAAGTTTGTCCCATGGAACCCCTAAATTTTTTCGTGGAACCCCAGGGTTCCGCGGAACCCCTTTTTGGGAACCACTGATATAGACCAAGCGCGGAAAACTTAAGGATTTCGCGCAGAAAATCTTCCGGAATAATTTTTATTTTTGTTAAATGTCAAGTCAAAAGGTTGAAATATCAAGAAGCGATTGTGGTTGGTTGCTATTGCTATTCTCAAGTGGCGTTTATGGATATTTATATCGGGAGGGGTTCAGAATTATTTTTCTCCACCTCCCAAGCAAATTCATTACGTCCTTTGTAGCTTTTTATACGTTTTTTTTGTTATAATTTACATATAAAAGAACTTACTGTAAAAAGTTTAGTTCTAAGTACTAAAGGGGGTCTAGGGGTCCTCCTCCCACTAGCGGATTCAGGGGGATAGGGGGCTTGAGCCTAAAGGGGGCCCCAAATGAAAAGTTTTTATAATGAGTTTTATGCGCCAAAATGAGTCAAAAAACCCTTTTATTTTAAGGTCAAATTTTCTGGGGAGGACCCACAGACCCCCTTGATACTTATGGTCAAGTGGCGTGTATAGAAATTTATTTCGGGGGGATTCAAAATTATTTTTCACTCCATCTCCCAAGCAAATTCATTACGTCCATTGTAGCTTTTTATACATTTTTTTTGTTAGAATTTACATATAAAAGAACTTAATGTAAAAAAGTTTAGTTCCAAGTATTAAAGGGGGTCTAGGGGTCCTCCTCCCACTAGCGGATCCAGGGGGGGCTAGGGGGCTTAAGCCCCCTAGGTCAAAATATGCGAATATCCCTTTATTTTCAATTTAGTGAAAATATCTGCACGGAAAAAAAACTTGAAGAAAATCGTAATGCTAAAGGGTTAAGGGAAAATAATATAGGGTAAAAAAAATCCTCACAGGAGGGTAGATATTCCCGAAATGAAAAGTTTTACACCTTATAATATGGAGTTTTATGCACCAAAATGAGTCAAAACCCCTTTTATTTTAAGGTCAAATTTTCTGGGAGAGGATCCCAGACCCCCTTGGTACTTATAACTCTGTTATTACAACTTAAGTTCATATTTAGTTCCCTCCCAACCAAATCAGGATTCTCATGGGGCAGGGAATACCTAGAAAAGTCAGGGAATTTTAATTTCACCTTAAAACTCAGGGAAAATCGCCAATTTTGGCCAAAAACCTGGAAAATGAAAATTTTTAATGGTTGCGTGTCAATTTTGGCAATAGTGAAAAAATGGGCAAATTATTGAAATTAATGTATTCAAAAATGCAAGACGTATCCGAAAAATGCCGTGAATTGCTAGGGTTTTTTTACCGAAAAATCTTAAAAATTGACCTTGAAAAGTCAGGGAAATTTACTTATAAAATTGAGTAGGGAACCCTGGCAAATTGATTACGTCCATTTCCATTGTAGCTCTTTTTATACATATTTTTTGTTAGAATTTACATCTAAAAGAACATAATAGTAAAAAGTTTAGTTCCAAGTACTAAGGGGTGTAGAGGTCCTCCCCCACAAAATTTCCGAATATTTGACTAAAAGCTGGTTTTTTAACTAGTTTTGGCATACCTAGTCCGAATATATTTTTAGATAGGGTTTGCATTTGGGTGAACTAAATGTAAAAAAATTTAGAGTTCCAAGAAAATTTTTGGAACTCTAACTCTTTGGAATTGGTTTCAACTTGGTTTTGGTGGCTCACCTAGTCATAATTTTGGACACGTAAATTTTTAAGTAGGATTAGGATTTGTTATCAAAAGTTTCGAATAATAGAGTTCCAAGTACAAAAGGGAGTTTGAGGGTCCTCTCCAGAAAATTTCTGGAAATTGGAAACAGGGTTTTGGCCTATTTTGGCACACCAAGTCCGGATTTTAGGGGGTGGGGCAAGGCCCCCTCGCCCCCCCCCCCCAGTTGTATACGCCACTGCTCTTCTCGAAAAAATTTTGCTCTCTAAGGCCCATACTTTATATAGAAACTTTAAAAACTCTAGGTGAATTCGCAGAAAATCTTCCGAAATAATTTTAACTTTTGTTAAATATGAATTGATTTCTCACACACAACCCACTGTGTTGTTGTTTCTCAAGAAGGAGCAGTGGTGAACGATGTCATAATTAGTGATGGGCAGGTATCGATACCAAATACTTAAGTACTCGATACCTATAGGTATCGAGTGTATTCGATACCCACAAAAGTATCGATACTTTATTGACATATTTCGTTTTAAATTTTTCAATGAAGTAATCTTTATAATACCTACTGTAGATCAAACGCAGCCTGTTTTCATTTTGCAACGCTCAAACCCAAGTCGTTATCATCCGCGAGAGAAATTTGACGCGGCTTAGGTTTTTCCCCCGCCGAATCCTTCGCCTCTATCCACCTCCGTAGCTACGGGGCTTTTTGATGGATCGCTTTCAGTTTTTTGAATATTAGTCTGATCATGGATAGGCCCTAAAAAAATTGTCCCTTCAGGTTCATTTCCCGACATTGAAAAAAAGTACTCGATACCTAAAAGTACGCGATACCTATAAGTATTCGATACCTATAAGTATTCGATACCAAAGTATTCGATACCTATAAGTATTCGATACCAAAGTATTCGATACCTAAAATTATCGATTTTGCCCATCACTAGTCATAATGTCTGGAGTCAAAATTTACAGCACTGCACTAAATTAATTTGCACAAAATATTTGAGGAAAGAGTTTTTGGTTTTATCCAAGGCTTGATTAGGCACAAGAATATATTTTATGGAGTGAATTGTGGTGAACTTAGTGTCTGATATTTTCATTTTATACTTAGACCTAAATAGAAAGTTTTTTTTAATTCGACCCTATATGTATAAATTAGTGTTTTAGTTGACTCATTTTCGGACAAGGGACATTGTCCACGAAGAGAACAACTGATTGTGCTCTTCGGAATTTTCAAGGAACAAGTATATGGTTAGTCATGAGAATTTTAGGGGGTGGAATCCCCTTTGAACTACCTATAAATCTATACCCTTTGGATACGGCCGTGGTTAGTAGTCAGTGGCGTATAGCCATAAAATAAATTTCCAAGGGGGATATCGGAATTTATTGTGGGGGGATATGGAGTAAATATATTATATCCTCTATCTATAGTTACAAAAGGAACTTTGGATATACCCCTTGGAAGGAGTTTCGGGAACGAGACGATTGTTAACTTTTTAAAAGTGTTCAGATTTTGCATCTAAAATGTAGATGTGAGGTCCTAAAAATATTATTTGGTAAGTTTTTCCGTAAGTAAAGAGGACGTTTAAAATTAGATAATTCGGCCTTGTTAATTTTTATTGTCTATCTATCATGTCTTATTCGAGAATAACCAGATCAAGGATCAACCGTTTAAATTTCCCGTGGATTAAAAAATCTGGTTCCGCGCACAGTGGTTCCAAAACCCAAAAAGCTGGCCAAAAGTCGAAAAAAAAGTTTTCTTTTCGGAACTTTTGACACTTGGGATAGTTGTAGGGATATATCTAGCACCTATTTGCACCATTGGTAAATGGCTGGGAAGTCTCTGTGGCTCAGGAAATCATTTCGTTTGTGAGCGTTGAACGAGTTGTTTAGACATCTCGAAGTACAACAAAAAGTTCATTAACTTTAAACGCGTATAGAATCATGAAAAATCGACCGATTTTGATTCTGTAAATTGGATTCTCATCTAAAAAGTTTGCATAAATTAGAACTTTTTTGTGAAATTTATACAAGCAAAATATTGAATACTTAATCAACAATGAAGATGGTCATATTTCTCAAGATAGCGTTCTAAGAAATCGTGATAAAAAGAGAAAAACGAAAAAACTCCCACCAGATCCCACTCTGAAACCAAGTGGAAGTTTTTAATTACATATTTTTTCAAAAGCCTGCAAAAAACTGGCTGCCTTTAGGTGCCATTTTGGCTTCTGGAGCGATTTTTATGTTGCAATGTATGGGCGCGGTTCATTTCGAGCTTAATAAACTTTCGATTTTATTTCTCAATATTTATAAAAAATGTGTTTATAATTCGGTCAAAACGTAAAAATAATAATATTATATTTTAATTTATTCGAAATTATTTCAATTAACTACGACTAAGTAAGTTTCAGTAAACTACGACTAAATTAACATTTCCGCCCATAGTTTTTAAAAAAATATATCTGAATATTACACCTAATGTATTTTAATATTGATGACATTAATTACTTTAAGATTGTCATAATAATATAGAAAACGTTGGAAATATTTTTTATACTTTACTAACTAAAGTACTTCGGCATTTTGGTACGAAAACTTATTTCAACAACACAAGCTATGGTATGATGGTGATTCTTATGATGATGATTCCGATGACACTTCGTCAGATAATTACTAAATTTTTTGTTAATTTCAGAAATATTTGTTAGATCAATAATTTATATCTTTTTATTTATTGCTTAAATTTACATAAGCATATAAACGAGTATCATATTGTATTACACTCAATTCATATTTTAGCTTTTTTATCCAAGTAAAAACAATATAATTGAAGAAATATATGAAAATAAATATATTTATAGCCATTGTAATAAAGATTAAC
Source organism: Tetragnatha versicolor (assembly GCA_024610705.1). Lineage (NCBI taxonomy): Eukaryota > Metazoa > Arthropoda > Arachnida > Araneae > Tetragnathidae > Tetragnatha > Tetragnatha versicolor. The sequence continues at coordinate 1,286,605 of JANDEH010000041.1, forward strand.
TACTTAATTTTAGTATTAAAATGGGCCCTTGCATATTCCTGTTTCAGTATTAGCGGTTGAGCAATGTTACCCCCGCATATTCGCGGATTTCGATCTCAAAGTTTTTTTAGCAATGAAACTTGCATATTTGGCAGAAAATATATAATTGTTCGATTCCGGTATTTATTATGAACATTTATTTTGAAAAATGTAACTTCTTCTACTAAGCAAGTTTTCTAACTGGTATTTCTTTTGGTATTTGCTACAGTTGGTATTTGCTACAGTTATTACTATTATTTACAGTAATTTACAGTTAAAACTGCTTTTTACATGAACCAGTTTTATTAGTGTTATGTAATAAATGACTGAATCGTACCATTAGGTATATCTGTTATATTATCATATACTCGCGTATATTTCATATACTCGCGTATCATATTTCGCGTATTCGCGGTATAATATGGAATGTAACTACCGCGAATAACGAGGGAACACTGTATTTACCATTATTAAAATATTTAAGTTTTTAAAAGTAATACATTCACATTCATAATTTAAATGCTTTTTTATTCCAATTTAATTTCATATTAAATTATTATAATTACTTGTTCATCATCTCCCATCTTAAAAAGTCATAAAAAAGTCTTTAAGTCATGCATATCTAAACACTTTTCACCAAATAGACGTCCATGTTGAATTCGCCATTTTGTTTTCTGAAAATATATTTTTCTGATTTATAATCAATTACCCGGAAATTGTATGTTCAGGAGATTTTTTAAAAATAAGAAGAAATTTCTTTTTTCGTCAAAACAGTTTTACGCCATTTTGGGTCCGCCATTTTGTTTTTTTCATAAATTTGACTTCAAATTCATATTCAGCGACCTCAAAAACTCCCAAATATGAATTTTCATTGAAAAAATTACCACTTTCGACTTTTGGCCAGCTTTTTGGGTTTTGGGACCACTGTGCCGCGGAGCCATTTTTTTGGGGGAAAGTCTGAAATTCGACTGGGATATAGAGACTGTGACTTAATTTTTTTTCGCCACGCACGGGTCCTGTGATTTTCTGACCGTAGTGATCCGAGCCGATTTTCAGTCGGACCATATCACAATTGAGGAGCTGAGAGCCAGAGTGGACCAACCTCAGCCAGCAGCTGTTATTTCGAGAAAAACGCTTTACAAAATTGTAGTAACATCAAAACTTTTTTTTGAGGTTAGTATTTAATATTTAGTTTTGATCTTCTCGTGGTCAATAATTAGAGGATCCTGTTGAGAGTCAGAATCAGAATGGACCAAGTGGCTAGATCCATTCTGGCATTAAATTTTTGTGCGATTTTAATTACTAGATCAAACGAAAAAGTGATGCCATCTTGTGGGAACTAAAAAAATGCATTGTTTTCTAACTTAAATCAATAGATGTCTCCACATTCTACTGAAAAATTTCAAAAACACTTTTTCATTTTTTGTGCGTTGGTCCACTCTGGCTCTCAGCTCCTCAATTTCGAACGCTGGCGAATAATGTGACGATAAATTTTTCTCTCTAACAGGTTTAACTCCCCTTATCTATTTGTTCTTCCCTGTATTTCCGGACATAGATAATAACTGTTGCAGAGATCGGTAAACATATTTCGTGAAAGATTAAATAACTTATGACTGACAAATGCATCTATTCCTAATATAATGTCAGCACTATCGATACAATTTGTCTTCTTTTCGATCATTTGTGAATGAGTCATTTTTTCCGAACTTAGTCTATAAAACTACCATTTAGATTAGATAATTCATTTATATATGTTGCGGGCAAAGTGATTAATTGGGCATTATTAATAATGCCCAGAGTGGAGGCGGGCAAAATGATAAATTTCATTCATAAATGGCATTGAATTTATCCCATTGCCATCCTCCACTTCGGGCATTATTAATAATGCCCGATTTATCAAATTGCCCGTAACATATATATTGTTTTATACAACTTTTAAGCTCTAGAATGCTGTTACTGTTTCTGATTGGTTAAGGTTAGGGGTCGACCGATGGCACTTTTTTGGCCGATTGTAAAAATTGCATTAAACTAATTTAGTCCTGGTAAATCTAAACGAAAAAAAAAGGAAGGGGTAAAACCAGTAAAAATTTCAACATTTAGTTTTTAACGGTTTTCCCATGAGAACGAGGTTTATAGACTATTTTTCACTGCTGCTGAATACCAGTGGCGGATCTACGGGGGGGGCTTTCGGGCTGAAGCCTCCCTCCAAAAAAATTTCTAATGTTTTACTAAGTTTGTCAAAACTCAAAAAATCTATATCCGAAATTCGGATGAGGCGTACCAAAACGAGTTGAAAAAGTGGGGTTTTTGACTTAAATTTCCAAAAATTTTCTGGGGGAGTACCCCCAGACCCCCCCCCTTTTAGTGGTTTGAGTAGGATAATTCACTACCTTTCCCGTATTACCATTAACAAGAAGATTCAATTGGATTATGAAAATTCTTAGCCCCCCCCCCCAAAAAAAACCAAATCATGGATCCGCCACTGCTGAATACGAGTATTCCATTTAAATTTTTTGAGATTGAAATATCAATTAAAATTTATTTAAGAAACTTGATAAACATCGGCATTTCGATGTTTTTTTAAGGCCGATTTTTTCAAATTCTAACCAAACAATCGGCGAGCCCTAGTTAAGGATAAAGATAGAGATGTAAAGGCTGGAAAAAACCGGGTTTATTCCCGGGAATAAACCCGGTTTTTTGGGATGGGAATTTTGAATATTCCCGTTTCGAGATTTTATAGTGAAATTTTGGGAATTTCGATTCTTTAGATTTTGTAAAAGGTAAGTGATTTCAAGTATTTCCATACGTCATAATACTATAATTTGAATAATTTTAAGGTTAATTTTAATTATAAGACTTGGATTTCGTTGTAAGCTAAAAACAGAAGTAAGTTATATAATATTATAAATCTCCTGAAATAATCTAAATCGTTTATAGATGGAACTATTAATTACTAGTGTTTGATCATGTTTAAAATTGTCTTAAACCCCTCAAAAGTCCTAGAAAATGAAAAATGATGGTGTGTCTTTGCTTTTTTCACCATAGCCACATAAATCACTGAAAAGCGTTATTTTTCTAAACAGGGACCAATACAGGATTTTAAATTAAACCCCCATTTTTGTGAAAAAATTACACAGCATTTTAATTTAATATTTTTTTTAATTTGATGTGAGATTTTTATAGCTATTTTAACGGGAACCATGAAATGAATGATGGAAACGGCAATAAATTATTTATTTCTTCAGTTCAATTTAACTACTCAATTAACTATAAGCTATTCACGCATCATTTAAAAATAATTTTTGTGAAGGTTTTTCTTAGTACGTACATTATTTGTGAAGATAAATCGCTGCTTAAGAACCCTCATCAATAATGTTTTTTTCCTCTTGAATTTTAACACCTGAAAAACATTTTATCCAAGAGCTAAATTCTTCTTATGAAATTGGTGCAAATAATGGAGAATTGCAGCATCTCTTAAAATCAGGGTTGGCTGGATTAGACCCAATTGGGTTGGACCCAATGGGTTTTTTCAAAAAAACCCATGTGAAAAAACCCACATTTTGGACCCATTTTTGGGTTTTTTCAAGAAAAATCAAGAATTTGGCAGTTCCTTCAAAATCTAATGTGATTTTTTTTCAAAGTTTAGGATATTTATAAAATTTTAATGGGTTTTTTCAAAATTTAAACTGTTTTAAAAACTAAATGGTGTTTTTTCAATTTCAGGGAGTTTTTTTTAAAGTTAAATAGGTTCTTTCCTTATTCAGGGAGTTTTTTTTAAAGTTAAATAGGTTCTTTCCTTATTCAGTGGGTTTTTTTCATTATTGAATGGGTTTTTTTTCAAAATTTAGGACGTTTAAAGTTCAAACTAGGTATAAAAAATAAAGAAGAAGATTTTTTTAAATTTCAGTGGGTTTTTTCAAATTTGAATAGATTTCTTTTAATATTGAATGGGTTTTTTCAAAGTTTTTATACTTTGAAAAAACCCACTTAACTGTGGAAAAACTGACATTGTTTTGACAGAACACATTTAACATAGAAAGAACTCACTAAAATTTTAAAAAACCCACTTACTTTCTTGGAGAAAACCACTTAATTTTGAAAAAACCCACACTCTTTCCGAAAAAACACAGTTTTATATGGGTTTTTTCAGGGTTTTATTGAAAAACCCGAAAAAACCCAACCCACTTGGGTTTTTTCAAAAAAACCCGGGTTTTTGCCAACCCTGCTTAAAATTCTAAATATTCAATTTTAATTTATTAAATTGTCATTTCCCACTAACTTTTTTAAGGTAATTATGACATAGTTAAATACAGAAAGCTCCTGACAATGTGACGTCACAAGTGTCTCTTGGAAATGTGGGAAACACCGTTTTCATCGAAACACTAGGCTGCAAAAAAAACTGAACTATGTCTTTCCAGTCCTTCAAAGCGGGATGATAACAACAAGCGGGCACATTTGACGTCACAAGCTGTTTCATCTCAGACAGAAAATAAGCTATTTTTAATTGAAAATAACTTAAAAAATTTAGGGCTTTGAAAGGTAAATTAAAGTGTTTTTTTTGAGGTTTTAAGCCATTCTGAACACAGTAAGATTTAAAAAAAATTTGACTGCAATTATCCATTGTTTTTTATTTAAATCAATGAAATTAGTTAAATTCTAACCTTTCCTTGTTCAATAATTCATTCTGACTACTCCTAACATGCTAAGTTTAATAAGGATATTCAAATTTTTGTAATTTACTCCTGAGGAAAATTCCTTAAAGACTCCTGAGTAAGAAGACTTCACTTACACAGAATAACCATCTTTAGGGAACGTACCCATACTACGTGACCCATTTTTTACCATTTTTGACCCCCCTCCCCCCTTGGTGACCATCCGTAATTAATAGTATATGCCATGATCCCCCCTCCCCCTCTAGTTTTCACGTAGTAATTCATAAATACGGTTTTCAATCATTTTTTGCAAACAAAAAGTTTTAAAAAATTAACTAGGCTTAATTTATCTAATTTTAATAATTAATTTCGCTTAATTTGGCGAATTTCAATAATTAATTTGGCTAAATTTTGTCGTATTGACTAGGGGAAATTGACTACGTGGCGAAACCCTAAGCCCCTCCCCCCTGTGACCAAGCGTGGTATTTTGAAGACCCCCCTCCCTCCCCTGATCGGGTCACGTAGTATGGGTACGTTCCCTTACGAATATACGGACGATACTTTGCACTCTTTTAGTCATAGGCGCCGACTTCATAGGGTTTGAGGGGGCTTGAGCCCCCCTCCAATGTTTGAATAAGGGGGCTAAATTTAGGTTCAAAAACAAACAAATTTTCCATTTATTTCAAATATTAAAATATTGTTACAATTTTACGAAATATATTGGTTTTAAGTTAAACTTAATTAAAAATACAAAATGTTTGGAGGTAATTATGCTTTTTTTTAAAAAAAAAGGGGGGTCCGAACGTAGGCAGATACCTATTTGTCTTTCTTTTATTCTCTGTGCTATTAATTTTGCCAAAACAGAATTTGTTTTTAATTTCAAAGTGGTTTTTTTTACCTTTTTTATACCATGAATCCCCATGGATATTCAAAAAAACTCCCTTAATAACTCAGTTTCCCAATAATTATGTGTCTGTTGTTCTATTCCTCACTTTTGTGCTGTGAACTATAATCGGTTAAATTGTCAATGAGGAAGTTGCATGATTTTTTTATATTTTTTTAATCGATTCCTCTTGCAAAAATAAGCAACTACCCAAAATTTGAGGCCGATCGAGAAATTTTTTGATTGTCAAAAAAATTAACAAAAATCCCCTTTTTAAAAGCGCGCGAAAACGCCAAGAGTTTGGATGTGACGTCATCTTATAGTTTAAACAATAAACGTTTTCAGTCACGTGTTTTTTTCTTTTAAATTAAAATATTTAATTACCTGTACATTGAAAAACTGACTAGATATTTCCATACAAAAAACCATACGGAACACTTGTTTGTTTTTGAAAATCTGACACATGCAACTTCCTTATTTTGGTGGTTTTTAAGACGTTTTTCAGCTGAAATCTGAAAAAGGGAATAAGTCCATGGACTTTTTATAGGTTTACAATATTTTTGAATATCTTTTGTTATGGATTTCGATGTTTGTTCTGTATATATTATACCTAGGGTACCGAATTTCCAGTAAAAATTCGATGGTTATAGAATGATTACTTAGGGGGTCCGGGGCTCATTTTTTTAAAATTTACTAATTAACTTAAAATTTAATTTTTTTTATAGTGATCAACCATCTAACAACTAAGCTAATTCACATCAGAAAAGTTTTCAAAAAGTTTAAAAATTGAAATTTCATTAAAAATTGGGTTATTTAAAATTGATATAACTCTAAACATTATTGATAAATTTTCCAACTTTTTTCACTAAATCAAACATTTACATATTATCTTTATTTTAGACTCGGCATTTTAAGAAATATTAATATTTTGAAAAAATATGAACGATTAAGTAAAACTGTATTGAAATTTTTTGAAACCTTTTTTAAAAATTCATACTTTAAAAAGTAAATAAAATTTTTAAACATCTTAAGTATAAATTAAAGTAAAATGTTTAAAAAGTATGTGTTTCAAATTTCAACTCTTTATCTTGAACGGTTCTTGACTTACATTAATTTAAATATGAGAAACAGTAAAAAAACCCATCATAGAGAAAAACGGATTTGAATGTTGAACATTTAATGCTATAGTTTACCAAAGGAGCTGGCAACAGAGGAATCAGGTTCTATTTATGATAGAAACATAATCTAAAACATCTTTTTTAGCAGAAAAAACAGGGTTAAATTTTTAAAACAAAAAGTATTTTTTAAAATTTGACGATTTTTGTGTCCTAGACCCCCTTAAACTGTTTATTTATTATCTCAAAACTTGGATTTTGGACTTATTCCCACGATTCAAATCTCAACATAGGAAGAAATACTAGTATCTGTTCTGATTCAGTAATAGATAGTTTTTTAATCTTGTTGAAAACAATGTTTAAAAATTTTTGCTATTTTAATTGCTTTCTTTGTACCAGCATGTGAATAACAATATCTTACCATATTTTTTTTGGGGGGGTTTAAAATTAAATTAATTAAAAAACCAAAAATAAGTATCTTAGTATATAAGCATGTGGCGGATTCAACTCGTTCAACTGCACTTTAAAAAAAACACTGCACGATAATAAATAGTTCTCTAAAAATATCTCTTGATATCGGACAACTTTATCACAGTATTGCGTCGTTCGACATTGTGTCTACAAAATCGCATCAACTCTTCATTTTCTAAAAAGGATTCTCATCATTAAAACATAGTTTGCACCGTCGTCCTCAAAACCCAAGGATTCCTCCCCAGAAAGATTTTTGTGAACTCTCACATCCAGGGTTTGCAAAAACCCGGGTTATTTTGAAAAAACCCAAGTGGGTTGGGTTTTTTCGGGTTTTTTCAATAAAACCCTGAAAAAACCCATATAAAACTGATGGGTTTTTTTGGAAGAAGTGTGGGTTTTTTCAAAATTAAGTGGTTTTTTCCTAGAAAGTAAGTGGGTTTTTTCAAATTTTAGTGAGTTCTTTCTATGTTAAATGTGTTCTGTCAAAATAATGTCAGTTTTTCCACAGTTAAGTCGGTTTTTTCAAAGTTTTTATACTTTGAAAAAACCCACTGAAATTGTAAAAACACCCCATATTTACTGAAACCTGGTTTAAATTTTGAAAACCCACTAAAATTTAAAAAATATCCTAAACTTTGAAAAAAAAACCATTCAATATTGAAAGAAATCTATTCAACTTTGAAAAAACCCCATTCAATAATGAAAAAACCCTCTGAATAATGAAAGAACCTATTTAACTTTAAAAAACTCCCTGAAATTGAAAAAACACCATTTAATTTTTAAAACCTAGTTTAAATTTTGAAAAAACCCATCAACATTTTAAAAATATTCTAAACTTTGAAAAAAAAACACTAAGTTTTGAAGGAACTGCCGAAATCTTGATTTTTCTTGAAAAAACCCAATATTGGGTCCAAAATGTGGATTTTTTCACATGGGTTTTTTTGAAAAAACCCATTGGGTCCAATCCAGCCAACCCTGCTCTCATCTCCCCCCCCAGATCCCCTTTCCTACTTGGAACTGTATTATTTTAAACTTGTTTTTATATTAAGTTCACCCAAATACAAATCCTATCTAAAAAGATATAAATCAAAAATTTGGATTAGGTGTATTAGGTGTTAAAAACCAGTTTTTAAAAGTCAAATTTTCAAAAAATTTCAGGGAGAGGACCCCCAGACACCCCTTTGGTACTTGGAACAAAATTACTCAAAACTTTTTTTTAAAACATTTTTACAAATAACAAATTTAACTCAGATTAATTAACATTAATATTTTAACAGATAAATTAACACAGATAAACATGTTTTTAACATACATACACAAATGTTATTGCATTATTTTTTACCAAATTATTCAAAGTATGACTTTAAGTTGATTCAAATAATATATTACGGCGAAGTTTTAAAACAGAAAAGGAAAATTAAATTATAGTTTATGTTTTTCTGCTTTAGAATATGAGGAAAAGGTTTTAAATTTTGTAAATGTGTTAGTCTATGGTGGTTATACAGAGGTTAAGAGTTAAATATGTGTTGCCAAGTCTCATTCTCTTCCTAGTTACAAAAAGAGCAAAGGTTAGTATTAAAAATTTCGAAGATTTCGCCTTTATAATATATCCGGGATTGATTTAATCGCAACTGGAAAATGATTCTCTTTAGGGGACATCCATAAATTACGTGAGGTCAAAAAGGGGGGGAGGGGTCTGGAAAAATCTCACCAAATCTCACCAAGGGGGTAGGGGGGTCGATTAAAATCTCACGTCAACTTTTTAAGTTAGAAATTAAACTTTTTTTTAAGTATGAGAAAGGAATAATACCCACAGATAAGATACTGTGGTGATTTTAAGGCGGAATAATGTCCTTTTCCCCTACATCATTAATAATGGAAAAGTTTTAGGTGCTGTGAAGCACAAAATGCAAACGAATAGGATAGAAAATTATTTTTAAAGGTTGTAGGTAAATCTCACGTGGGGGGGAGGGGGGGTCCAGCAAAATCTCACTAAATCTAACCAAGGGGGGAGGGGGGGTCCAGATTTTGGAAAAAACACCTCACGTAATTTATGGATGTCCCCTTATGGCAATATCAGACTGTGAATCAATATAATCTTCAAAAAAGGAGGAGTTTTTTAAAAATTTGTAATGGGGGAAGTGAGTGCTTCTTTCCATCCTAGAATTATCATTTTGAGTGTGTAAGAGAGTATCTTTGTTCGAAATTGGGGTGCTGAGAACAAACGATATTTTGCTGGAGCGATCTTTATCATCGTTGTTGTAGGTGTAGAGAAGACCGTGTGTCAGCAGCATGTCTTCCTCGTCCAAAAGAGACGGAAAATCATTTCTAATATTTACGTTCTTTGTAGTACAACAACCATACCGGGTGTTTCATGACTTCTTGGGAGGGGTAAGACCAGGGTTGGCAAAAACCCGGGTTATTTTCTTAACCCAAGTGGGTTGGGGTTTTCGGGGTTTTTTCAATAAAACCCTGGTTTGTGTGGGTTTTTCAAAATTAAGTTGTTTTCTCCTATATAGTAAGTGGGTTTTTTTTCATATTTTAGCGAGTTCTTTCTATGTTAAATGTGTTCTCTCAAAATAATGTCAGTTTTTTCATAGTTAAGTGAGTGTTTTGGAAAAAACCCACTGAAAGTTGACAAAAACTCCATTAGTTATTGAAACCTGGTTTAAATTTTGGGAAAAGAACTCACTAAAATTTTAAAAATATCCTAAGCATTGAAAAGAACCCATTCAATATTGAAAGCAATATATTTAACTTTGAAACAAAAAACGCTGAAAAATTTTAAAAAACTCTCCTTAATTCTTAACCGTCCTAAATTTTGAGAAAATCCATTCCATAATGAAAAAAAAAACTCCATTAATTATTGAAATCTGGTTAAAATTACAACACTATTACATTACAACATTATTTTTAGAATACACGTTTCTCTAACGCCCTTCAACATATTCATCAGGCCCAATAAAAAGTGTGTTTTCTAACAACACACCTGAAGTGTTGTTAACTCGAAAAAAAAAAGTTCTGAAATGTGTTTATTTTGGTGAGTGTTTGCACATCAGAGAAACGGAAAGGATCAATTAACGTGGATCGAAAGCGAAGCATGAGTTATTTCTGAATATTTTCCCCCTTGACTTGTGCCATTGTCGCTCCGAGTCCTTGGGAACCGGTTGGGAGTCCCTCATTAACCCGATACACTTTCTCACACACGCACGTGCTGGTAGTTATTCAAATTCACCGGCTGACTGACCGCACATTCAGAGATTTCTGATGGAGAGGCCACACAATATATTCTAACACAATACAGGGCCGGACTGGGAAGAAATTTCGGTCCGGGCATTTTAAGTCTGAATCGGCCCACCGCATAATTTTTATGGAAAATATAACTTCATAGAATTAAAAATTTTAGGGGGGGGGCTCGTGGGTATCTCCCCGAGAAATTCTTTTGAAAATTGACCCTTAAGAAATAGTCTAAAATCCACCTTGAAGCCCCTAGTTGGATACGTAATAAACTCAATATAGACTTTTAATTCTTTGTTGATAAATTCAGTGGGTAGAAAGAATTTCCATCTTGACGAACTTAATATTAAAAGAAATTGTGAATAATGTAGCTCAAAATAGAAAGGGGGGTCTGGGGGTCCTCCCCCAGAAAAATTTTGGACATTTTACTCTTAAAAGTACTGTTTTAACTCATTTGGGGTAATTTATGCCATCATTAATGAATTTAATTGCTGGTAAATTAATGGTTTGGTGGCCGCACAAAAATAATTTGTGGGCCGCTAGTTGGAAAATCCTGCGGAGAGCGGATTCATTTTTAAAGGATCTTTTTCATTCATACCACTGTAAAATATTTTGGTTGTAGGCGGCCCACAAACGGCCCTCGATGAGTAGCGGCCCACCGGGCATTTGCCCAAATGCCCGCATGGCCAGTCCGAGCCTGTATTCTATACCAGTGGTTTCCACAACCACCGGTCCGCGGACCGGTGCCAGTCCGTAGATCAGTGTTTCCCAACCTTTTTCGGTCCATGCCCCACCAAAGCTTTTCTAAATTTTCCATGCCCCCCCGGTCTCAGTGGCATATATAGAAATATATTTTGAGAGGGAGCCAAACTTATTTCTTAGCCCCTCCCTCCTATGTATATTTAATAAGTCTAATGAAGCTTTTTAGAACATTTTTAGGTAGAATTTGCATGCTAAAGAACTAACTCAAGTTATGAGTAATTAAGTTCTAAGTACCAAGGGGGGGTCAGGGGGTCCTCCCCCTGCAAATTTTTGGAAATTTGACTCTGGGAAGCAGGTTTTTAACTAGTTTGGTATCCCTAGTTGGAAAATTTTGGATATAAATTACCCTGATAATCAGATTTTGATTTGACTTCTTTTTAAAAAGTTTTTTTTTAATTTTCCCCCTGGATTGGCCCCACGTGGGGGGCAATTTGGTTGAAAATTTTCAAATTGCCCCCCTAGAAAATGATATTGCCCCCCGGTGGGGCGTGCGCCCCACGTTGGGAAACACTGCCGTAGATGAAATGGTACCGGGCCGACTATTTCATTGAAAACGAATTTAAATTCCTAGGTTTATACTCCAAATTAAATCACTTTAGATTTATTTTTTTGGTGTTGCTGTATTTTATTTTGAAAGCATGTTTATAAATACATTTAAATTAAAATTAATAAATCAAAATAATCTAGAATGTAAACAATCAACGCCCCCCCCCCCAGCGGGCCGTGGTGAAATTATCAAACGTTGACCTGTCAACTAAAAACGGTGGTGCTGAAAAGGTTGGGCTATACCACTGGTTTCCAAAGTGGGCGGTACCGCCCCTTGAGGGCCCTTTAAGAATTCTAGGGGGCGGTGATGAGTTGAAATGAAATTGGGGGGGGGCGTTATTAGAGTAAAAGGGGGTGTTGAATACTTTTAAACTCTTGCTTGTTGTCATTTTTATGGGGGAAAACATTAAAAAATCCAGGTAATAGTAGCTTAAAGTACCTTTGAAGCATGTTAAAATTCAAAATTTTTCCTGTGGGAGAACCCCCAGACCCTCCTTATAAATAGGGATTGAGATATAAATAATTTATTTACTTTTAAGATGAATGAATACAAAGGAAATTTGCCCCCTTTTAGACTTAGCGTTGACTACTTTTAAACTATCGCTTAAATGTCATTTTTATGGGTAAAAACATTAAAAAACTCCAGGTAAAAATATCTAAAAATCCATTTTTAACATGTTAAAATTCGAAAATTTTCCCCAGACTCCCCTTTTATCTATGGATTTAGATTTATATAATTTTGTTAACTTTTAAGATGAATACAAGAAATTTTCAGAAGGATATACTAAATTTCCTTTGGACATGTAGACAAAGATTTTAGTTCATTCTAAATTAGGAAACAAAAATTACTAAGTTTAAAGTTAACTAACGGAAAATATAACGGAAAATTTTTCCGTTAGTTAGTTTAAGAACCGCTGTTCTATACCACTGGTTCCCAAAGTGGGCGGTACCGCCCCCTGGGGGCCTTAAAGAATTTAGGGGGCGGTGAGTTGAAAGGGGGCGTTATTAGAGTAAAAGAGAGCGTTGAGTACTTTTAAACTGTCGCTTAAATGTCATTTTTATAGGTAAAAACATTAAAAAACTCCAAGGTAAAAGTAGCTTAAAATCCCTTTTTAGCATGTTAAAATTCAAAAATTTTCCCCAGACCCCCCTTTTATCTATAGATTGAGATTTATATAATTTTGTTTACTTTTAAGATGAATACAATAAATTTTCAGATGGATATTATACTAAAATTTCCCTTGAAATTAGACAAAGATTTTAGTTCATTCTGAATTAGGCTAAAAGAGCACACTAGAGACTTTTGTCACGGTGACAGAGACAAAATTATCACCCTGGCTATTGCAAGAAGCTAGAGCGCGCGCACAGGCGACGAGACACTTGGCCCATTGCCAAAAATCTCACCATTGAAATGCATAGCTCTCGAGTGACCTAGTGGTCGCCGGCGACAGAAGTCTCTAGTGCGCGCTTAGCCTTAGGTAAAGAAATTTTTAAACTTCATTTTTTAAAAAAAGAAGTAGGGTCTTATGAAAGGTGGAATTATTACCAGATACTAATTTCAAATTAAATTTTAAGGTGCATAGAAAACTTAACTTTTGAATAATGTCCATATGCTAGCTTTTAATGTTTTCATTTTGTTTGGTCATAAATTAGTAATATACCAACAAATTACTAACAAACAAAAATTACTAACAATACTATAATAATTCTCCAATACTAAAAAAAATGAATATTTGGCACAACTCTATAGAAGAGTCCTCGGTTGGGGGAGTGGCTATCGCGACGGCGATCTAGTGTGTGTGTGCGCGCTTATCGCGAAACGTGAGCGCGCGACGTCAAACGGTGACGTCATCAGCACACTTCTTTCGCAAACGCTCTTTCTGTTCCGCCTTCACTTCGAATAATATCTTTAGGAGGATTTTTTATATATTAGGAGGGATAATAACTGTTTCCAAATATATTTTCAACTTTAAGGTGGGTATCTTTTCGAATTACAATTTTTATTTACATAGGCATTTTAGCTTGCGTGTTTTACTGGCTGTTCCCTTTATCTTACTGGTGGTATTTACAAGCCCCAGCAACTTTGAGGGTCAGCGCAAACTTTTACGACAACGCCTCTTCGGGCACTGGATATCTCCCCGATCTCTTTGTGCGGTTAGGTGAGGTCAATTAGCGAACAAAAGAGTTCTCCTAAAACCAACTAACCACACAAAGGCTGCAGCTAGAGATCGTTTTCTGGCTGATTGTCAAAACGAAAGATTAATGTGCAGGAGGCCCGCTAATAGACCTCAGCTAACCACACAAAGGGAAGGTGATATTATCAATGCTCCGAATCTCCCCCCGAATGCCCGAAGGAGCCTGGTCCCTTTGTGTGGTTAGCTGAGGTCTATTAGCGGGCCTCTTGCACATAAATCTTTCGTGTTGACAATCAGCCAGAAAACGATCTCTAGCTGCAGCCAAAGAGATGGGGTAGATATCCACTGCCCGATAATAGCTCCGTCGAGGCCACCATAAGGCTGCAGCTAGAGATCGCCTCCTCCGTGATTGTCAAAACGAAAGATTAATGTGCAGGGGGAACGTCTTTTGTCCCCTAATTGACCTAAGCTAACCACACAAAACGACCAGGCTCCTTCGGGCATTCGAGGGGAGATTAGGAGCATTGATAATATCGCCTTCCTTTTGTGCGGTTAGCTGAGGTCAATTAGCGGACAAAAGATGCTCACCTCCATATAAATCTTTCGTTTTGACAATCAACGGGGAAACGATCTCTAGATGCACCCTTAGGCTGCAGCTAGAGATCGTTTCCTTGTTGATTGTCAAAACGAAAGATTTACGAGAAGGAGGTCCGCTAATTGACCTAAGCTAACCACACAAAAGGAAGGCGACATTATCAATGCTCCTAATCTCCCCCGAATGCCCGAAGGAGCCTGGTCGTTTTGTGTGGTTAGCTGAGGTCAATTAGCGGACAAAAGATGCTCCCCTCCACATAAATCTTTCGTTTTGACAATCAACGGGGAAACGATCTCTAGATGCACCCTAAAAGTTTGCGTTGAATCTAAGAGTAGTGTCATGGCAGGCACAGCATCAGTATCAGTTGAGTTTTTTCAACACGGCAGTGGTGTCATATATTCATTCACTATGAAAAAATCATTTTCTTAGAAAAATCGCTTCTTCCATCGCTCTCCCCTTCGATTGGAATGTGAATGAATTTCCCATAAACACAATCATTTGTCCCGAGGTGATATTTTTCAAAAGAAGAATCTGTCAGCTGAGCGGAAGTGGAGAAAGTGGGTGCGACCACTCCTCGCGTAGAATTCGGGTCATCCCACTTCAGGAGCTACTTTCCATGCATAGAACCGTCGTCGGTCGTTAGTTGGACGAAAAAGACACTATTTTTGTAGACTATCACCTTTGGTTTTAAATCTGGTTTTTCGGTTTACTTCTGGTGAAGTGATTGCAGTGGCAGATCCATGATTCGTTTATTTTTCTGTGGGGGGGGTCTGGGGTCCTCCCCAGAAATGTATATGTATATTGTCCTCGGTCGTAGTTGGACTAAAAATATACTATTTTTGGAGACTTTTTTTTTGCCTCACGTCTGTTAAATTGATTGCAGTGGTGGATTTGGTATTGGGGGGCTATGAATTTTCAAAATAAAAATCATCTTCTATTTATCTAAAGAGGGGGTCTTCCTCCCTCAGAAAATTTTTGGAAATTTACATTCCAAAAGCAGGTTTTTTGGTACACCTAATCAAAATTTCGGACATACATCTTCAAGAATTTAATTAGAATTTTGGTAGGATTTTTTTTTTTTTTTTGCACTTTGACGAACTTATTACACAAAAGTTGCAAATAACAGGGTTTCAAGTTCCAAATGGGGGTCTGGAGGTCCTCTCCAAGAAAATTTCCAGAAATTTTACGCTAAAAACAGGATTTTAACTCGTTTTGGGCTCGCTCTTTCCCCCATGTATTATACACCTCTGAGTTCCGACCTCCCTCTTTCCCTAGCCCTAGATGTTAATAGCATAGAAATAAAAATCCCATTATCAGCAGGACGATGAGTTGGCTCGTTCTCGCTTGTTTGGTAATTTCTCTCTCAATTTTTGGTGCTAATACTAAGCTTGTGTCCAGTGGGGACCCCAAACTTGTTGCTCTTTTTATCGACCTCGAAAGGTCTGGAGTAAACCCAGTCGCTGACCACTATACGAGAGTGCATCACCCACAGAACCATTTTTAGCAATATTTTTCCTCTTTTAAATGCTGTTATTTCTTACGACGAGTTCATTCACCTGTGAAAGTGTGGAAACCTCCAGGTGGGTAGACGACCCTTCGATTGTGTTCAATTCGAACGAATAAATAATATCGGCCGATTGGAATGCGCAATCTCGCACGCAAAGTTTGAAATTTCTATGGAAACCCACGTGCTATGCTTGTTTATATATTGATACACCACACGATCGATTTATAGTCATGAATGCTCTGTTTTTTAGAACACTCTTGCCAGTTTTCAACCCCTGTCGAACTATATTCTAAGGTCGATGACTATTTTCCTCGGGTGCTTAAGAATGAGTATTGATGGTGGAATTTTTTTTAAAAATAAAGTCAAAAACCACATAAAAATAAAGTAAAGAAAGGAAGAACATTTTCCAGCACCCCCTTACAAACTTTTGCTTCTGATTTGTTTATATTTTATAGAATTTTAAACTTTTTATAACAAAAATAAGACCAAACAAATAATAACCAATTTATAACCAAAAAAAATATAAAAAAATTCAAGTTTGTAATGAACAGTATTCAAAAGTTAAGTTTTCTCTATGCACTTATTAATCGCATTGAAACAATTCGGTGATACTTCTACCTTTCACAAGACTCTACCTTTTTAAAAGCTTTGATTAAAAAATAATTCTGTACCTAAATTCTGAATATTAAGCTGGAATTTTTGGCTACGTCTAAAGGACATTTAGTCAGGCGCGGTTCCAGCACGGGTCCAAGGGGGGGCACTTTTCCAGACAAGATCCCCTTGTGGTACCATTGGGGGTATGGGGGTCCTCCTCCAGAAAAAATTGGAAATTTGGCGTGTAAAAGTAGGATTTTAAATCATTTTTAGAAACGTTTTGAGTCTAAGGGGGGCATTTTTGAACACTATAACCTTTACTTTTTGACCCAAAATGTAAAAATATTGGGGATTTCCTAAAAATTATCCCTGAGGATTCCCTTGCGGTACTAATGGGGGGTATGGGGGTCCTCCCCCAAAAAATTTTTTTGAAATTGCGACCTATAATCGTAGGGTTTTTACTCATTTTGAGAACCTTTTTGGGTTCCCAAGGGGGGGCACTGTCCAGAGTGCCACCCCCTGCATCCGCACCTGCATTTAGTAGATATATATTTTATTGAAAATTTCCTGTATTCATCTTAAAAAGTACCAAAATCTCAATCCATAGGTAGAAGGGGGTCTTCCTCCCTTGGGAACATATTTGAATTTTAACCTGCTTTTGGGGCCGTTCAAATATTACGTAAGCACTTTTTTGGTCATTTTTAACCCCCCCTCCCCCCTTGTCAGCAAAGATAAGCAAACATCAAACCCCCCCCCCCCACCATAATTACGTAAGAAACTGCTGGACCCCCCCCGAAATTTTGATATCTCTTTTAGTAGGTAGTTTTTTTTCCTTAAAAATTAGGTGACATACAATGAGCGGTCTTTTTGGGGGTGTAAACCAAAGGGTTCAAAAAGGAGTCGAAACACTACTTTTCAGGGTTACAATTTCAAAATGTTTGGGTGGTCCATCTCTAGAAAAAGGTGCTTACGTCAGATTTCCTAATTCAATTTTTTGTTACATTTATTTTTGGTTGAGTTTTAAAATTATTTATGCAAGAAACAAGAGATTTTCGAAAATGCACCATCTTACGTAAGCATCACTCATATCCCCCCTTGTCAGGAAAAATAAGGAAAGTGCAAACCCCCCCCCCTCCCCCCTTAGGTGCTTACGTAATATTTGAACGGCCCCTTTTAACGATTTTGAGCAACTTTTACTGGATTTTTGTTTTGTTTTTTTTACTCATGAAAATGACATTAAGCCTTAGTTTATAAGTAGTAGTCAGCGCCCTACAATTTCCTTTCAACTTTATCACCCCCCCCTAGAATTCGCCCCACCACCACTGTTCTAAATTAAGACGGAACTCTTCGCTTGTGATAATGCTGTGATCTTTTCTACCCGAGAGTGAGTGAATTAAAAATACGACTTCTTTTCCCCCGTAAGCAACACTGTTGCCAGCGGTGATGGAGGTCGAGCAACCTGTTTGAAGAAACAAACAAACAAAAAGGCTCCGCGTCCATTAAAAATTCTCGTGCGGCCGATTAGAATAGATAGATGATAGAATATCACACTAGATATACAGGGTGTTTCAAAATTGCGTTTCACGGCTTTTATTCGGAACCAACGCCTCCTAGGGTCATGGAATTAAGGTCTACCCCTAGGTAACCGACCCTGGAGAATCCATTGAGATGACTTACAGCACCCCTAGTGGCGAAATTAAAAAGTTAAAAAATTAATTTAAAAACTAAAGGAGATAGAGCAAAAACCTCAGTGAGAGTATTGTTGCCAACGTCATGAAGAACTCACTGAAACAAATTTGATCAAAATATCTTGAATATTCGCGGAGATATTAGCGTGTGAAAATAGCACTTTTTCAGGGGTCAAAAATGAAAAAGTTCGCATATTTGCAAATATTTTTGATTTTTTTTGTTTGAATTTTGTGTTCTTTCAACTAAAAAAGCACAAAACTACACAATAACACTGAAAAATTTGGCGTTGGTTCCGAATAAAAGCCGTGCAACGCAATTTTGAAACACCCTGTATATTTAAAACTCAGGGCCGTAACTAGACTTTTTTTCGGGGGGGGGGGAGTTGGCAAAAAAATTCCTTAAAACTTTAGTTTCGGTTTTGTTGGTGACCTAGGTAAGAAGACAGCGGTGGATCCAGGATTTGTTTTTTGGGGTTTTGGTAATTTTCAGTATCAAAATCGTCTTCTAATATCCTAAAAGGGGGGTCTGGGGGTCCTCCCCCAGAAAATGTCTGGAAATTTAAGTCTAAAAAGCAGATTTTTAAACTCGTTTTTGTACACCTAATCCGGATTTCGGACATACATTTTCAAGAATTAATTTCCATTTTGGTAGGATTTTTGCATTTCGACGAACTTTTTACAGAAAAGAGGTAAATAATAGGGTTCCAAGCTCCAAAGGGGGGTCTGGGGGTCCTCCCCCTGAAAATTTCTGGAAATTTGACCTTAAAAACAGGATTAAAACTCGTTTTAGAGCAGCTTTTCCCTTTTTTACACCACTGAGTTCCCTTTCCCCTCTTTCTCACTATTAGTTCTTATTCCTTTTGGGGAGGGAGGCTAAATTCCTCCTAATATTCCGCTAGTGTGAGTATTATTCCGCTTTTGGGCTAATATTCCGCTAGTGTGAGCACCTTAGATACAGCCCCTTTATGATTTCACTCATTTTTAGACTAACCCTAAGAGGACCACTTCTTGTAAGTCCCAAAATTTTAAAGGAACGACTGTAATGATAGATTTCAAAATTTCAAGGGGGTTGGGGGCTGTAATATTAAATAATGCATGGGAGACGCCGAAGAACAATTTGGAGTTCCTTCCGAAATAAGTTTCCCCCACTGATTCGAACGTCAACATATTACGATCTGGAAGAATTACGGGTAGCATTCGAAACAATAGTGACTGGTAGGACTGCTTAGCGCAGTGTTTCCCAACCTTTTTCGGTCCATGCCCCACCAAAGCCTTTCTAAATTTTCCATGCCCCCCCGGTCTCAGTGGCATATATAGAAATATATTTTGAGAGGGAGTCAAAATTATTTCTTAGCCCCTACCCCCTATGTATACTTAATAAGTCTAATGAAGCTTTTCAGAACATTTTTAGGTAGAATTTGCATGCTAAAGAACTAAATAAAGTTATGAGTAATTAAGTTCCAAGTACCAAGGGGGGTCTGGGGGTCCTCCCCCAGAAAATTTTCGGATATTTGACAAGCAGGTTTTTAACTAGTTTGGTACCCCTAGTTGGGAAATTTTGGACATAAATTGTTAGGTGAAATTTGCATTAATTAAACCTTATGTAAAAAGGTTTCAAATATAGCGTTCTAAAAACAAAGATCTTGGGTCATCCCCCAGAAAAGGTTTGGAAATTAGACTATAAACAGGGTTTCAACTTGGTTTTGATTTTTTTTTCAACTTGGTTTTCAACGGCGTCCATTTACATAAGAGAGCGACCTTGGCGCCGTTTCCTCTCGCAAAATCGATATGCTTTCCCCGTCTTCTACCATCTATTTAAGTGTACTCTGTTTAAAAAAAATTATTCTCTTTCTCTACGTAAAAACCATGCTCGATTGAGAATTGCGAAATTTTGGAAAGCTTTTTCGTATAAAAATTTATTTCAGTGATTCTTCAAGGGGGGCGGCGAGAGGATGCTAATACGGGGGCGGTGAACTCATATTGGGTGGTAGGGGGCGGTGGAACTTTTTTGGGCGGTAAGGGGGCTATGAGCATGGAGCATATGTGCAAGGGGGGCAAACTGTCCCTGATGGATTTTGAAACAGGATTTTCCCTTATAAAAACTGATTTTTTTAAGTTGAGGGGGGGCATTGCCCCCCCCCCTCAAATCCGCCCATGGTTAAAAAGGGAGTAAACTTCCCCCCTTAAAGTAATCGTTTTGAGTTTGGTTAGTAGACCTCTAATCCACCAATGATAAGTTCAAATAAGTATAGTACCTCTCCCCGAAATCGAATAGTTCTGAACCGTGCTAATTAATTCTTAACAGTTCGGAATTGTGCATTCAATTCCTACTCTTCAGGGCACTTTCACTGTGCAGCTGCTGTTTCAGGAACTCAAAAAGTTCAAAACGAGAGCTACCAAAAACCACCTGTGGAAAAATGAATGGGGAAGAGCTGTATGACGGTGACGGGGAGCTAGCTATATTGTTTTTATGGGCAGCTGTATAAGTATGAAACTTATTCACTTACGAATCGTATCTCTATGATCGTTTTTTTTATTGAAATTTGTCTTTTTTTTAAAAACTTAAGTAACCCAAAACTACAGGGTGTCCATAAAATAAGTAACCCCGATTTAAGGCCCTCTCTCTATCAACCAAGCCGTTCATCGGAATTGGATGAAATTTTGGTGGAAGACGTTTTGAGGGATGGGGAGAAGGCAGTGTGGGGTGTGGGGCAGTTAAACTTTATCAGTTACGGTTAAAGGGAAACAAATTTTGAAAATTCCCCATGTAACCCCCCTTTTTTATTCGCGCTATGTGATTCCAGATGGGAAAAACACAAATAGCCTTGAAACGGTACCTCTAAGTTGTAAACTCGCTCCTAGAGAGACAAATGAAAACAGCTATGGAACTGTTATTTTTGTGGAAGATAAGACTAGTGAATGGTTAAGAAAAAGGACTAGTAAATCGGTAAATAATAAAAACTAGTGAACTTACTAGCATACTTTGTTTTTACTAGTTTTTATTGTTATTTATTGAACGGTTTGGTTGATAGAGGGCCTTAAATCATGTTACTTATTTTATTCCTATATGCATATATATAACTGGATTTTGAGCAGTATATTTTTCTTCTTTTTACGTATATTCTTTTGTTTAATTTGGGGAAAAATATCTTATGAAATTAAATCGACTAGTTAACTAGTAGTTAACTACTTCGGGAACTAATCAACTACTAGTTACAACTACTTCCAAGAAAAAGTAGTTAACTAGTAGTTACAACTACTTTGGGAACTAATCAACTACTAGTTACAACTACTTCCAAGAAAAAGTAGTTAACTAGTAGTTACAACTACTTTTGCCCAGACTAGTTGGTAGTTAACTACTTTTTGGCCAGTAGTTGCCGAACACTAATTAATAACACTGGAAAAATGGACAGGCTACGAGCTCTCTTTCGTATCGAGCTCTGATTTTACTCGCAATTTATCTCCTCGAATAATGAAGATATTTTCATGAGACAATTTGAGTTAAAATTTTCCCTTTTCATTGGAATTTCGTTCGGACCTTCAAAAGAGAGAGTGCTGATGATCCGTTTCCGCTTCCTCGTGTCGGCTTCCTCCCTCCCTCCTATGCACTTGTGATAGTCAACGCGCGCAAACGATTTTTCATTTATTGACTTTCAATACTGGTGACCAAATTTTGAATCGTCATTTTCATCGTGTCGGGTGGATGCCCTTTGCGGAGAATGGAGAATCAAACCGTTCGATCTTTGAAATCAAAGGTTTTAAAAAGGTAATCTTATAAAAGGTGTAATTATAACCTAATTATTTCAAATTAAATTTCAAAATGCATAGAAAACGTAACTTATGAATATTGTCATTGAGCTAGCTTTTAAAATTTTTTTGGTTGTAAAAGTATTTTTATTACAAAATGTTTGTATAAAATTATATAAAATGTAAGCAAATTATAGAGACAAAAATTTGTTAGGGGGCGGGGGAAAACTTTCTTCTTGAAAAGGGGGCGGTGGTACCAAAAAGTTTGGGAACTTATGCTCTAAACCAGGGTTTGGCAACTGGCGGTCCGCATCCGGACTTGGTGAGGTTATTTCCCGGACCACCAAAACGTTTTGAAAATGATTAATATATATTTTTACACTACAAAAATTAGTTAGACCCGCTTTTTTAAAGGTTCAAATTTTTAAAAAATTCTTGGGGAAACCCACAGACCCCCATTTAAAACGTAGAAACTTCTAATATAAAACTTAACTTAATAAAACTTAACTAAATATAAACTTCTAATATAAACTTAATTAAGCAGGTAGCGTACTCAAATTATATCTTTTTAAAAATATATATGTGCATTTGAAGATCAGAATAAGGTACTTGTACCCAATATGGACAGGGCTCTCAATATGGACACCCCTAATATCTTAAAAAGTAAGAAACTTGATCGAGGGTTGGCACTACATGTTCTTGAAGAAAAGCAGTTTGAAAGATAACTAAGTCTGAAAAGTACAAAAAAGCGCACTGTTCGTCGCCATCCCTTAGAAGAGTGGTTCTTCCATACACCCTATGTAGAAGGTCAATAAGAAATCACCTGTCCATTAAAGGGACAGGTGGTTCCTAATATGGACACTTGCAAACATTTTTGTTTTTATCATTGAAATTAAACCAGAATAATTGCAAGGTAGCTAATTTTAATAATGATAGTCAACAGTCCAGGGACAGTGGTCTACATTTTTGGAGTCCTATGACGTGTACAAGGGGGTGAAAAAAATACATTTTCTTTAGGGTGTCCATATTACGTACAGGTACCTTAGTAGTTATAGCATACATGTGATTCTTCCGCCAATTGGCGGAAATCCGACAATTTGCTTTGCAAAATTAAAGTCTGACAATTCGATTTGCAAAACTCAAATTCCTCTCTCTGATTTTCCAGCTATTCTTTTTACTAAAAACTCTTGCCGCGAAGGTTTTTTAGTAATAAATACAAAGTAAAATCGAAAAATTATCGGAAGTTATATGAAAAGCAGTTAATATTTAAGCTAAAAAATATGACGCTAGCATCTCGAATCGTAGATCTCGGGAAGTAGAAGCCAATGGACCCCATCTATTTAAAATGAAGGAAAATCTAGGAGCTATCGAAATTTTTTTTAAAATATTTTCAGCCAATTTATTGTCAGTAATCACATATATGAATTAAGCAGGTAGCGTACTCAAATTATATCTTTTTAAAAATGTACGTGTATTTGAAGATTAGAATAGTAGTAATAGTAACCTGCTAGTATTTTTCCTCCCGACTTCGATGAAAATTATTTGGACTCCCAAGTAAAATTACTGGCCAACCCCTGCTCTATATTAAACCAACCTCCATCTCCTTCAAACCACGATTTCTTCTCAGTTGGTATTGGAATATGTTACATGCTTTGGAAGTTTATTTCTTAGCAGGCTGCCCTTCCCTAAGTTCCGAACATTTAACTTTTACTTTACTTTTAGTTAGTTAAAACCCAGTATTTTAAGGTCAAATTTTCAAAATTTTTCTGGGGGAGGACCCCCAAACCCCCCTTTATAGTATTTCAACCTTTATTATTCACACTTTTGTTATAATAAGTTCATTAAAATCAAAATTCTACTTAAAAATGTATGTCCAAATTTGGGTTTACGTGTACCAAAAAACAGTTTACATCCCTGTTCTTAGGGGCAAATTTCCAAAAATTTTCTGGGGGAAGACCCCCAGTTGAAACTTGACTGCCCTCTCACGGGGCTCTAAAATTGTTCTCCACAAACATTAAAAAAGTCGATCCTGCTTGCCCCCCCCCTAAGTTGAACCCTGGCTACGCCCTTTACATCAGGGTTGGCTGGATTGGACCCGATTGGGTTGGACCCAATGGGTTTTTTCAAAAAAACCCATGTGAAAAAAACCACATTTTGGACCCATTTTTGGGTTTTTTCAAGAAAAATCAAGATTTTGGCAGTTCTTTCAAAATTTAATGTGATTTTTTCAAAGTTTAGGATATTTTTAAAATTTTAATGGGTTTTTTTCAAAATTTAAACTAGGTTTTAAAAATTAAATGGTGTTTTTTCGATTTCAGGGTGTTTTTTTAAAAAAAAGTTAAATAGGTTCTTTCATTTTCAGTGGGTTTTTTCATTATTGAATGGGTTTTTTTTTTCAAAATTTAGGACGTTTAAAGTTCAAACTAGATATAAAAAATAAAGAAGATTTTTTTAAAAATTTCAGTGGGTTTTTTCAAAGTTGAATAGATTTCTTTCAATATTGAATGGGTTTTTCAAAGTTAAGGATATTTTTTAAATTTTGAAAAAACCCCACACTTTTTCCGAAAAAACCCAATTTTATATGGGTTTTTTCTGGGTTTTATTGAAAAAACCCAACCCACTTGGGTTTTTTAAAAAAACCCGGGTTTTCCCAACCCTGCTTGGCAGCAATTTTTATTTTGGGTTAAAAAGAGCGGAAAGTGGTTCCTGGGTAGAAGGTTTCTTCTTGCTGCACTCTGTAGAACTTTTTTTTCGAAAAGAAGGACACACAACAGAGGAACATTGTTAGTTATACGATAAACCGATTTGACCGCACACATGAGTGTCACCGTTCTTTCGGGACTTGAGCTTCCTGGAATCGCTCCACACACTCTGTTTGACCACCTGTTTGAGTCCTGATTCAACAGACGTCACTTTAGGCTAGACTGCTGCTTCTTACTTGACATCACAAACGACAGTCACAATTTATATGTCGACAATTTTCGTTTACTTCTAACGTAACCTTGCAGTGGCGTATATAAAGGGGGGGGGGCCCTGCCCCCCCCCCTAAATCCGGACTTGGTGTACCAAAACAAGCTTAAAGCATGTTTTTTAGGGATGATATGGTGCAATATGGGATGGGGGCATAATATACAGGGTGTTTCAAAAGTCCGTTTTGCGGCTTTTATTTGGAACCAACGTGTCCTAGGGTCACGGAAGTAAGGTCTACCCCTAGGTAAGTGACCCTGGAGAATCCATTGAGAGGACTTACAGCGCCCCAAGCAGCGTAATTAAAAAGTTTAAAAAATTAATTTAAAAACTAAATGAGAGAGCAGAAACTTCAGTGAGAGTATTGTTGCCAACGTCATGAAGAACTCACTGAAAAAAATTTTATCAAAATATCTTGAATATTCGCGGAGATATTAGCATGTAAAAATAGCACTTTTTCAGGGGTCAAAAAAAAGAAAAAGTTCGCATATTTGCAAATTTTTCAGTGTTATTTTGCAGTTTTTTAGTTTAAAGAACACAAAATTGAAACCAAAAATCAAAAAAATTTGCAAATATGCGCATGCTAATATCTTGGCGAATATTCAAGATATTTTCATGAATTTTTTTCAGTGAGTTCTTCATGACGTTGGCAACAATACTCTGAGGTTTTTGCTCTATCTCCTTTAGTTTTTTAATTAATTTTTTTAACTTTTTAATTTTGCCGCTAGGGGCACTGTAAGTCATTTCAGTGTATTCTCCAGGCTCACTTACCTAGGGGTAGACCTTACTTCCATGGCCCTAAGAGGCGTTGGTTCCGAATAAAAGCCGTGCAACGCAATTTTGAAACACCCTGTATATTTATATCCCATCCCTGCATCCCATTTTTAGCGGTAATCATTACAATAAAAAACAATATTTTTCTGCCTCAAATTGAAAGAACAAGAAACGAGCGAATAGAATAAAAATTTGGTTCGAATCCATTAACGTTCTCGCTAAATACTGTCATGCTCTTTTGGACACGAAAAAGTAGAAATGTTTCTAAATAATTTCAAACTAATTAGTTAAAATTTTTAGTTAGACCGATAACTGTTCGGTTTATCCATAAAAATCAGAAAAATTAGTATATACAGTAGAACCCCGATTATCCGCGAGGGCCACGAAAAATTTTTTTAATGATGAGAGCAAATTTTAGATGAGATAAGAGATATTTTAGATGTAGATCAAAGGTTTCTGCTGTGTACTGTACTACAGTCGAGTCCGTTTAATGTGATCGCAATTGTCCGAGACTAAACTGATAACATTATCCGATCGATAACAATAAGCGATCTCGTATCAAAAAACAGCAAACAGTGTAACTAGATTGTTTGCTTTAAAATCAAAAAGATGTAAACGTAATAAATGTATTCAAAACTCTATTTTTACACTAGGTAAAATTTTAAAGGGGAAAATATAAGAGTAGTGCAGTTAATAAAATTAAAATAATCGCTTACTTTTTGTATCTTGGATCTTGGTGTTTCTTTAACCAATCCCAAGTATGGATTCGGACCCCCCATAACCGTTTTCTTTTAATATATATGCGGAATGGTTTTATTTTTCTTACTCATTACTGAGTTTCAGAAAAAAGAAGCACCATATGTTCTCATGGAGCAGATGTTTACTTGTAAAAATTGGCCTTCAAAATCAAACTCGAACTCAAAAGCGGTCGTTTTAAAGGGGATATGGACCAATTTTGATAATATTAAGCGGAGTGATGATTCATAGTTGATCACATTAAACGATGTATTTTACATTAAATTAAATAGGAATGATCGGGACCTGTCGATTTCGATAACATTATCCGATTGATAACATTAACCGTGATCACATTAAGCGGATTCGACTGTATTTTAAAAGTTTTACATATCATGTTTTTTGTACAATAGAACATAGTTTTTATGCTGAAATATTTTTTTTCGTGTTTCCACCTCATTTTTAGTCTTTTTTTCGGGTTATCCGCGATTTTCACTATCCGCGGTACCCTTGCCACCCAATTCCGCGGATAATCGGGGCTCTACTGTCTTTGAATATATAGATATAGCGTTCAAAAAAAGCTTGGCGATTGAATTAAGCCGAACATATCACAACTTTTTATATTCCTTTGCATTGCAAAGCGTTCTCCTGCTGCGGTATAGGATTATGACTCGCTTGGGTTTTGAAAGTGCTCTTTATTGTGAGTGGAATCAACAAGTGGGCTCTTGTGAGGGGGAATTGGGTTTCGCCGGCAGAGGGCGCTTCCACAGAAACCCTACACCATCTCTCTTGCTGAGAATCGGCCTTCATCAAGTAGATATAAGGACGTTTTATGTACTATTTTTGAAAAAAAAAGTTCAGTTGTGTGATGCTAGACTACTACTATTAATTCAACGTGTTTTCAGTTTCATTTCAGACATTTCTTACTACTAATAATGTTATGGAAATGCTTCAGTAAAGCACCGTTTATACTTTTCGCTTTTATAAGACTTTTATACAGGGTAGCCACAGACCTGGGAAACCTTAAAAACCTGGAATTATCAGGGAAAAATGAGGGAATTTCAGAAAATCTGATAATTATCAGGGAAATTTTTGGAATCTGCCTAGTTTCAGCAATAAATTCAATATTTTTCTGATTTCCAAGTCTTATAATATGTGCGTTTTTCCATTCTCTTAGGGGACATCCATAAATTACGTGAGGCGTTTTTTCCGAAATCTGGACCCCCCTCCCCCCTTGGTGAGATTTAGTGAGATTTTGCTGGACCCCCCTCCCCCCTAAGTGAGATTTACCGACAACTTTTTAAAAATAATTTGCAGTATCGTATCTGTGTGTATTTCTTTCTCATACTTAAAAAAATAAGTAAAAAAAAGATTTTTTAAAAAACGCTTTTATTGAAGTGTTCTAAAAGGTCAAAAATAATTTTTTCGGTTTGACAAATAATTTATTGGGAAGTAGAAAATAACTTTTTGGTAAGTAAAAAAAACTGATTTTCTAATCACTAAAAATAAAAGCGTGGGCGCTAGTAATTTTTAATATTTTTTAAATTTAATTTTTTTTACAGGACAGTGACACTAACATCCTTGCCAAACGGGGATTCGAACCCCAGACGTACGGCTCCATCCCACTCAAAACTCATGAATGAGAAATTTGTAAATCTAACGTCATAGAACATAGAATAAAGAAGTTAGAATATATAGTGAATTAAGAATGACTAGCGCCCACGCTTTTATTTTTAGTGATTAGAAAATCAGTTTTTTTTTACTTACCAAAAAGTTATTTTCTACTTCCCAATAAATTATTTGTCAAACCGAAAAAATTATTTTTGACCTTTTAGAACACTTCAATAAAAGCGTTTTTTAAAAAATCTTTTTTTTACTTATTTTATTTTCTACTTTTTAGTCATGGTACTTTTTAACAAAAACTCACAAGAAAAAATGTATTTATTTCAACCATATTTAATGTAATGTTAGGATGGAATTTTAGTTTCATGTATAACAAAACATTTTCACATATCTGACAAAGTAGAACAATCCTCTGACGACTCAGCAGGACAATCAACTCCAAAGTTAATTTTAAAATCTATTTAATTTTGCTGGGTACGTTATAATAACAGAGCTGAGCAAGAAAAATACCTCGCACAAAGAATATATTCCTCGCATCCGCTCAATCACCGATAAAATCCATCGATATCAAAAAGATTCACAATAAAAAGAAAGCATTCAATAAAATAAAAAAAAACAATCGTAAGAAACTCAGAATTAGTGTGTGTGTGTATCAAGGAGCAAACAGTACCATCCAGTCTTTTCAGTAGTCAATAAATTATAAAAGAACATATTTTTCTTCTCGGCGATTTTCGGCAATATTTTCGGCGATTTCTCGCTCTTCTGGCGATTTCTTTCTCGCGGTTATTATCTTAAATCGCTAATTATCTTAATTGTTAATTGGAAGGTAAAAAATCATGTTTTGAAGATTAAATATTGTAGTTATATACTTAGTATATTATCTTACAGGTTTTGGGAGCCATTGGCTTCACGGAATGTCTCAAATATGAATTAAAAGGATAACTAAAAACACTCGTTAATTACCTAAATTACGGAGGTTTTGACTAGTTGATGATTGAATATTGCATTGTCATCGAGTTTCCACCACGGTGCAAAGTTTCAGAACTTTATATCGTTTGGAAGTGCCTGAAATATTATGTACAAGCATCCGGAAAGAAAAAAGTGATTATTCGTCTATAATTATCGTAATTACTGGACAATTCTCGTTTTGACTTTTGAATATGATGAAGTTATGCCTTATAAACAATTGTGCACGGTTTAGGGAGAATAGCCCCTTGGGAAAGGTATCAAATTCTGGTTTTTCTGTTAATTAAAAATACTCGTTAATTAACTTAATCCTTTGGTTGTTTGACTAGATAATTATTGGATATTGGAGTGTCATGAGGGTTACACCGATGTGTAAAGTTTCGGGGCCCTGACATATCGGGAAGTGCCCGAAAATCGAGTTTTAAAATTCCACGCGTAAAACGCCGCCAAAAGCAAGTAGAATAAAAGCGTTTAAAAAAGAAAATCGTATAATTTCTAACTTAAAAAGTTGACGTGAGATTTTATTTTAATCGACCCCCCCTCCCCCCTTGGTGAGATTTGGTGAGATTTTTTCAAACCCCTCCCCCCCCTTTTTGACCTCACGTAATTTATGGATGACCCCTTACAAAATAAATCTCCAATTCATATTAATTAGTGTAGTTGCAAAAGTTCAAAAAAGCTTCCTGAGGTTACTATATGTAAAAAAGTCTTAAAATAATCTTATTTATGTTCTTTTATAAATTATTACTCTAGCTTTCACTATTTTTACAGCCATTCTCTCATTTTTTAGAATCTAAAATTTAGATGAATAAAATGTACAGTATTTATAAAAAAAATCGGGGGGAAATCATACCAGATTATTATGGAAAACCTGGAATGAGGAAGTTGCATGATTTTTTTAATCGATTCCTCTTGCAAAAATAAGCAACTACCCAAAATTTGAGGCCGATCGAGAAATTTTGATTTTTCCCTCCCCCTGAAAATTTTTTGAAATTAAATTGAAACTTTCTGTTTTTTCTTATTTGGAAACTATTTGGGGAACAGTCAAATGTAACTCCCGGGGGTTCCGCATAGTGGCGAATCCAGGATTTTTTCTGGGGGGGGCTGAGTTTCACAAATAACTTAATTGCTATTATAGGCTGTTTAAAATATTAATGTAAGCAACTGAAAAGTGGAGGGGGGGGGGTTGCCAGTGCCGTAGCCAGATTTTTGTTTATGGGGTAACTCAACATCTTTTCTGAGGTCTAATCTTAGGAATACTAAGTTTTAGGTGAGATGACTTCTTCAGGTTTTAATTTTGGTGCACTAAGTTTCGAAATTGTGAAAAAATGTGAACTCCAAGTAAAGAAAATTTTTTGAATTTTTCCCCTAAAAGTGGCATTTAACTCATGTTGAGACATTTTAGGTTACATCAAAGAGGATCACTCCTTGTAAATCCCTAAAGTTTCAAGGAAAAACCGTACTTATTAGATTCCAAAATTTCGAGGGGGGTTGGGGTCTTCCCCCAGAAAAATTTTGTAATTTCTACGCTTAAAAGTATGGTTCCGATTCATTTTGAGACCCTTTGGGTAACACCACTGAACGTCCGCAACGTGTTGAAATTTCTTTTTTGGCTTTATTGATATTACCAAAACTTGAATGTCTTATTCCTGGGGGGGGCTGCAGCCCCACAGCCCCCCCATTCTGGATTCGCCACTGGTCCGCAGTTTATACTAATATCAAAATGAGAGTCCTCTTTTGAAATGTATGCATAAGGGGGATCAGCTAGAATGAAATGTGTCAATCCATTAAAAGGGGGCGGGGGAAAGTGTGAGACATATAAAGTGACAGGCTGACAGGGGAGTGTGGTGAAACGTTCTATTAGAGCAGTGGTTCCCAAACTATTTTGGTCGTGGAACCCCTGAATTTGTTATTAATGATCGCGGAACCCTGAATATTTTTTAATCAACGACTGTTCAAAATTTAATATTAAATGAAACCAGGTGTGGATCCAGCACGGGTCCTGGGGGGGCACTTTTCCAGACAATCACCTTTACCTTTTGGCAAAAATGTCAAATTCTTGGGGATTTTCTAAAAGTATCACGCAAGATCCCCTTCTGGTACCGCTAGGGGGATATGGGGGTCTTCCCCCAGAAAAATTTTGAAATTTGACTTGTAAAAGTAGAGAAGCTTTTTGGGGCCAAAAGAGGAATTTTCCAGACCATAACCTTTATTTTTTGACAAAAAAAATGTACAAAGGTCGGGGATTTTCCAAAAAGTATCGCGCAAGATCCCCTTGTGATATCGTGGGGGGTCTGGGGGTCCTCCCCCATAAAAAATTTTGAAATTCGACTGGTAAAAGTAAGGTTTTAACTCATATTTTGAGAACATTTTTGGGTCCAAGGGGAGAGACGCTGTCCTTTCTTATTTTTTTTACACCATTCTAATTTTTTTTAATGAAATAAAGTTTGTCCCATATGGAACCCCTAAATTTTTTCGCGGAACCCACTTTGAGAACCACTGTATTAGAGGAAAAGATTAGGAGATGTTTCTCTCGTAGAGCAATATTACCTTTGAAATCTGACGTTGAGTTAAATATGAGAAGTGAAGAGGCGATTGTACAAGTATAATAGAATGACCCTTTTGTCCCTGCCTCCCAGGAATCGTTAGCGGTGGTTTCTGTTACACCCCGCCGCTATTTAGTTGCCTTTTTTTGTGGTTGATTTCGGGCTATTCAACCCGTTCAATTCCTACGGAGCTACACTTAAAATGTAGTTTAAAGTTTTTTTTAGACATAAAAGTTTATATTTGTAAGACGTTAAAAGCTTTTTAAAACTAGAAAGGTTTTTTATTTTTTAAGAGGGTTAAAGACGCACTCTTAAAACGATTGTATCAAAATTGAGTAAAAAGTACTAAAAAAAACTCCGATCCACAAATAAGTACTCAAATTTGAATACATGAATATCATACTCATTCTGAAAATGTGCATAGTACTCAAAAATGAAACATCGTGAGCTCATTTTTGAGTTCAAGCTCAAGATGTTTCATTTTTGAGTATATTCATGTATTCAAATTTGTAGGCTTACCATATTTTCTTGGGTCCAACCCAGGACATATTTTTGAAATTTCTTAATAAGTACCATATGAAATCATCAAATATTAAAACATAAGAAAAAACATTCAAACTAATAAACATTGAAGAGAAATATCAAATTTTATTTCTTTATTCGACATTATTTTCTCAAAAATTGCTTGATTGACTTAATTTTATTATAAAATTCACTGAAAGTATGTTCTCCAAATTAATACAGATGTTAGATAATGGAAAACAACGCAATTTGTAAGAGTTTTTTCACGGTTTTTCATAAAAATGTCTGGTA
This sequence comes from Tetragnatha versicolor, assembly GCA_024610705.1. NCBI lineage: Eukaryota > Metazoa > Arthropoda > Arachnida > Araneae > Tetragnathidae > Tetragnatha > Tetragnatha versicolor. The sequence continues at coordinate 1,318,979 of JANDEH010000041.1, forward strand.
AATCTTACAAGTATGAAAACCCCGGACATATTGTGACCCCGGACATTTCCCCGGACAGCACCTGGTAAAGCCTACAAATTTGAGTACTTATTGGATCGGAGCCTTTTTGAGTACTTTATTTTACTCAATTTTGATACAATCATACAATCGTTTTAAGAGTGTGGATGTCAAATTAATGACACAAAACGTCAAATTCCAGTCATTTATGACATTTTCAAAGTGGACATTCAAATTTAATACATTGTGTCCCTAGATCCACTCCTTTTAACTTTTGAACACCTTTTCAGTGAAATGGTCCCTCTTTTTCAGAGTGGTCACAGGGTGCGTCCTATATTTTTGAACCCTGTCCTTTATTTCCTATAATTTTCAACTTAATAATTTGCTTTAGCCTCTGTCTGTATAACCGAGAAAAATCTGACCATTCTTTCTGTCTTTTGTCCTATATTTTTGGCTATGTACGAAAATTCCGGCCGTTGCAAAAACTGGTCACCGAATTTCGGTCAATATAAAAAACACATTTATTATATCGGTAAAGCTATAGATATTTTTTTTTCTGACCGGAATTCGCGGACCGGTTTTTGCATTGACCGGATTTTTCGCGACACCTTATATTTTTGTCCGAAATATCCTGTATTTTCGCTACACTGTAAAAAAAATCCAGTAAAATTTACTGTTTAATACTGGGTATAGCTTGGGTTGGTTGTGCAAAACCGTAAAAATTATAAAGTAAATTCGTACCCACTACGGTTTTTTACCATTTTCATCCACTTATTGTACAAAAAACTAGAGAGCCTGTATACGAGAGAGAGGCGACAACTCAGTATAGCGCGCGCAGATCGGTAAATCGGTTTTCTGTCCGGCGGTAGTTAGGTTTCCCTCCATAGGATTAGCATGGGACGCGAGACAAGCGGCATGATACAGTTTGGACAGAATTGGATGCGCAGAGACGCTTTTAAGCCAGTTGTCGCCTCTCTCTCGTATACAGGCTCTCTACAAAAAACCAGTGCGCATTTAGCTTATTCACACATCCTGCAAGGTTTTTATACTTAGATATAAAGCGCATGCGTCACAAATAAAAAACATCCTAATAACTAATAAGTTTTAAAGTTATTGAATCCCGCTGAAGCAGTGGTAGGATGCCTGCGTAGCATGCGGCGGTTCGTGGGTTCTATCCCCAGATAATATTTTATTAAAATTTCCAAAAAAAATATAGCAAAAATTAAGTCCATACGCATGCACATTGTTATCAAAGTATAAAAACCTTGCAGGTATTGCGAATATGCGTGGATTTACTTTGTAATTTTTACGGTTTTGCACAACCAACCCAAGCTATACCCAGTTTAAAACCGTAAATTTCACGGAATATTTTTAACAGTGTATGATGATGGCCAAGTTATGATGCCGATCGATATAGAAAACTAATGATATGAAGAGTTTGCTTGGAGGAGTGTGACGTCATTTGATAGTAAACAAGGCCAGGCCCCGCCCCCTTATCTGATAGCTCTGTTTATATCCATCTTGCGAAACTTATCTAATCGCTCTTCCTCTGCCATTGAACTTCGATTTTCGCCATTTTTCGATTTAAAACGAAATTTCAACTAACAATCAAATGAAAATTTACTCTTTTTTTTGTATAATAATAATAATTATTTTGTATAAGGGATACAAGGGCTCAGCCACTGTAGCAGCTGTAGTGTCGCGAAAAAGCCGTTCAATGCAAAAACCGTTCAAAAAACAAAAAAAACTCATAGCTTTACACATGTAATAAATTAATTTGTTTTTTATTGAACGGTTTTTGCATTGAACGGTTTTTTCGTATATCCGTGTTACACAGTGTTAATATTTTAGCCTGCCGAGTTAGCACTTCAGGTTAGCTCAGGAGAAGTGCAATCTTGCAGGAGTTGGGTAGTGATACCGCATCATAACCTCCAATTTAAACGGAAATCAGGTGAATTGCGTAATTACGGACATAGAGTGATGGGAAAACTACGGATCAGCGCAAAAAATCCTAGTTTTCTAAGTTGATACCTGAAAGTTGGCTTTTCCTTGCTTTTTGCTTGGTATGCAGGAAAAACAATATTTTATTGGTAGTGTTCTTGTATAATCACATGTTCTTCTCTGAAAAGTTGAGTTAATTAAGGAGAAATTTACAGGTAGCTTAAATTTGAGAAAAATACACATTTTTTCATATTTTAAGAAAAGAGGCACTTCTGAGCTAAGATATAAGTGTGTAAGAAAGACTAAAAAAGAGAGTTTAAAGATCCTTAAAATTTAAATTTATGAATTACTAGCGCTGACGCGCTAGACCCGGGCTTCGCCCGGGATTCAGTCTTTAAATAAATATCATCTGGTGCGTAACAGATGGGCTTCGCCAGTCCATTTTTAAAAAAATTTATTCTGGTGTATTACAGATGGGCTTCGCCAGTCCAAATGTGGAAATAGTTCAATAAAGGAGCCACTTTTATTTTTATGCTACAACAATGGATTTTTAACTACAACAATCGATTTCAATCTGCAACAATCGATAATATGCCTACAACAATTAATGTTACATCTTCTCTTGTTATATTTACTCCATTGTGGTTTTGCCATGAAATTAGGCACGAAATTTGGGTTTTTAAGCATAAAATTGACCAAAAGAGTTGTTGGGATGCATCGATTTTAAATTATTTTTATTCAGAAACCTTCCCTGGAGCGAGTAGATCAACGTGGTATAGTTTAATAGTTAATGGTAGGTTAGAAAAGTTTAAAACTATAAAGGTCATACATACAGACAGACAGACATTGATTTTTATATATATAGATGTGAAAATTATTGAATCTGAAAAAAGTTTAAAAATTGAAAAAACTCTACTTATTTTTATGGAATCTCATTTTGGGGGATGTAGGAAACAAATTGTGTTCTGGGGGGCCCTGACATCATCTTGGGACTTTTCAGACGCAATTTTATAGTTATGATCTAGTCTAGTGCTTACTAACTAATTATAATGACACTTAAATATACTCTTCAACGTGATTTTTGGAATCTTAGGTGCGTCTGAATAATTTTATTTAACATCAGTTCGCTTGTTTAAGTTTCTAAACATCATGAGGAATGTTCTATTCCGTTTGTGTATTTCGCATAATATTCTCAGATTGTGTTTTTTTAAAAAAGAAACCTGTAGTATACCCTGTGTTAAAAGAAACTACTCTATGAATGTTCTCACACTGTGATTGTTTCGTTACAGAGAACCTGGGACATCACAACACTATGGAGATAAACAACCACTTCAATCATCTGCAAAGGAAAGGTGAGTCTGTTCTTCTATTAATTACCACCAGACTCCAGACTTTCGATTAACCGGAGTATCAGCCAACGAATTGCTCTCCCTGGACGAATAGAAAGAACTTCCACGAACCTATAAGTCAAACTAAGTAAAAAAAATCGTTAAAATTAAAATTGTGGTCCAGAGTCTAATTTTCGTGGGCATATGATGAACCTTTGAAGTTCATGCTAAAAATTTTTAATTGGTAATTAACTAAGCAATTCGTAAGCAACTCCTAATTAATTATACTCTGTTCATTTTGAACTGGCGCTTGAAAATATTTCCTTCCCCTCCCACCACCGATCGGTAACCATAGCAACTATCCTCGTGAAAGCAACGAAGAAGGCTTACTATTGGCTGTGCGAAGAGCGTAACTATGGTTACGCTTCAAGCGGAGGGGAAAGCACTATTTCTCAAGCGCCAATTCTAAATGAATAGAGTATAGTAATTACATATCCTAAAATAAATTTTACTGGGAAATATATGGGTCGAATACATAGATTTATGTCATTAAAATTACATCATAACTTGTATCGATGTCAAGGGGTGGAGAATTGATATTTTGGCCCTCGGGCCATATGTAATTTTTAAGATCGTTTAATTTGGCTAGCTTTTAAATTGGATGTGTCGTTGAGGATTTTTCTCCCATTCTTCGAGTGTTTTGAAACAGTTTATTTTCATCACCGCTTTTTTTATCAATGTTTTCTTTAAATAGTTTGATAACTCGGTGGTCGATTAAAAAAATATTTTGCAATTTTTTTAGAAGGTTATCTCCGAGCTTTATCTTTTCTCTATATTTAACCGCAACATATTTTAACTGAGGTCGCAAAATACCTACTGTGTCAATTTTTATGCGAACAATTTGGCTGATGCGGCTTCAAATTTTATCACAAAAAATAGACGAATTTTCCCAAATTTAAAAACTTTTAAGCGTCTTCTAGAGGGGATTTTCATTGTGTCACAAGTTGTCGCATTTTAGTCGTTCTGATGTCAAACTTTAGAAACTGATCCTAAACGAAAATCTATCGTTTCAAATCGTATATTTTCGCATACTTGAGAATCATTGACTTTTTTATGAATAGCACCAGCTAAAATAAAACTAGTACATAGTATCAAAATAGATGTTATACATCTTGGAACTCTCTTTTATATTTTGGAATTCAGAGCTTTACATCATTTTTCTTCTCTTTTACTATAGAGCAGTGGTTCCCAACCTGGGGACGATTGATAAGGGATGGTCGATTTGTGTTATCAAGGGGGCGATAAATAAGGTGGGGTCGATTGGGGGGCGATGGGTATTTGAAGGGGGGAAATAAAATAGTACTGTATGACAGACTGTATTCAGACTTAATGTACCAAAACAAGTTAAAACCCTGTTTCTAAGGGTCAAATTTCCAAAAGTTTTCTGGAGGAGGACCCCCAAACCCCCTTTTTGCACTTGGAACTTAATTTTTCAAAACTTTTTTTATAATTACTAGTTTATCAAAATCCTACCTAAAATATATGTCCGAAATTCGGAAGAGGTGTACCATAACTAGTTAAAAACCTGTTTTTTTGGAGTCTTTTTTCCAAAAATTTTCTGGGGGAGGACCCCCGGACCTAAAATTGCTTTTTTATGTACACTTGACTTCAAATTAAAATTAGACATACAATGAGAATGAAAAGGGGGCGATAGGTGTTAGTCAGCCTCTAGTAGGGGGGGCGATGGGCTACAAAATGTTGGGAACCACTGCTATAGAGGCATTCCTTTAATTTATCCGATTGAAGAAATTGGCAATACCAAGGTTACTTGTGATTGCTTCAAAAGTTCAAAGTATTATAAAATCTTAGTTCTTCTGAGCGATAGAGCTTTATTTTAAGTTGGTGATCCGGATGAATTTCAATGAAAGAGCATAACAATTGCAATTAGATACCTAAATAATAAAATTTAAAATCGTCCTGCTAATGTCATTTGAAATTTAAATGAATTTTAATAATTTAACTTTATTCAAGGTTGAGTTACGATCTAGTGACGTCGATCATATCTATGAGCTTCTTTGGCCTTTCTGAGTCCATATCAGTGACGGATCCAGGGGGTGGCACTCTGGAAAGTGCCCCCCCTTGGAGACCCAAAAAGGTTCTCAAAATGAGTAAAAACCCAAGTTTTACAGGTCAAATTTCAAAATTTGTTCTGGGGGAGGACCCCCATCCCCCCATTGGTATCAAAATGGGGTATTCAGTGTTTATTTTTAAGAAATCCCCTAGTTTTTGACATTTTGGGTCAAAAAGTAAAGGTAATAGTGTTGAAAAGTGCCCCCTTAGACTCAAAACGTTTCTAAACATGAGTTAAAAACCCTACTTTTACACGTCAAATTTAAATTTTTTCTGGGGGAGGACCCCCATGCCTGGTCCATATATATGTGAAAAGAGTAGAAAGCGCTTTTTCTCTTTTGCGTCTCTGTAATAAAGGCAGAGGAGGAGCATTAAATTCTTTTTTTTACGACCTGCCTGTACCTCATTAAATAGTAGTACAGAGATGTTATGCGATGGCATTTGAATAAACAAAACAATGGGTCTTTGGAGGAGGTATTTTTATGTCACGAAACACTGTAACCAACTCGTGTGTAGCTCTTTATTTCCCCTAGATGATGCGAGATGTTCCAGAGATGCCAACCATTCCGGATTTTGCGGAATCATTCCGCGTTTCGGCCCCGAATTCCGCAATTACGGATAAAACTAGAAAAATTACGGAAACTACGCTACTTATATTTTAAAGACAATCAGGGTTCGCGTACGCCTCCTGAAACTCCTGAAATTTGCTTTATTTTTCTAAGGGCCCTTATAACTCCTGAAAATTATATTTTTTCTCCTGAATTTACCCTCTGACTCCTGAAAAACATCTCTCCTATAGCATATCGAGGTTTTATTATGGATTTGTTGAAATAATTGTTTTTTAATCGATAAAGTTCCATTGAATGTGAAATTCTAACCACTTTTGTACTTCCTTGCTCCATACTTCATTCTGAACTCATTCTACTCGTAACATGCAAAGTCGTTTAAGGTTAATAATTATTCACATTACCTCCTGATTTTTTAGTAATTTATCCTGAAAAACTTCTTAAAGACTCCTGAATTTTACTATGTTAGATAGAGTATGAACCCTGGACAATGTTTTTAATTTTTCTTCTCAAATCTCTGTTTTTAGCCTTCAATCCTTTCAATACACATTTTTTTACTTAGAATTGCGAATAAAAACGATAACTCTAGTTGGCTAGTAGCTGATGAGATGGGAAATATGAAGGGGGAATCAATCGGACTTCGGAATATTCTAATCTGCACGGACGAATGATTCATGGGAAAAGGCCCTATTTTCTCAGATATTTGCGGTTTCAGGACTTTTCTAAAACTGGTCAAAAGATTGGGTCATTTTTCTACGTACGACACCTAGCTAGACGAACAAGATTTGGGATATGTTATTGGTCGCAAGTGGGATTTAACCCTATCGGCACCAGAACATCAAAAAAGTGAAAAAAAAACTTTTTTTCTTCTTCTCAATATACATCCAAAATGCCCCTATAATTTGAATGGAAAAATTTTTTTTCTTGTGTGCACTCCTTCCTAGTTATTTTTATGAGCCTCATATGGGCCATATTTTTTTCATTTTAACAGAAAATACTTGGTTTAGAACTTATTAAAAGACATGGTCATAAAATTAGGAGATTACGAAGTAAGAAAATATCTACCAACCTATAAAAAATATTCTACATAAGCTAGTATCTAGCTAGTATTTTCTCTTCACAAGCATCACAGCTGTACACATTGAGGTATAAATCATCTTGCTGCCATTTAGGAACGAATTCAGAAACCATGTAGAAGCCTCATATGTGATCTACATCAGGGTTGGCAAAAACCCGGGTTTTTTTTATAAAACCCAAGTGGGTTGGGTTTTTTCGGGTTTTTTCAATAAAACCCTGAAAAAACCCATATAAAACTGGGTTTTTTCGGAAAAAGTGTGGGTTTTTTCAAAATTAAGTGGTTTTCTCCTAGAAAGTAAGTGGGATTTTTTAAATTTTAGTGAGTTCTTTCAATGTTAAATGTGTTCTGTCAAAATAATGCCAGTTTTTCCACAGTTAAGTGAGTTTTTTCAAAGTTTTTATACTTTGAAAAAACCCCCTAAAATTTAAAAAATATCTTAAACTTTGAAAAAAACCATTCAATATTGAAAGAAATCTATTCATTTTTGAAAAAACCCACTGAAATTTTTAAAAATCTTCTTTATTTTTTATACCTTGTTTGAACTTTAAACTTCCTACATTTTGAAAAAAAACCCATTCAATAATGAAAAAAACCCACTGAATAAGGAAAGAACCAATTTAACTTTTAAAAAAAACTCCCTGAAATTGAAAAAAACACCATTTAGTTTTTAAAACCTAGTTTAAATTTTGAAAAAACCCATTAAAATTTTATAAATATCCTAAACTTTGAAAAAAACACATTAAATTTTGAAGGAACTGCCAAAATCTTGATTTTTCTTGAAAAAACCCAAAAATTGGGTCCAAAATGTGGGTTTTTTCACATGGGTTTTTTGAAAAAACCCATTGGGTCCAACCCAATCGGGTCCAATCCAGCCAACCCTGATCTACATGAATCAGTGAAGTTTCTGATGAAAAGAAAATAAATTTGCGTGTTTACATCATACCAAAATTGAGCTCATAAGTAGGAGCCTCATATGAGGCCCAGGGTGGCGAGAGGGTTAAGGGGTGAAAATCACGCTTGAAAATTAGCAATAAAACTCGGATATCGTGGAGATGCATTTCTTCCGGAATTTATTACATTCAACCAATTCAAATTTTTCATGTAAAAATGAGATTAAAGTGTTTATTCTAATCAAAAACTGACCAATAAATGAAACAGGCATGCGTTGTAGGTAGATTTAAGTTACAATTGTCCCTTTTCCAGACTAGTTCCTTGCGCTATATAACTCCAACCAGTGGCGGATCCAGGATTTAGTTTTTTTGGGGGGGGGGCTAAGAATTTTCATAATCCAATTGAATCTTCTGTTTAATGTTAATATTTTAATGTTTTAATTTATCCCCTTGGCTACTAATACGTACTTAATTTCTGTATTTGTGTTCTTTCCATGTGAATAAAGATTATTATTATTATTAATATGGAAAAGGCAGTTAATTATCCTGCTCCAACTACCAAAAGGGGGTCTGGGGGTCCTCCCCCAGAAAATTTTTGGAAAGTTAAGTCAAAAACCCCACTTTTTCAACTCGTTTTGGTACGGCTCATCCGAATTTTGGATATAGATTTTTTGCGTTTTGACACAAACTTAGTAAAATATAGTTGTAATAATAGAGTTACAAGTGCTGAGGGGGTCTGGGGGTCCTCCCCCAGAATTTAAAAAAAAATTTGATCCTTAAAGTAACAGGGTTTTAACTCATTTTGGTGCATAAAATGTCATATTATATAGAGTAAAACTTTTCATTTTGGGGGGGGGGCTTGAGCCCCCTAGCCCCCCCCCTGGATCCGCTATAGTGACTCCAACCAACAAGATTCTAGTATTAAAATGTTTTTGTCGGGACACTTTCTATTGCAGTCTATCTACCTATATTAACGCATGCCTGTTTCGTTTATTGGTCTGTTTTTGATTAGAATAAACACTTGCATCTCATTTTTACATGAAATACTTGAATTAGTTGAATGTAATAAATTCCTCAACGAACAATGAGGTATTTGCATGAGTGAGGGATTTGCTTTATTTTATACTTTTTCGATGCATTGGTTTAAAACTCCCAAATTTCTGATTTTTAAGTTCAAAAATGTGTTTTAAATAATTTAAAATTCAATTTTATTTTTGCCAAAACGTCAGAAAAGTCACGTATCAGAAAACGGGCTTCGATTGGATGTGACCTCACAGCGCATGATTTGTGATTCGAAAGTGTTTTCGCGCCAAAACAAAAAACGAAATTTCAAAAATTTATATATCAGAAACTAGGCTACGAAAATACATGATGTAAACGTCATTCTTCATGGTTTTTTATCTACTATTTTAATAAAATTTAATCCCAAAACGTGAGAATACCTCATTGCATCTCTTTCTGGACAGATATGCGAGGTATTTTGCTTAATTTTGACCCCTAATTTTCACACCTTTAACCCCACTTGCGACCCCCCTAACCTTATACCAATTCTTGTTCGTGTTAAGATGTACCCTACCTCCCCTAAGAAGGTATGAAACACTTATCTGAAACACCCTGCATATTCAAAAATTCAGAGCTCCCAGCAAGTCTCTTTTTTCCCTAAAAGTCTCTATTTTCATCTCAGGTCTCTAAAAGTCTCTTTTTCACAGTCAAGGTTAATCCAGTTAAATGTCCAGTTAAATCGTCCAGTTAAATCATCCAGTTAAATGTGAAATTTTAATCCCTTGCAATTCTTTATTCTTTTCTAAATTATCTGAACTTTTTCGACAGAATTAAGTGAGTTGTTATTCGTCACCTCCTGTTTTTTTTTAATTTACTAGGGGGCTCTGCCCCCTGCTCGCTATCGCTCACCAACCCCCGGAACTGCTTCGCAGTTCATTGAAGATCGCTTCGCGATCTTAGCGAGCAGAGATCGCTTGTTTCATCTCAACTATCCAGTAAAACCTGGAACTTGTTGGCTTAGTTTATAATAATTTAAAATCGAAACCTTTATCTCTCGAACTTATCAATAACTTAATTCGGACCATAACTACAAAAATATCAAAATAAAACTGCAACTGAAATATCCTTGTTTTAACTTGTCAATATTTTAATCGAAATGTTTTTTAAAATATCAAGCAAGTCTACAAATTATCATCAACTGTCTTAGAGAAAAAGCATGCCATTAATATCTTTTAAATTTATGAAATGCACGTGTATCTAGTGAATCGTTGGAAATAAAAGAAATCAGACTCACATAAAAATCGGCTGTTTCTCTAGTGAACGACCAGAAAGACATGAAAAAATTGAAACTTTGAATCTTAATAATTCTAAAAATAATTCGAATTTTTTTAAAAACGAAATGCCAATCTTTTTATAAAAAATAATTGTATGTGTGTTTTAAATATCATAGTTTTACTGTGATTAGTTTTTCTGTTATAACGAAAAAACCGAAAAAGGGTAAAAAATTACGAAATTTTAGAATTTAATTACTCCAAAAATAATTCGAAATTCGAAAAAAGGGCGACGAGGTGCAAAACTTCATACCTAAGAGTATGTGTCTTCAAAAAATCATGTTTCTGCTGTAAATAGATTTTTCTGGGGGCGAACTCGCAGCCGAAAAAAAATAATTTTCGACTTTGACATTAAATAACTCCAAAACTAATTATCTAATTAATTAGGTCTGGAAACTGAAATGACCCTTATACATTTGTCTACCAATGGTCAAAATTTCATAATATTCCTTCAAATAGTTTTTGCGTAGTGATAGTTCAAAGTGTTAAAAAAATAAAATTTTCAAAATCAGCGGCGGCGGCGGTGACGGCGGCGGTCACTGTTACTTTTTTTTAATACTAGGGGGCTCTGCCCCCTGCTCGCTATCGCTCACCAACCCCCGGAACTGCTTCGCAGTTCTTTGAAGATCGCTTCGCGATCTTAGCGAGCAGAGCTCGCTTGTTTTATTTTAACTATCCAGCAAAACTTGGAACTTGTCTCCTTAGTTACTGATAATTTAATATCAAAACTTTTTATCACTCTAATAAATAACCTAATTCGGACCATTACTACAAAAATATCAAAATAAAACTGGAACTAAAATATCCTTGTTTTAACTTGTCAATAATTTAATCGAAATATTTTTTAAAAAATATCCAGCAAGTCTACTAATTATCATCAACCATCTTAGAGAAAAAAGCATGCCCTTAAAATCTTTTAAATTTATAAAATGCACGTGTACCTAGTGAATCGTCGGAAATAAAAGAAATCAGACTCGCATAAAAATCGGCTGTTTCTCTAGTGAACGACCAGAAAGAGATGAAAAAATTGAAACTTTGAATCTTAATAATTCTAAAAATAATTCGAATTTTTTAAAAAACGAAATGCCAATCGTTTTATAAAAAATAATTGTATGTGTGTTTAAAATATCATAGTTCTACTGTGATTAGTTTTTCTGTTATAACGAAAAAACCGAAAAAGGGTAAAAAATTTCGAAACTTAAGAATTTAATTACTCCAAAAATAATTCGAAATTTGAAAAAAGGGCGACGAGGTGCAAAACTTCATACCTAAGAGTATGTGTCTGCAAAAAATCATGTTTATGCTGTAAATAGATTTTGCTGGGGGCGAACTCGCAGCAGAAAAAAATAATTTTCAACTTTGACATTAAATAACTCCAGAACTAATTATCTAATTAATTAGGTCTGGAAACTGAAATGACCCTTACATTTGTCTACCAATGGTCAAAATTTCATAATATTCCTTCAAATAGTTTTTGCGTAGTGATAGTTCAAAGTGTTAAAAAATAAAATTTTCAAAATCAGCGGCGGTGACGGCGGCGGCGGTGACGGTCACTGTTACTTTTTTTTAATATAGAGAGATAGAGAGACTATTTTAGAGTATGAACCCTGTATGCATGTTTTATATTGATCAATTTATATCAATAAGGTAACATTTTAATTGAGCTACACGTTCATGGGCGGATCAAACACTAAAACGAAACACTAAAAAAATGCATCGCGTTTAATTGTAACCTAAAATTTGGTCTCTTTTTTTAAGATTTTAGGCCTCTTTTTTCCCTGAAGACAAACCAATAGACTGCTGGGAGCCCTGAAAATTAGGTTAAATTTTTTAACCACTAAAAGTTAGTTAAAAACTCTTTGTGTTGGACGTTGTTCAAATTGGTTTATCAATGGAAGCAATCCCCAACCAACACACAGGTTCGACAAGATCGAGGGTGAGTGTTCTATAAAAATTATAGAGGCGAATTTGCTTCGGATAAAGTTTTAGTTGACTTTGTGGTAATCCTATTATACATAAAAAAGGCGTTAAGGGCCATTCATTAATTACGTAAGGGTCCCGAGGGGGAGGGGGGTTGGAAAAATCTCTACATACCCTTACTTGGGGGGTGGGGGGGTCAAACCATTCTTACGAAAGATTTTCCAAGTTAATGTAAACAAATTCCAATTATTCTAATCAAATTACTATTAAATAACCCCAGAAAAACTTAAAAATGCTAACGATCTCGGTATATTATCGAAGCTTTAATTAATAAAAAAATAATGAAGGTATATCAGATGTATGTTTTTATCGGAGTTTAAACTGATTAAACGAAATGGACTCTTACGTAAGAATAGGGGGGAGGGGTTTGAAAAATCTTACGTACCCTTACATGGGGGTAGAGGGGGGTCAAAAATTGCCAAAATCATCCTTACGTAATTAATGAATGGCCCCTTAGCTAAAAGAAAAACTTGAGGGGAAAAAGTGTTTTTTTGGGGGGCAGGGATATAGTTTACTTTCAAGATGCCCTTAGTTAGGGGGCATCCATAAATTACGTGAGGTCAAAAAGGGGGGAGGGGTTTGGAAAAATCTCACCAAAGCTCACCAAGGGGGGAGGGGGAGTCGGTGAAAAACTCACGTCAACTTTTTCAGTTCGAAATTAAACGATTTTTTTAAGTTTGAGAAAGGAATAATACCCACAGATAAGATACTGTGGTGATTAATATCCTTTCCCCCCACATCATTAATAATGTAAAAGTTTTAGGTGCTGTAAAGCACAAAATGCAAACGAATAGGATGAAAAATTATTTTTAAAGGTTGTAGGTAAATCTCACGTGGGGGGAGGAGGGTCCAGCAAAATCTCACTAAATCTCACCAAGGGGGAAGGGAGTCCAGATTTTGGAAAAAACACCTCACGTAATTTATGGATGTCCCCTAAAAGAAAACCTTCAGGGGAAAAAGTGTTTTTTGGGGGGGGGCAGGGATATAGTTTACTTTCAAGATGCCCTTAGCCCTAGTTAGTAGACGAAGGGTGGGAAAACCGTTCATACGTCACGGGGGTTGGCAACGGATCAAAAGTCGCGCCCTTGAAAAAAGCCGAGAAGTCATTATTTAGGGAAATGTGCCCGTTTTTCTGCCTTTCTACCTCTACTTCTCTGCCATTTTATTATTCCCTCTATTGAATTGACCCTTCTCTTATAAGATCAGCGGTTTCCAGGTGCTTCGCGAAGAAATTGGAAATGCATTTTTTGAAAATTTACAATTTGCGTTCCTCTGAAATTGTCAAAAAAAATTAACCAGGTACAGTGTTCCCTCGTTATTCGTGGTAGTTACGTTCCGAAATCCGCGAATAACGAACGAACCCAGTTTTAAAACGCGCATATATGATTCGCATAAACGTTCAATTCCGTCATTTATTACATAAAACCAATAAAACTGGTTATGCAAAAAGTAGTTTTAACTGTAAATTACTGTAAATCAGTGTTTCCCAACGTGGGGCGCACGCCCCACTGGGGGGGGGCAATATGTTCATCCCGCACTGAGGGTAAATCGGATCACAGCACTTAAAAATTTATATAAAATAAACCGTTCAAGGTAATTGAATTTTTTCAATGGTTTCTTAAAGTTTTAATTGGAACTCGAAATATTCTTTTTAAAAAGTATTCCAAAATCTTCATAAGTAAACTTTTGGCAGCAGCTCAAAGTTCAAAAGTGATCCGATTCACCCCGTTTTACGGTACGTGATTTCTTTTTCGTGGATAGAAAGGTATGGCAGACATTTTAGGAGATCGTACTGATGGTGCTGCCGTTGGACTTAAATATGGAGGGTTCAGAATAGAAATGAACCAAGTCCACTTTAGCTACTTGTGAGCTACAGACGTTTAATGTCAAAGCTTCATAACAAAATTACCTGTTAATGCAACAGAACTTGCTGCTGCCTAGCGGATATTATCAGTACTAGGACTTGGTTCATTATTGCACTGAAATTTTACATAGTTGGTGCATGTTATAACGTTGCTAACTCAAAAAGTGGACTTGGTCTACTTTTATTCTGAGCCCTCCATATATTACCTTCTTATCATCGCTCTCTTTAGTGCGTTCTGTGTCTATTTATTAGTGCGTTGGGGGAAATTTCGTCGCATTATTAATGTTATTGAACTGCAGCACTCACAGTTGAAGATAAGATACAGAGAGAGATACGCTGTATCTCCTCAGACGACATCATAATCTTTCCCGGAATCGCTTACTACTATTTGTTCATCGTCCTCCTCTGTGTTGTTACGACTCTGATGCTAAGAAGGGGTGGGTTCATTTTAGACATTTCGAGAGTAATTATATCAATTTCTCCCTGTGTAATCTTAATCGTTAACACAATCTAATCGGAACTAATTTTATTGTTTTAAAGAAATTCGTTTATTTGAGGAGCAAACAATCAAACCATGCTTTCTCCTTCAAATACAAATTTTCAGGAAACACAAAAAACTAATAACTTAAAAAATAACTAGTTTAGTTCTATTTTATTTTAGTTCTATAACGAGTTACTGAGAAGATTTGTAGTCATAATTTACCTAAAAACTTAACATTAATTATTAAATAATGCATTGGAAATTTGGAGAAATCACGTTTTGATCGAACACATAGGAGGAAACATGGTTTGAATGTTTCCAACATGGACAAAGCACTTTTTTAATGAAAAAAATTAATCCTACTGTTCTCAAAAACTATTCTTTTTATTTCTGAAAAACAATGTAAATTTTTAAAATAAACATTAGGTGATTTCGTATCAAAAAGTCCCCACCAATATTTTTACATCACCAACTTTACCCTGACAAATGAGTGGGTCACGTGACGAGTAAGAACAGCTATGATTGGCCGTGACTGGAGGAATCACTGTTAGACTGAAACAGGCTCTGGAGGAAACACTTCTTGATTGAAACATCAATTTTCTAAGTAGTTTTAGAATAGGTTAAAACACTTTTTAGTTGAAGATAATAGCATTATTTTGTGCAGTTTAATGTGGAGATCATGAATACAGCAGTAACTCATTTATTATTATTTTTGGAGAAAACACGGTTTGATTGTTTGCTCCTCATTTAATGCAATATCGGTTGTCGTTTTCCACTTAAAGAAGGGTTTCTTAAAAAAAAATGCAATAAAAATGAAGATTTGGTATTCATGTACAGTGAATGTAATGTATTTGGGATGTGCAATATAGTATTCAAGATATGAAAAATAAAATAATATTTAGGATGAACTATAAGGGTATGAAAAGAAGAGTTCTTCACCAGTAATAGAGGAATGTGTGAGAAAACTCCAGCTCTCAAGCGTCACCTCCAACCGTGAACCGTGGACCTTCCTATACCGTGCTGATGAGCCCTAACAAGGGCGAAACCGGTCCACGGTTGGAGGTGACGCTTGAGAGCTGGAGTTTTCACACAAAATCCTCTAACCAGAGGTTACTGGTGATGAACTCTTCTTTTCATACCTTGCCTTTCGGGAATTAAATCTGTTCTATGGAATGCGCAGTTCATTCCGGCAGATAGTGGAGGACTAATCAATGGTCACCATTTTTTCCTTTATAGTCGGCTAGACTAAAAGCTCTCCCTCCGCTCTCTTGCGTTACCTTCCTATGCCGTGCTGATGAGCCCTAACAAGGGCGAAACCGGTCCACGGTTGGAGGTGACGCTTGAGAGCTGGAGTTTTCACACAAAATCCTCTAACCAGAGGTTACTGGTGATGAACTCTTCTTTTCATACCTTGCCTTTCGGGAATTAAATCTGTTCTATGGAATGCGCAGTTCATTCCGGCATATAGTGGAGGACTAATCAATGGTCACCATTTTTTCCTTTATAGTCGGCTAGACTAAAAGCTCTCCCTCCGCTCTCTTGCGTTACCTTCCTATACCGTGCTGATGAGCCCTAACAAGGGCGAAACCGATCCACGGTTGGAGGTGACGCTTGAGAGCTGGAGTTTTCTCATATAAGGGTATGGTTTGCTTCACTTAAATGTTTTAGTAGTATTTTAAAATTAAATTATTATTTTCACTTTAAAAGCTGTTTTGTAGAAATTTTTTTCTTTAGAAAAACCTCAAATTTATTGTATATTTACCTAAATCTGCATTAGGATCATTGCAAACCTAATAATATGGAAGATGTATACGTCTTTTCAAATATACGTCATTTTACTTCGGTCCCTTGAAAGACGTATAAACGGTGCTTTACTTATATGAATTTCTATCCGTTTGCAGTCTGGGGTAGGGCTGGGGAGAAGGGAACAAGAAACTCCATGAATTATGTTAGCGCCATCTGTTTACATAATTCTGAACTAATTTGTTTATTGTTTGAAACACGACTATCGTTTTTTTAATATTATATATGAAGTATGCTAGCGCCATCTGTTTACATAATTCTGAACTAATTGTTTTAATGTTTGGTACTTTTCCGTTAGCCGGCCGCCGTGACTGTTTTTGTCATTCGCTTGGCGACTTGGCTCGCGTTTGGTTCACGATTGTTGGCGAAATTTGCGCCCGGCTAGTGGAAAAGTACCTATTGTTTGAAACACGACTATCGTTTTTTAATATTATATATGAATTATGTTAGCGCCATCTGTTCACATAATTCTGAACTAATTTTTTAATGTTTGGTACTTTTCCGTTAGCCCGTGACTGTTTTTGTCATTTGCTTGGCGACTTGGCTCGCGTTTGGTTCACGATTGTTGGCGACATTTGCGCCCGGCTATCAGAAAAGTACCTATATTGTTTGAAACACGACTATCGTTTTACTATAATAATGTGATTTCTATTTGTAGGCTGGGGTGGCGGCGGGGAGAAGGGTGTCGAGCCCTCGTTCTTCGGCTCCTCCCCCTCACTGGTGGGGGAAGGAGGAGGAGGGCTGCAGGAGCAGCAGCACCTCCAGTTCCAGCAGCAGCTCCTGCAGCTGAAGCAGCAACAGCAGATCCAGCAGCAGCTGCTGCTCAGGAAGTTCCAGCAGCAGCAGCAGCAGTTGGCCGAGGAGCACGAGAAACAGCTGCAGGACAGGATCAAGGTGAGATCATTATATCGATTCGATTTTTTTGGGGCTGTACAGGGTGTCCCAAGATCCATCACCTTTAGGGCTCTTTTACAGTCAATCTGGATCTGAGCTGAATCTGAAAAACTATCAATCACTGAACCCAACACCTGCAGGACATAGGGAGGGGGCTGAAAGGGGGATTGTTTACTCGACTGTCAAACAGGATACTTAACTATCTCACCCCCTCTCTCTTGCATTGGAAGGGCTGGGAGGGGAAAGCGCGCCGGGGTTCAGTGATTGATAGTTTCCCAGTTTCAGACCAGATCCAGTTTGACTATAAAAGAGCCCTTAACTTTTGAACCCCTACAGATATAGTCATGAAAGTGGGGTCTAGAGATAGTAAAGTGGCCATCATGCCCTATCCGATGACGCAACTTGCAACGCAAAAGTTTTGAGTTATAATTTTTATTTTTAAAAATTATTTGAGATTTGCTAAATTAGTCAGGTTGAATTTACGTAGTTTTTCCGTCCTAAAACGCTCCTCGTATGGCGTTAATTATAACTCCACTAACATTTCTGCCAGAGGGTGTTGAAAGTTGTCGCATCGGACATGGTCACTTTACTATACCTAGACCCCGCTTTCATGACTATATCTGTAGGGGTTCAAAAGTTAAGTAGGGTGGACAGTTGTTTTCTTGTATTACAACCTGGTGCCACTCTTCTTGGCGGCTTTTTTGGCATCATAATTCCGCCGGGTTGCTAGAACATGAGCTATCGCCCTATTTGGCAACGCCAAGTGACACCCGGTTGTAGAGTATGAAACCAAAGAACGACACAACTGCAAGTGATGGAGCTTTTTGATTTTGTCGCTATAAAAGTTTCAAATTTGAGTAAATCGATGTTTTCATCTTGGTTTTTTGATATGAAGAACCACCGACACATTTTAAAAATCAATAACTAATAACTAAAAAAAGATAAAAATACGCGGTTTGTTGCCTCCTACACCTAAGACTCTCAGGAGTAGTATGTAACAAACCGCGTATTTTTATCTTTTTTAGTTTTCGAGTTATCACTTATTGATTTTTAAAATGTGTCGGTCTTTTTTGTGACACCCTGTACGTAAGCCAAGCCTCGTTTATAACCCTCGTGCAGTTAGGTCGTTCTTTCTACCCATGTGTGAGTACGTTCAGTTATCGATTACTTTATATACTATACTAGACATCAACGTTAGTTGACCCTACTACGTCACTATAACAAAGTAGTTCCCATCGGGGTGTTTGAATTTCGAGTGAAAGTCAATTTTAAAATACGATTATTTCGTTAAACCCATGTATAAATAGTGTCTTTTAATCACCGATTTGCGTACCGAAACTCCTCCTAGCAGCCCAGCAGGCTTTGTGTTTACCCACTTTCTCCTTCCGCGTAGTGACGTACTAGGTTCTGGAAACGTTGCTGTGAAGTATAGTTCAAAATCGAATATACTTATTAGGTTCAAAAATCTACACTAAGTATCGGTTTATTATCCCCACATAGATAATACTTGTTTAAAATAATGCGTAAGTACATATATCCAGTAGAACTAACAGCCATATCCATCATCAGCGTCAGTGTTAACAAAAGAACAATTAGCTTTTCGCTGACTGTGATTGGCGGAATATCATTCCTTGACCAATGATTTAACACTGACACTGATGGCTGTGAATATGGCTGTTAGTGTATTTGTGAATTTTAAGCGTCTGTTGGGTATTGTCAGGTATCGAGTACTTTTAAGACATGATGTACTGGGGCGGACCAAGGGGGGAGGCCATCTGAATCATCCCAAGCAGGGCCATATCCAAGGGGGGGGGTTGGGGGTTCAACCCCCCCCCCAAAAAAAAAATTTCAACGTCAATTTTTTACTTA
Source organism: Tetragnatha versicolor (assembly GCA_024610705.1). Lineage (NCBI taxonomy): Eukaryota > Metazoa > Arthropoda > Arachnida > Araneae > Tetragnathidae > Tetragnatha > Tetragnatha versicolor. The sequence goes on from JANDEH010000041.1 coordinate 1,338,133, forward strand.
TTGTTTTTCCTTAAAAATTCTTCTTAAAATGCATAAAACCCCTACTTTTAAGGTTCAAAATTTACAATTTTTCTTGGGGTTAACCCCCAACCCCCCTTGAAATTTTGAAATAGTATATTATTACAGTCGTTCCTTGAAAATTTTAGTACACTGTTAAAAAAATTAGTTCAACCTTTCACCATAAACTGGTTCAAATTTAGCTGCAACCAAGGTTTGGTAACAGGTTTCACCAAGTTTTCGGTTTTTCACTAGTGCAAGCACCAATTTTTGGTATTTTAACTAGTAAAACTTGGTGAAACCTGTTACCAAACCTTGGTTGCAGCTAAATTTGAACCAGTTTATGGTGAAAGGTTGAATGTTTTTGGTGAAAGGTTGAACTACTTTTTTTAACAGTGTACTTACAAGGAGTGATCCTCTTCGGGTTTCTTTAACCCCCCCTCAATAGGAATTAGCAGTGAGCACTAACAGTGAGAAAGAGGGGAAGTGGGATCTAGGGGGAGGAAAAAAGGGAAAAGCGACTCCAAAGCGAGTTAAAATCCTGTTTTTAGGATCCCCTTTAATCCCCTTTCGAACTCTATTATTTACAACTTTTTTGTAAAAAGTTCGTCAAAATGCAAAAATACAAACAAAATGGAAATTAAATCCTTGAAAACGTGTGTCCGAAATCCCGATTAGGTGGACCAAAACGAGTTGGAAATCTGCTTTTTAGACTTAAATTTCCAAACATTTTCTGGGGGAGAACCCCCAGACCCCCCCTTTAGGAAATTAGAAGACGGTTTTGATTTTGAAAATTCTTAGCCCCCCAAAACCAAATCCTGGATCCGCCGCTGTCTACTTACCTTGGTCACCAACAAAATCAAACTAAAGTTTCAAGAAAATTTTTTGCCAAAACCCTCCCCGAAGGAAATGTGTAGTTACGGCCCTGATCCCAAGTAAAGGTTCTCCACCAGAAACTTTTTTAGATTCGCTCCTTAACCATTTATCTACTGACGGTACTTACAAGTCCCACTTACTTTAAAGTTACATAGAATAACCATCCTTACGAATATAATACTTTATAGCAGTGGTGCCCAACCTACGGCCCGCGGGCCAAATGTGGCCCGCGAGGCTGATCCATGTGGCCCGCGGACTCGTTAAATCTTAAAAACAAAAAAACACTTCCAAGAAAACCACGAAATCATGCGAGACATTATGGCACTTAAATCTAAAAAAAGATGATATAAAAAATGAATTCTTCAAAATCCAGTAAAAATTTTTTTCTTTACTTCTCTGTTTTGGTTTTTTCTAGATACGGGGAATTTGGCATTGGATAAATATTTTTCAGTATCTGTTAGCCATTTGAATTCAGTTTATAAGGATCTTTTTAGAACCAAACTTCGAAAAGATGTCCGATACCGATCGTAAAAAGTTGAAGATTCACTTGGAATGCTGAAACTTTCAAGAAAAGTGGATAAATTCATATTTCTTCATTAAGCGAGAAAATAACCGTTGTGTCTTATATGTAAGGAGACCGTGAACAAACTGTGTGTTTGAAAATACACATTATCTGGTTATGAAAAGAACAAAAACTAGTGCTCGATCTCGACTTACAGATAATCATCTTAATTCAGTTTTAAGGATGTGTTACAAATTTGGAGCCGAATTTACAATAACTAGTATCCTCCAAACAGATGCAAACTTCTCATTGAAAACGGGCAACTTTTCTTTATGTTTAGAAATATCCTTAAAAGTTTTTTTTATGTGGCCCGCGAGATAAGTTTTCATCGGCAAATTGGCCCTCGTGAAAAAAAAGGTTGGGCACCACTGCTTTATAGGAACACTCTTTTAGTTTTCCCCTTCCAGGATTAAAAGCAGCAAAGGTTCTATGATGCGTATTTTAGCGGGAAATGCGAATAGATTTAAAATTGAAGTTGTGCTTTCAGCTTTGCCATTTCGATCGGATTCCCCCAGGATTGTCATTTTCGTTCCCTCAAAAAAGTAGTTAAAGTCAAAAGTTTTTAAGACTAAAAAGTGCGATAATAAGCCCTATGCTTTTTTGTAGTGTGGGAATGTTTTATACTCTATTCATTTAGAATTGGCGCTTGAGAAATAGTGCTTTCCCGCACGCTAGAAGCGTAACCATAGTTACTATCTTCGAGCAGCCAATAGTATGCCTTCTTCGTCACTTTGACGAAGATAGTTGCTATGGTTACCGATCGGTAGTGGGGGAAGGAAATATTTTCAAGCGCCAGTTCAAAATGAACAGAGTATAGCCCTCATTATTGTACTCAGCGGTACTCAAAAGTATCAATTCGCTCTAGCGGATTAAATTTCCCAAAGATGATTATTTTATTTATGAATATCCCTTAATATTCAATTTACTGACTCAAAAAAAAATATTTGCATGTGAAAAAATTTGAAGATAATAATAATGCAGTAGTAGATAAAGGGTTAAAAAGGGATGTTTTACTTCATTTTGAGATGATCCCAGGCCTTGGGGGGAAAAAGTTTTGAAAATTTGACCCTTAATAGGACGATTTAACATTCCTTTTGGGGTTGCATTCAAAGATGATCGAATTTAATTGATATCACAGTAAAAATAAACGTGAAAATTTCAGGAAGGGGGGGCGGAGGTTGTTTGAACCCCCATAACCCTCTTGGGGGGTGATGCTTCAACGAAAAGTATGCGGACGTCATTTAGAATGAGGTCCTTTTATGAAGATGGACGCTTTTCACATAAACAAGGCAGTTCTTCTTCATTAGTTAGGCAGTTACTTCCTCAGCCATTGCGGCCCTCAAATGTTTTATGGAACCACACTTAAGGTCGATGCTTTAGTTTCGAGGGGGGTTTTGACCCCCATATTTCCCCCCAAATCCTCTTTTCCCGAATGAGTTAATGATTAAATCAGTGGTTCCCAAACTATTTTGGTCGTGGAACCCCCAAATTTGTTACCAAAATGATCACGGAACTCTGAATATTTTTTAATCGACGATTTTAAAAAATTTAATATATGATATTAAATGAAGCAAGGCGCGGATCCAGCACGGGTCCAGGGGGGTCCTCCCCCAGAAAAAATTTTGAAATTTGACTTGTAAAAGTAGAGTTTTAACTCATTTTAGGCCCCTTTTTGGGGCCAAGAGGGGAATTTTCCATCTTTATCTTTTGGCAAAAAATGTTAAAATGTTGGGGATTTTTTAAAAAGTAACATGCAAAATCCCCTTGTTTCCCTTTAATTGCAAAATCCCCTAAGGGGGCACTTTTCAACACTATTACCTTTAGTTTTTGACCCAAAATGTAAAAAATTTGGGGATTTCTTAAAAATAAACACTGAATACCCCATTTTGATACCAATGGGGTTCTGGGGGTCCTCCCCCCCAAAAAATTTTGAAATCCGACTTCGTAAAAGTAAGGTTTTAACTCATTTTGAGAACATTTTTGGGTCCAAGGGGGGGCGGCGCTGTCCATTCTTATTTTTTTTAACACCATTGTAATTTTTTTAATGAAATAAAGTTTGTCCCATCATGGAACCCTTAAATTTTTTCGTGGAACCCCAGGGTTCCGCGGAACCCACTTTGGGAACCACTGGGTTAAATGAACCGCAGAATTTTCAAGGGAAAAACCATCTTTTTTTTTTTTTTTTTTTTTTTAGAAATTTTCTGGAGAGATGATTTGATAGCACCTCATTTCCTTCGTATTGCCCTCTGTTTTGTAGGTCGTGCTTTTTGTCAAATGTTTCTGTAATGTCATAATTTTTGTGAACTCAATAAAGCTGCTCGTTCGGCCAAAACGTCCTCTTTTGTTGAAATCGTAAAATTTAAATGGAATAACATAGATGAAATTGAATCGTCAGTTTGAAGAAGGGAATAAGTCCAAAAATCAAGTTTTGAGAAAATCGAAAAAAACTGTATAAGTAATGGAATTTTCATTGTATAACCGCCAAATTTTTACTGGAAGTTCAGAACCCAATTTAGAAAACAGAGCAATCATCAAAACAAATATACATGTATTCAAAAATATTTTACAGCCAAAATAAGTTGTTGGACTTATTCCCTTCTTACACCTTATGAAATTTTTCTGATGAAAAAATCTGTAAAAACCCTTAAAATCACATTTAAATTATATTTCTCCTTAGTTTACACCACAAAAGGGTGAAATAAAAAGAATAAGACCAATGAAATTCAAAATTATAGTGAAACTGGGTTATTAAAGCAGTATCAATGGAAGTGAGTGAATATGAATGGAGTCAAACATTCCCTACATAAAAAAAAGATTGAAATTAAGAGAAAATTTTATTTTAACTTAGTTTACAGCACAAAGAATATGAGGAGAAAGAAAAATTAACTTTAATTCCAAATTAGCTTAAAAAATACAATGAATGGACATCGATTTCACAACTTCAAGGGGCGATATCTCCCTATAGGGGTTAGTTATTGTTCCCCTCTTTTCACCCATGTGTAGAGCAAAGCTTGAAGATTGTTTTGAGCACAAAAAGTCAATTTGTCATTTTTTGGACTTATTCCCTTTTCAAACTGACGATTCAATTATGGTTGAGAAGGACGTGATTTACAAATGGGCGAAAACAGGGTGATTCAAAAGTCCATTTCGCGGCTTTTATTTGGAACCAACGTGTCCTAGTGTCGAGGAAGTAAGGTCTACTCCTAGGTAAGTGACCCTGGAGAATCCATTGAGATGACTTTACAGGGCCCCTAGCGGCGAAATAAAAAAGTTAAAAAAATATTTTAAAAATTAAAGGAATGGGTAGTGAAAAAACCTCAATGAGAGTATTGTTGCCAACGTCATGAAGAACTAAGTGAAAAAAGTTGTATGAAAATATCGTGAATATTCGCGGAGATTTTAGCATTGGAAAATAGCCATTTTTCAGACCTCAAAAAAGAAAAAGTTCGTAAATTTGCAAATTTTTCAGTGTTATAGTGTAGTTTTGTGTTTTTTAGTTGAATAAAGACAAAATTTAATCAAAAAATTTAAAAAAAAACCTTGCCAATTTGCGAACTATTTCTTTTATAAGGCCTGAAAGAGCGTTATTTTCACACGCTATAATATCTCCGCGAATATTCACGATATTTTCATGAAATTTGTTTCAGCGAGTTCTTAATATAACGTTCGCAACAATACTCGTACTGAGGTTTTTGTTCTATCTCCTATAGTTTTTAAATTAATTTTTTCAACTTTTTTATTTCGCCGCTAGGAGCGCTGTTATTCATCTCATTGGATTCTCCAGGGTCGTTTACCTAGGGATAGACCTGACTTCCTTGACCCTAGGACACGATGGTTCCAAATAAAAGTCGCGAAACAGACTTATGAAACACCCTGCATACTAGGGTGGAGCGAAAAAACCTTTTTTTCGAAATCGGTCAACGGCTAGTGCTCAAAGTTTGTGGTTGGGGGTCCTTATAACCCACAAAAAATTTCAGTTCGATAGGACGATATCTTCAGTCTGCGCTTTTCGCTCAAAGTTTCAGGTTTTTACTAAAAAACATCAAAAATACGAAAATTTCCCAGAATGTTTCTAGATGCTCCAAAATAGTTTTTATGGTAAATAATTACGTATATTGCTAGTATGTAGCTTAATAATAGTGATTGAGTGTGTTTGATTGAAGCGAAATGGTTTTATAAAATTGGCAAAATTATCCAAAAGTAAAGCATTGATATGGATTTCGGGAGAACCATAGCCCGCTGTAGTAAATCGATCACGACGACTTAAATCACCAAAAACAATGATATAAAAGGAAAAAATAACTTCTTGCTCTTAATTTATTAAATAATAATCAAACTAGCACCGTCGAAATCAAAATTAAATCAATTATGCGAAAACATGTTTCTTTCTCTTATCCATTAATATAGGGATAATATGCCATGTGTGAGGGAAAGATATTTTCTATTCAAGTTACACAACTATTGTCCGAATCAAAGTTTTGTAACCCGCCACCCCGGAAGAGAAAGGGGAGGAGGTCATTAGATCAGGACCACCGCCAGTTTATGGCTTGTTTGTGGGTGGCCCTCCTCGGATGCCTCGGGGCGCGGCGATGGCGCTCCTTTGAACTGCGATAGCTGATCCCCCCACCGCTAGCGACACCGGACCCCCTTTACCGGAAAACAATTTGCCTCCAATTCAGGAACATTCGATGTCTTGGGAGAGTTTGAAAATTTAAAAGAAAGTTAGTTGCCTACTCTTTAAGTGTTAATCTGTTTTTTTTAAATTATTTTCCAATGTAAAATAATAGCCATCTCAATGTCAAAAACCCTTCTTCAATAGACATTGCTAATATTGTGTCAAACTGGACATTAAGTATTTCTACTAAAGCCTCGATCGATACCAACGGTATCTCTAAAAAGATTGAAAGACCTTGTCATCTCAGAAAGTATTAGTGAAAAATTTGAATAAATCGTACAATTAATTCAAAAAAAAATATCTCGCTGGTATTCGAAGTACAAATAAAATAAATATTTTCCTTGAAAGATCAAGAACTCATTTTCATATTTCTTATTGCAAGTGTATTAGCTACAGTATACTAATACCTGCAAACGGAATGGGAGCAAGAGTTTTTAAAAGACGATAGAAAAGACCGGAAAATGTTCATTGGATGTATCTGCTGCAAGCTGCATCTATTCTTGTAAGCGGTTACAACTCCCAAAATAGATACATAAAGGCTGGATTAATAGACAGAAAGATACTGCCTAAATTTGACATAAAAACGGAATTCAAAACCTAAAAACGCGCCGAACGGGGGGCGAGCGTGCGGGCGGGAGGCACTCGATCCAGCCACCTTTTTGTGGATTTTTAGAGGAGCTTAAGAGCTTGAAGTTAATTATTTTCTTTTTATATCATTGTTTTCAGTGATTTAAGTCGTCGTGATCGATTTACTAGAGCAGGCTATGGTTCTCCCGAAATCCATATCAATGCTTTACTTTTGGATAATTTTGCCGATTTTATAAAACCATTCCGCTTCAATCAAACACACTCAATCGCTATTATTAAGCTACATACTAGCAATATACGTAATTATTTACCATAAAAACTATTTTGGAGCATCTAGAAACATTCTGGGAAATTTTCGTATTTTTGATGTTTTTTAGTAAAAACCTGAAACTTTGAGCGAAAAGCGCAGACTGAAGATATTGTCCTATCGAACTGAAATTTTTTGTGGGTTATAAGGACCCCCAACCACAAACTTTGAGCACTAGCCGTTGACCGATTTCGAAAAAAAGGTTTTTTCGCTCCACCCTACTGCATACACTCTTAAAAGAACGATTGTATCAAAATTGAGTAAAAAGTACTCAAAAAGGCTCCGATCCAATAAGTACTCAAATTTGAATACATGAATATACTCCTTTCTGAAAATGTGCATACTCAAAAATGAAACTTATTGAGCGCATTTTTGAGTTCAAGCTCACAATGTTTCATTTTTGAGTATGCACATTTTCAGAAATGAGTATATTCATGTATTCAAATTTGAGTACTTTTTGGATCAGAGCCTTTTTGAGTACTTTTTACTCAATTTTGATACAATCGTTTTAAGAGTGTAGTATTTTGTGAAGAGGGGTCTTATATCATTTTTTTAAAAAAAGCCTTTTTTGTGCTCAATGTGTGCTAAACCCGTTCCTTGTCCCCAGGCTTGCGGCCTGAATGTCTGGACCCCCTTCGCCGCCCACATGCAAACGCTCGTAAGTTGGCTTTTTCTATCTCTCTCATCTCCTCCCCCACCCCCTAACACGATGGGCATGCTCTGTACTAATCCTCCTTCAACAAGTGAAAAAAAGTACTCGATACCTGACTAATACCTAAAAGAACTTTGTAAATACAGCACGCAATAATAAAGTGGTGCAAAGAACTTGCATCATAAGTGTAATAGTATCACAACTATCAAGCGTCGCCTCCAACCGTGGACCGGTTTCGTCCTTGTTAGGACTCATCAGCACGGCATATAGGAAGGCAAAGCAAGAGAGCGGAGGGCAAGTACTGTACTCTATTCATTTCGAATTGGCGCTTGAGAAATAGTGCTTTCCCCGACGCTAGAAGCGTAACCATAGTTACGCTCTTCGAACAGCCAATAGTAAAGCCTTCTTCGTCACTTTGACGAGGATAGTTGCTATGGTTACCGATCGGTGGTGGGGGAAGGAAATATTTTCAAGCGCCAGTTCAAAATGAACAGAGTATAATCCCTAAAAGAACTTTGTAAAAACGAATACGGCACTCAACAAAGTGGTGCAAAGAACTTGCACCATAAGTGTAATATCACAACTATCAAGCGTCGCCTCCAACCGTGGATCGGTTTCGTCCATGTTAGGACTCATCAGCACGGCATAGGTAGGGTTCTAAATATTTCTGAAATAATCGATTCCGGAATCGAATCGGAATTGAATACCTTGGAATCGATACCAAGGAATCGATTCCAGTAGGAATCGAATCTTAGGAATCACACTTACTGATAATTAACAATTTTATTCACTAATTAATTTGTATTTTGATAATTAATTTAAATATCACAACTATCAAGCGTCGTCTCCAGCCGAGGACCGGTTGCGTCCTTGTGAGGACTCATCAGCACGGCATAGGTAGGGTTCTAAATATTTCTGAAATAATCGATTCCGGAATCGAATCGGAATTGAATACCTTGGAATCGATACTAAGGAATCGATCCCTTGAAGGAATCGATTCCAGTAGGAATCGAATCTTAGGAATCACACTTACTGATAATTAACAATTTTATTCACTAATTAATTATCACGCGTATCGAAATTCCTCCTATCAACCCAACAGGCTTTGTGTTCATACTCACTTTCTCCTTCCGCTTAATGACGTACAGGATTCAAGAAACGTTGCTGTGAAAAATTCACATATTCATATTATGTGACGTTGTATTGCATTGCTGCTCTTTGCGCAGGATCTACTCCAACTAATCTTGTATTTTTGTGCTATTAGGGATTATTTGAAAATTCCCATATTCATACTGTCTGTCTATCACAAGAAGAGCTCTGGCCGTCGCTAGTTCACATAAGCGGGCATAAGGCTTTTTTTTTGTAATTTTTGCTTTTATGATCTAAGAACATTTTTAGTCATTTACCTAAGTCATAAAAATACAAATTTATGATTTTTCATGATCGTTATTCATGATCGTGATCTCGAAATTTACGATTTATCATTCGACACCATACCACCGCTCATGTGAACTAGTCACAACCAGAGCTCTTCTTGTGATAGACAGACAGTATGTCACGTATTGCATTGCTGCTCTTTGCGCAGGATCTACTCCAACTAATGTTAATTTCTGCTTATTAGGAGTATTTGAAAATTCCCATATTCATATGTAACGTTGTATTATTGCATTGATTTGCGCAGGATCTACTCCAACTAATGTTAATTTCTGCTTATTAGGAGTATTTGAAAATTCCCATATTCATATATGTGACGTTGTATTGCATTGCTGCTCTTTGCGCAGGATCTACTCCAACTAATGTTAATTTCTGCTTATTAGGAGTATTTGAAAATTCCCATATTCATATGTAACGTTGTATTATTGCATTGACTTGCGCAAGATCTACTTTAACTAATGTTAATTTCTGCTTATTAGGAGTATTTGAAAATTCCCATATTCATATGCGACGTTGTATTGCATTGCTGCTCTTTGCGCAGGATCTACTCCAACTAATGTTAATTTCTGCTTATTAGGAGTATTTGAAAATTCCCATATTCATATGCGACGTTGTATTGCATTGATTTGCGCAGGATCTACTCCAACTAATGTTAATTTCTGCTTATTAGGAGTATTTGAAAATTCCCATATAAATATGTGACGTTGTATTGTATTGCTGCTCTTTGCGCAGGATCTACTCCAACTAATGTTAATTTCTGCTTATTAGGAGTATTTGAAAATTCCCATATTCATATGCGACGTTGTATTGCATTGATTTGCGCAGGATCTACTCCAACTAATGTTAATTTCTGCTTATTAGGTGTAAGGTACTTGTACCCAATATGGACAGGGCTCTCAATATGGACACACACCCCTTATATCTTAAAAAGTAAGAAACTTGATCGAGAGTCGGCACTACGTGTTCTTGAAGAAAAGCAGTTTAAAAGATAATTTAGTCTTTAAAGTGCAAAAAAGCGCGCTGTTCGCCATTTTGAAGGAAATTTGTGTTTTCATGGTGTGCTGATAGTAATTACAGGTTAAGTTTAAATTCTTATTAGATATGGTAAAATTACTCTAAATATTAAAAAGTGGAGTGTTTTAGAAAGCGGATGAAATATATTTTTGTTTGCTATTGCATATATTGCTTAAAAATGTTTTCTTTGTTTATATATTACAAGATTTAGTAAAACTACGCCCTGTTCCTATTATGGACACCTTATGTCCACATTGTAAAAACAGCTAGTGAATCTTCAGATTTAGAAATTTTTAAAATAATTTTCTGTTTGATGTTATTTTATTTAGCTAATTCATAATAAATTAATGTTTATTTGTATTTTTAATCTTAATTATAGTATCCGTACATAACATTACGAAGTGCATGTTCTGATGATATTAACCGTGCCCCCCCTCCCCCGCAATACTTTAAGAAATATTTTTTTATCCCCTCTCCTCTAAAATCCCTTGGAAGAGTGGTTTTTCCATACACCCTGTGTAGTAGGTCAATAATTTGCCACCTGTCCATAATAGGGACAGGTGGTTCCTAATATGGACACTTGCAAACATTTCTTGTTTTTATCACTGATATTAAACCAGAATAATTACAAGGTCCCTAATTTTAATAATGATAGTCAACAGTCCAAAGATAGTGGTCATACATTTTTGGACTCCTGTGACGTGTATAAGGGGGTGAAAAAAATACATTTTCCTTAGGGTGTCCATATTAGACACAGGTACCTTATTTGAAAATTCCCATATAAATATGTGACGTTCTATTGTATTGCTGATCTTTGCGCAGGATCTACTCCAATTAATGTTAATTTCTGCTTATTAGGAGTATTTGAAAATTCCCATATTCATATAAGTAACGTTGTATTATTGCATTGATTTGCGCAAGATCTACTCCAACTAATGTTGTGCTTATTATAGGAGTATCTGGAGGCGCAGCGCAAGGCTGAGGAGGAGCAGAAAGAGCGCAGGGACCTGGAGCGCCTGGAGCAGCTCAAAAAGAAGGAGAAGCACGAGCAGAGTGAGTAATACTCCCTTGTATAAATAATTTATGTTAATGTTGTGCCAATCCATCTACCCTTCTGTCAATCATAGAAATTTTCAATGCTGCCATGCATGCGCGGATCCAGGCACTCTGGATAGTGCCCCCTTTGGGAACCCAAAAAGGTGTAATCTCACAACTCTCAAGCGTCACCTCCAACCGTGGACCGGTTTCGTCCTTGTTAGGACTCATTAGCACGGTATAGGATGGTAACGCAAGAAAGCGGAGGGTTATAGGGTCAGTTATAGTCGGCTAGACTAGTACTTGCCCTCCGCTCTCTTGCGTTACCATCCTATATACCGTTCTGATGAGTCCTAACTAGTGATGGGCAGGTATCGATACCAAATAATTTAGTACTCGATACCTATAGGTATCGAGTGTATTCGATACCCACAAAAGTATCGATACTTTATTGACATATTTCGTTTTAAATTTTTCAATGAAGTAATCTTTATAATACCTACTGTAGATCAAACGCAGGCTGTTTTCATTTTGCAACGATCAAACCCAAGTCGTTATCATCCGCGAGAGAAATTTGACGCGGCTAGGTTTTTCCCCCGCTAAATCCTTCGCCTCTATTCTCCTCCAGGCCCGTAGCTACGGGGCTTTTTGATGGATCGCTTTCAGTTTTTTGAATATTAGTCTGATTATGGATAGGCCCTAAAAAAATTGTCCCTTCAGGTTCATTTCCCGACATTGAAAAAAAGTACTCGATACCTAAAAGTACTCGATACCTATAAGTATTCGATACCTAAAGTTATCGATTTTGCCCATCACTAGTCCTAACAAGGACGAAACCGGTCCACGGTTGGATGTGACGCTTGAGAGTTGTGAGATTACACCTATTGTCCGCTTAACCAGAAATATATGGTGATATTCTCCTTTCATTAACCCAAAAAGGTTCTCAAAATGAGTAAAAGTCTAATTTCAAAACTTTTTTTCTGGGGGAGGACCCCCATACCCCCATTGGTACCACAAGGCGATCTTGTCTGGAAAAGTGCCCCCCCCCTTGGAGCCGTGCTGGATCCGCGCCTGCTACCTTGAGATGGTATTTGAAAACCTATATGGCGTTTTGGACCAGGGTTGGCTGGATTGGACCCAATGGGTTTTTTCAAAAAAACCCATGTGAAAAAAACCCACACTTTGGACCCATTTTTGGGTTTTTTCAAGAAAAATTTAAAATAGTTAAATATGTTCTTTCATTATTCAGTGGGTTTCTCTTTATTGAATGAGGGTTTTTAAAAATTTAAGACGTTTATTGTTCACAAACTAGATATAAAAAAATTAAGGAGGATTTTTTAAATTTCAGTGGGTTTTTTCAAAGTTAAATTGATTTCTTTCAATATTGAATGGGTTTTTTCAAAGTATAAAAAGTTTCAACTTTGAAAAAACCCACTTAACTATGGAAAAACTGACATTATTTTGACAGAACACATTTAACATAGAAAGAACTCACTAAAATTTGAAAAAACCCACTTACTCTATAGAAGAAAACCACTTAATTTTGAAAAAACCCACACTTTTTCTGAAAAAAACCCAGTTTAATATGTTTTTTTTCAGGGTTTTATTGAAAAAACCCCCAAAAAAAACAACCCAATTGGGTTTTTTAAAAGAAACCCGGGTTTTTGCCAACCCTGTTTTGGACCCTTTGTTAGGTTTTTCTCTGTGCCTTATATATACGGCCGAAGGTTTCATTCTGTCAACACCCGCTTAAATCAAATTATCAACACTTAAGTTGTTGTTGCTAGCTTAACTAGCGGATCCAAGGGGCCTTGAGGCCCCTCAAATGAAACGTTTTACACTGTATAATATGTCATTTTATGCACCAAAATGAGTTAAAACCCTGGTATTTTAAGGTCAAATTTTCAAAAATTGTGGTTTGGATGAGTTGTACCAAAACGAGTTGCAATGGTGAGTTTTTTTTACTGAAAATTCCAAACATTTTCTGGAGGAGGACCCCCCACAGACCCCCCTTTTAGTAGTTGCAGAAGGATTATTCACTACTTTTTCCATGTTAAGATCGTCATGGAAGATTCAATTGGATTATGAAAATTCTTAGCCCCCCCAAAACCAAATCCTGGATCCGCCCCTGGCTAGCTTGTGGTTAAAAATGAATGAGTGTTGTAAAGTGTTACTGCAAAAAAAACGGGGATAATCTAAAATGAAGGACACATACCGATTCTAAACTCATATTTTCAGAGCACATTTTCATCCCAAAATGTTTTGCAACAGTGCTATTTTTATAACGCATTGCTGGCAAAACACAACACAATTATTAATGAGGAAGTTGCATGATTTTCTATATTTTTTTAATCGATTCTTCTTGCAAAAATAAGCAACTACCCAAAATTTGAGGCCGATCGAGAAATTTTTTGTTTGCCAAAAAAATTAACAAAAATACCCTTTTTAAAAGCGCTCGAAAACGCCAACAGTTTGGATGTGACGTCATCTTACGATAGGCATTGTTGAAAAGCAATGGAGTTGATGGTATGATTGTTGATGTCATCCTACGATTTAAAAAATAAACGTTTTCAGTCACGTGTTTTTTTTCTCGACTTTTAAATTGAAATATATAATTACCTGTACATTGAAAAACTGACTAGATATTTCATTTTACCCTACAAAAAACCATACGGAACACTTGTTTGTTTTTGAAAATCTGACACATGCAACTTCCTTATTGTAACAACGCAGCTAAAGTGTTGCTGCTAAATATGAGGCCACTAAAGTGTTTTAGATGTGTTGGGAGCGTATCATTTAAAATGCGCATTTCCCGACTAGTGGGTTCTACGAAACTATCTCCGCTAGAACTAAGGGAAATAAAAATGTACCGTATTGGTTTCAAGTTCTTACGCTATCTGTTACATCATCATCTCTTCTTATGTATTCTAAGATTATATTTTAATCTATTAAACCCATGTAATCGAATTTGTTTTGAAACACGAAGACTTATCAAAGGCGCCCTTGATAACGATATATTGAATTTATCATTAACCCAAAAATATATGCATATAAAAAAATTTTACTACATGAACACCGGTGTTCCTCCATATAACTAGAATATTGTCACAAAGGTGACATGACGATAGGTAAAACCAATATTTTTTAAGGGGCCGTTCAAATATTACGTAAGCATCTAAGGGGGGAGGGGGATATGAGTGATGCTTACGTAAGGTGGGGCATTTTCGAAAATCTCTTGTTTCTTGCATAAATAATTTCAAAATTCAACCAAAAATAAATGTAACAAAAAATTGAATTAGGAAATCTGACGCAAGCACTTTTTTCTGGAGATGGACCACCCTAACATTTTGAAATTGTAACCCCGAAAAGCAGTATTTCGACTCATTTTTGAACCCTTAGGGTTACACCCAATAAGTACAGCTCCTTGTACGAGTCACCTAATTTTCAAGGAAAATACAGTACTTACTACAAGGGATGTCAACATTTCGGGGGGGGGTCCGGCAGTGTCTTACGTAATTATGGTGGGGGGGTTGAGGTATGCTTATCTTTGCTGACAAGGGGGGGAGGGGGGGTTAAAAATGACCAAAAAGGTGCTTACGTAATATTTGAACGGCCCCTAAAGAACCAAAGGCGACAACTTTATTGTTATTGTTTTCTCTCACTTTAGTGAAAAAAAAGCCGATAAAAATAGCTATCTCTTCCCCGAAACGCACTTTCTGCTGCTTTATCTTCAAGAAGCCTTATTTTTTTTTTAAAAAATGAAAGAAACAATAATATCGCCTCCTCAGATAAAATCGCTGTTTTCCTTTTTAAGAAGGGTTACGAATTTCCCACATAAAGGCATTTTTTTATCGAATTTTTCTAAACGTTGATAGTTTTTACGGTTCTTTTGCAGAATTTTTCGTGAATAGAGCATTTTCAATCACATGACTAGGACCTAGCAACGGCCTTAGCAACAGATTGTTTGACCTACAGCAGTGGCGGATCTACGGGGGGGGCTTTCGGGCTGAAGCCCCCCCCCCCAAATGTCTAATATTAAGTTTGAAAAAACGCAAAAAATCTATATCCTGAAATTCGGATGAGGCGTACCAAAGCGAGTTGAAAAAGTGGGGTTTTTTTCTTAAATTTCCAAACATTTTCTGGGGGAGGACCCCCAGACCCCCCTTTTAGTGGTTTGAGTAGGATAATTCACTACCTTTCCCGTATAGGGTAGGTGGGGACAAAGCCACGCAATTTTCAGTATTTTTAACATTTTCGTCGAAAGGGGGTAGATAATCCCGAAATTTCAATTGGACATGTTAGATTGAGGTCCTACCTACAAAACCAATCCAAGTTCAAACTCTTATCCATGGTATTTTAGGAGAAATTTACAATTAAGTAGAAAAAAAATCGTGGGGCTTTGCCTCGTAAAATGGGGCAAAGACCCGCACTTGCAAATCTTAGTGCCCAAGTGAAATAAACATGGATAAACAGAATATTTCATTATAAAAACACTAGAAATAACCCTCTTAATGTTGTTTTAATATTTCTAAGCCAACCAACCATATAAAATATAAATATGATCAGTTTTAATGAAAATTGTCAACCTGTTGAAGCAATTCATTTCAGATTGCCCAGATGTCTTTCAAAAGGGAGAAAGGATGGTTTCAGGTAGAGGGTTGGCATCTCGGACACCTTTATTAACCTCTTTAGAGATCAAGTAGTCCCATTTTCCATTTGGGACGAATTCCTGAGCTTTTTAAGCTGCGTGGATTTGCCCCAAAACACCTGCGTGGATTTGCCCCGTTTTACTTTATTTTGAAAAACAAGCCTTATTATTTTTAGAGACATGTTGAGGCAATTCTTTCAAAACCAAACTGAAGTTGAATAGCTATCTTATCATTCGGATATTTGTTTGTATTTCTCCTCAAGCTCTATTTTTTGTAATGTTTAAGTAAAAGATCAGAAAAATTACATCAAAATGATGAAAAACAAACTTACAGCATTTTTTAAACTCATATGAGTGACTTAGGGGTACGAACTTTCGTAGAACAATAGGTCACAATAAGACAAACCAACCACCTGGTTTTCAACTTTTTAATCGATCATTAACGATTAAAAATCGCGGTGCGTGGTTTTGCCTCGTGCGGGTTTTTACCCCCACCTACCCTAACCATTAACAAGAAGATTCAATTGGATTAATTATGAAAATTCTTAGCCCCCCCTCAAAACCAAATCCTGGATCCGCCACTGACCTACAGCAAGGAAGAATATAAATGTAAATGGTCGTGACGTCACCAGAAAACACTCTATTGGGTTAGGGTTCTAAATATTTCTGAAGGGATCGATTCCAAAATCGATACGATACCAAGGAATCGATACCAGCAGGGATCGCATCTCAGGAATCGTACTAATTTTCTAATAAGTACAAATAATTAACAATTTTGGGTATTTTACCGTTATACTCTGTTCATTTTGAACTGGCGTTTGAAAATATTTCCTTCCCCCACCACCGATCGGTAACCATAGCAACTATCCTCGTCAAAGTGACGAAGAAGGCTTACTATTGGCTGCTCGAAGAGCGTAACTATGGTTACGCTTCTAGCGTGGGGGAAAGCACTATTTCTCAAGCGCCAATTCTAAATGAATAGAGTATAGCCGGGTGCAAGCTCCAAATAATGTACAATTAATTCCCCCAAATTTCTTACAATGTCATTCACTTCGCTTCGCGACTTGGATCGCATTTGGCTCACAATCGGCGACATTTGCGCTCGGCTATCGGAAAGATACCAATTTTGTTCACTATTTAATTAGTATTTTGATAATTATAATTGAAAAATTGATATTTGCTGAATGAAATAGGTAAGGTTGATTCTACTTTTTCGATAGTGGCTCTAAGGAATCGATTCCAGCAGGGATCGCATCTTAGGATTTGTACTAATTTTCTAACACAAATAATTATTAACAATTTAGTCGCTAATTAATCAGTATTTTGATAATTAATTAATATTTTGCTAATCATAATTGATATTTGCTTTGATTGAAATAGGTAAGGTCGATTCTACTTTTTCGATCCGGCTCTAAGGAATCGATTCTAGGTCGGAATCGAACCCAAGAATCGATTCGAATCGAACGGTTTTTTAGATCGATCCCTATTCGTGAATGAAAGTTGAATTTAATACCGAATCGTCATGTTTTATGAGGTTTATAAGTAGGGTCCGGAGGTCACAAAATCCCTTGAGTAGGGATTTCGACCTAAAACGGGATTTTGACGGAGCTTTATAAAAGAGGTTTCTGCAAATAAACAGCTTCTTTAATGAGGTATTTGCATGAGTGAGGGATTTGCTTGATTTTATACTTTTTGGACACATTATGGTTTAAAACTCCGAAACTTCTGATTTTTAAGTTCAAAAATGTGTTTTAAATAATTTAAAATTCAATTTTATTTTTGCCAAAACGTCAGAAAAGTCACGTTATCAGAAAACGGGCTTCTATTGGATGTGACCTCACAGCGCATGATTTGTGATTCGAAAGTGTTTTCGCGCCCAAACAAAAAACGAAATTTCAAAAATTTATATCTCAGAAACTAGGCTACGAAAATACTTGATGTAAACGTCATTCTTCATGGTTTTTTATCTACTGTTTTAATAAAATTTAATCTCAAAACGTGAACATACCTCATTGTAAAGGGATTGTGAAATGTCGTAGGGAATGGTATTATCGATGGGATCAAAAGATGTCGGTGTTTTTTTTAAAGGAACATATAGGAATAGAATAATAAACTGTGTCTTGAGACAGATTACAGCTTCAATAGTGACGAAACGAGGTCAAAAAAAGGGGGAGTCAACTCTTAGTTAAGGACCGCGCCAAACTAAGCTGCTTGAAGACGCGAAAGCATTAAAAAACTCGTTAAGATTTTATCAAAAGAGGGGAGAAAGCACATGATGGAATTGAGAGAGACACAGTCTAGAGAGCCTGTATACGAGAGAGAGGCGACAACCCGGTATAGCGCGCTGATTGGTCAACAGCGTTTTCTGTTCACCGCAGGTTTCCCTCATTGGAGCGAGACAAGCGACATGATACAGTTTGGACAGAATTGGACAGTTTTAACTGCGCGCAAGAATGCGCAGAGACGCTTTTAAGCGAGTTGTCGCCTCTCTCTCGTATACAGGCTCTCTAAATTTTACTAGACGATTACACGATTCTTCCTCCCTTTGGGCTGTGGGGAGCCTAGTGGTTAAGGCATCGGCTTCGGGATCGGAGGGTCCCGGGTTCGATTCCCGACACCGCTAAAGACCCACCGAGTATATGCGGAGTACGTGCTCGTTAAATCTGTGGGTCCGAAAGTCCTGTGGTCCGTCATGGCGCAGTTTACCATGGGTCCAGGTGTCTGGAGACTATTTCCCTCCCCTTCAGACGCATGGCAAAATTGTGGAGGTGGCGATAGACAGTGGCAGCATCTTTCATCTAATGAGGCAGAAGTCGGACTCCTGCCATTTATGGGCCTCACTTTCTCAGGAGCCCCTTTGCCTTGAATCCTTGTGGAGTTTGGGTAGTACCAAGTGGCACACGACAATACACGATAAAACAAATTTCAACCTTTCACTGGTGAAAAGTTGAACTGGTTTCTTTTTAACAGTTGATAAGATTTTATTTTGTTAATAAGATATAGTTAATTAAGTTAAAATATTTTGTGCATCAGGTGCTATTGCCTCTTCAGAAGTGAAGCAGCGACTGCAGGAGTTCGTGCTGAACAAGAAACAGAGAGAAGCAGCCAGCAAGCCTTCAAACTACAACAACTGGTATACTACCATCTCTTCCATCTCTTATTGTATACAGGGTGGATATACAGGGTGTATCTGAAATGGTGCAACAAACTTTCAGGGATGATAGTAGACACCTAGACGAGTCAGAATCACATAGGATTTGGGGGTCCCAGACCAAATCCATCCCAGGGAGTTAAAAATGGAGCGACACCCCAAAAAAAAGCATTGAAAAATTCAATTTGTAGAAGAACTACTATTGGTAAAAATTTAACTATGGTCTCAAAAATTGTGGTTTAATATGATCTTTGAAATTATCTCAAAAGTCTTTACAAACACTTTTCTAGAGCTGTTTCCAGAACAGCTGTTGGCGCACGCAAAAAACCAACTTTAACAGGATCTCAAGCGTTTAATATTGATTGTATATTCGTGAAACTTTGGACTTAAGGGTTTTTAACTATGATCTTTCAGATTATCCAATCAAAAGAAAGGATTTTGAAAAACAAAATAAGGTTTTGGCAGAGTTTTCAAATTTTTTTGTGGTTTTAACTTTTTTCATAATAAAACAAATTTTAAGGTAAATACTTTTGAGGTAATTTTAAAGATCATATTAAACCAAAATTTTTGAGACCATAATTAAATTTTTACCAATAGTAGTTCTTCTAGAAATGGAATCTCCATAATACCATATCTTATTATCTCATTGGCGAATCCAGAAGGGGGGCTGTGGGGCTGCAGTACCCCCAGGAATAAGACATTCAAGTTTTGGTAATAGTAATAAAGCCAAAAAAAAGAAATTTCAACACGTTGCGGACATTCGGTGGTGTTACCCAAAGGGTCTCAAAATGAATCGGAACCCTACTTTTATGGGTAAAAATTCCAACATTTTTCTGGGGGAAGACCCCCAGACCCTCTCGAAATTTTGGAATCTAATAAGTACGGTTTTTCTTTGAAACTTTAGGGATTTACAAGGAGTGATCATCTTTGATGTAACCTAAAGTGTCTCAACATGAGTTAAAATGCCACTTTTAGGGGCAAAATTCAAAAAATTTTTGGAATAGGAACCCCTAAACCCCCGTGGAATTTTCCAATTCATAATAGTACTATAAACTTTTTTTCCTTGAAAATTCTGCCGCTTACAATGAGTTGTGCTCTTTGGATGGAATCTGAAAGGCTTCAAAATGAGCTTAAACACTATTATGAGGGGCAAATTTTCTAAATTTTTCTGGGGGAGGACCCCAGACATATAACCCCTTACATTAATATTTGAACAGCCCATAATAGCAATTAAGTTATTTGTGAAACTCAGCCCCCCCCAGACAAAAATCCTGGATTCGCCACTGTAATTCTCTTATTGTATACCCTGGTTATAAACCACAGAGTATAGAGCAGGGTTTCCCAAAGGGGTCGGTACCGACCCCCTGGGGGTCGATGAAGGCTTAGAGGGGGTCAATGAAGCTCAAGGGGTCGATTGGGGGTCGCGAAGCTTAAGGGGTCGGTAGGGGGTCGATGAAAGTTAAACAGTCATAAAAAATAAAATGCTGATGAAAACAGCTTCTTATTACTATAGAACTTGGAACTCTATTATTTACAACTTTTTTGTAAAAAGTTCGTCAAAATTCTACCAAAATGTAAATTAAATTCTTGAAAATGTATGTCCGAAATCCGGATTAGGTGTACAAAAATGAGTTGCTCTTTAGACTTAAATTTCCAAAAAATTTCTGGGGGAGGACCCCCAGAATCCCCCTTTAGGATATTACAAGACTATTTTGATATTGAAAATTCTTAGCCGCCCCCCCCCCAAAAAAAATAACCCAAATCCTGGATCCGCCGTTGGAGTGGAACCAGTTGAAAAATTTTAGTTAGATTTTCATTCATAAATAATTTTTCTTAAAAATTAAGTCGGATTTTTGAAAGGGGGCGATGGCGTAGGTAAAATACTACCAAGAGGTCGATGCATGAAAAAGTTTGGGAAACCCTGGTATAGAGCTTACAGATTCCAAGTGTCAGTTTTCCTCTTTAGGTACTTAATTTAATTCAAGCTCGCAGATTCAGTTCACTAGAAGCAGCCAATCAGAAGAAGGCAAAAGTGATTCCTGATTGGATATGGAACTTCTATCAGGATTTAAATTTCATCGGCGCTGTTCTTTTCCCTCCACTTCCGATTTTCAGTGGGAGAGTGGCAGTGACGTAGTAGGAGTGAGGTGGAGCGATAGGCACAATAGGAGGCGGTCCAAAGTACCCGAAATGTCTATGGGAAAATCAATGCTTAAAAGTTGCCATTAGTCTATGGAGATGGACCCTCTGTTAATCACTACTATAGTCTGCGGTTATAACATACTGATGCAGAACTAACGATAGGTAGGCTTACCATACGTCCTGGTTTACCCAGAACAGTCCTGGGTTTCGGAGGCTGTCCTGGGAAATGTCCTGGATCCCAAAATGTCCTGGGTTTTTGTAATTTTAAGACTAGACACAATTTTTGTTAAATTTTGGATAACAATTTTCGAACTGCATTTGCTTACCTACTTTTACATAGAATAACCCTACGTCCGGTTTTATCCCGGGGACAGTTTGGGGTTTTTAGAGCTGTCCAGGGTAATGTCCGGGGTTTCATACATTTAAGATTTCCCAGACAAAAATCCTGACCAATCTGTTTAAAAACTGCATTTAATTACATTTTCTAAAGTCTAATTACTTCTTAAAACTTACTTTCAGATAATTTTATGATAAAAATTAAGTCAATCAAACAATTTTTGAAAAAGTAATGTTAATTGAAAATATAAAATGTCATATTTCTGATTAACGTTTATTAGTTTGAATAGTGTTTTCTTAGTTTGTAATCTTTGGTAGTTTTATAGAGCACTTATTAAGAAATTTTAAAAATATGTCCTGGGTTGGACCCGAGAAAATATGGTAAGCCTAACGATAGGAACCTTTGGACACAAATTTTGTCAAGTTATTAAAAATCCAATTTTGAAGATTTAAGCTAATAATAAATATCCCCCTGTTTACTAGGGTTAGAGTCTCCCTTCCAGTTTCTTTCGGTTATACCCCGTTCGCACTGGCCTTTATTTTTGCCTTTATTTTCGTTAGCACTTTGTTGTCATGGAAACACACTAATCAATTCACTAGTCAATTAATAATCTTTTTTGTATTTTTGGTGATTTTATTCATTAGTTTAAGTTGTATTGAGAAATTAAATTTTTAATTATTTTACAAATCATGCTGTTATTGTTTACACACAGTAAAGTGCTTATTTTCGCCCCTTGTCAGTGCAAACGCCGTTTTCAAAAGATGGGGCGATTTCGCCTTTGTTTGCATGACAACGAAGTGCTAGCGAAAATAAAGGCAAAAATAAAGGCCAGTGCGAACGGGGTATTATATGAAAACTTGTTTTTCAATTTGACTATTGAATTATATTTTCGAATGTCGAAGTATAATTCTCAATTTCTCAGGCAAGCGGTTCTGGGCAAATACGACGACGACTTTCCCCTGCGCAAAACAGGTGAGTGATCAGCATTCTTTCTCCTTTTGATGCACGACAGCATGTGTTGCACATATCTAACGTCCACTAATCGCCACATTACATCGATGAAAGATGTGCCTCAATGTATTTTTTCAGATTTTTGTCACTCGTAGACTTTTACTGAGGAGTTTTGTAGGTTCAAAATTTCTGACAAGGAATTTTTTTTTTCAAATATAAGCAGGGTTGGCAAAAAAAACCAAGTGGGTTGAGTTTTTTTGGGTTTTTTAAATAAAACCCTGAAAAAAAAACATATAAAACTGAGTTTTTTCAGAAAAAGTGTGGTTTTTTTTCGAAATTAAGCGGTTTTCTCCTATATAGTAAGTTGTTTTTTTTCAAACTTTAGTGAGTTCTTTCGATGTTGATGTGTTATGTCAAAATAATGTCAGTTTTTCCATGTTAAGTGAGTTTTTTGGTTCGTTGAAAAAAAACCCACTAAAATTTTAAATATATCCTAAGCTTCGAAAAAACTCATTCAATATTGAAAGAAATTTATTTATCTTTGAAAAAACTCACTCAAAATTTTAAAAATCCCCAGTTTTTTTTATAAAGTTTAAACTTTGAGACTAAATTTTTTTAAAAACATTCAATAATTAAGAAATCCCTAATTATTGGAAACCTGGTTAAAATTTTTAAAAACCCCACTCAACTGCAGCTCTTTTTATGTTATTCAGTTAAATGTTTTTCTTCAATATTAAAAGAGACAAAATATTGATTTTTCTGGAAAAAAACCAAAAATGGGTCCAAAATGAGGGTTTTTTCACATATGTTTCTTTGAGTTAAAGTTGGCTACTATTTTATTAGGGAAAAAACAACTTAACAAAAAGGAAAAACATACAGGAAAAACAACTTTAAAAAATTTCTTTGAACATTAAAAAACTATATCTAACGAAACAAGAGTGATAGAAGAATGGAACCTGAAAAATTATGTCCATAACTTAACTATATTAGTTCCTCATAAAAAAAATCATGAACAATATTTGAGAGTTTAATCTTAGGGTTTTTAGTTGTTTCGTAAAAAAGTCATCCATTTTTTCAAACTTTAAGTGCGATGCGGGAGCCTAAGATATTATCCAATCGAAAAGACTATTTTACACCGTTGTTATTGGACCCAAGTGCCCCCCATAAAAACAAATAAAGTGTGTTTTCGGCCCACCCTAATATTCTGGACTATGTGTTATTAAGTTGTTAAGATTTACTTCTCAATCAAATTTCAAATAACATAGAGTCAAATTACATCCATAATAAGGAAGTTGCATGTGTCAGATTTTCAAAAACAAACAAGTGTTCCGTATGGTTTTTTGTATGGTAAAATGAAATATCTAGTCAGTTTTTCAAAAAAATGTACAGGTAATTAAATATTTTAATTTAAAAGTCGAGAAAAAAACACGTGACTGAAAAGGTTTATTGTTTAAACTATAAGATGACGTCAACAATCATACCATCAACTCCATTGCTTTACAACAATGTTTAGTATAAGATGACGTCACATCCAAACTCTTGGCGTTTTCGCGCGCTTTTAAAAAGGGGATTTTTGTTAATTTTTTTGACAATCAAAAAATTTCTCGATCGGCCTCAAATTTTGGGTAGTTGCTTATTTTTGCAAGAGGAATCGATTAAAAAAATAAAAAAAAATCATGCAACTTCCTCATTATTTCAAATCAAATTTTAAAGTGCGCAGAAAACTTTTGAATATTGTTCAAAGATACTAGATTTACAAAATTTTACTTTGTTTGGTTATTAGCCAAAGTCTTTTTAATACAAGACGATGGTAAAAAATTTTTTGAAACATATTAGGGGCAAAAATGTATGAATAAGTGGTTTTTCTTGAAAAGTGGGTCCTAAGAAGTTGGTAACTTAATGCTTGCGTTTTTCATATAATCTCAACGAAACTGTCTTTCATCGATGTAATTGAGAGTGACTAACCTTTCTTCGAATGCCTTGTTTTGCCGTGTTTGACATTTTCTCTCTCTCTCTTCAACTCCATTAAATGGACTAAATGATATCGGAGCTTTTTCACGCAAAACGGTTTTTACTAGACTCAAAAAGGTCCCGAAATCTGTAGTAAAAAGGGGACCCCTTCCGAATAAGTGGTCTCTAATAACCCTTTTTTGAAACATACCTACGTATTTGTAAATCGCAGAATGGAGAATTGCAGCAAATCTTAAAATTTTAAATATTCAATTTTAATTTATTAAAAATTCTCTCCTGATTCCAAAAATACGCTTGTCTTTCCCCACAAACTTTTTTAAAGTTAATTATGACATATTTTATTACAGAAAGGTCCTACCAATGTGAAGTCACAATGTGCCTCTTGAAAATGTGGGACTAGTGTTTTATTAGTCCCACATAATAACACTAATAAGTTATAATAATTATAATGGAAAATTAATTAGTGAACAAAATTGTTAATAATCAGTAAGTGTGATTCCTAAGATTCGATCCCTTCAAGTGATCCTTAGGAATCCTTAGTATCGATCCTTAGTATCCTTAGGAATCCTTAGTATCGAATCCTTAGTATCTTAGGAATCCTTAGTATCGATCCTTAGTATCTTAGGAATCCTTAGTATCGATCCTTAGTATCGAATCCTTAGTATCTCAGGAATCCTTAGTATCGATCCTTAGTATCGAATCCTTAGTATCATTAGTATCGAATCCTTAGTATCTCAGGAATCCTTAGTATCGATCCTTAGTATCATTAGTATCGAATCCTTAGTATCTCAGGAATCCTTAGTATCGATCCTTAGTATCATTAGTATCGAATCCTTAGTATCTCAGGAATCCTTAGTATCGATCCTTAGTATCATTAGTATCGAATCCTTAGTATCTCAGGAATCCTTAGTATCGATCCTTAGTATCATTAGTATCGAATCCTTAGTATCTCAGGAATCCTTAGTATCGATCCTTAGTATCATTAGTATCGAATCCTTAGTATCTCAGGAATCCTTAGTATCGATCCTTAGTATCATTAGTATCGAATCCTTAGTATCTCAGGAATCCTTAGTATCGAATCCTTAGTATCGATCCTTAGTATCATTAGTATCGAATCCTTAGTATCTCAGGAATCCTTAGTATCGATCCTTAGTATCCTTAGTATCGAATCCTTAGTATCTCAGGAATCCTTAGTATCGAATCCTTAGTATCTCAGGAATCCTTAGTATGTTAGGAATCCTTAGTATCGATCCTTAGTATCCTTAGGAATCCTTAGTATCCTTGGAATCCTTAGTATCGATCCTTAGTATCGAATCCTTAGTATCTTAGGAATCCTTAGTATCGATCCTTAGTATCGAATCCTTAGTATCTCAGGAATCCTTAGTATCTTAGGAATCCTTAGTATCCTTAGTATCGAATCCTTAGTATCTCAGGAATCCTTAGTATCGAATCCTTAGTATCTTAGGAATCCTTAGTATCCTTAGGAATCCTTAGTATCGAATCCTTAGTATCTTAGGAATCCTTAGTATCGATCCTTAGTATCCTTAGTATCGAATCCTTAGTATCTCAGGAATCCTTAGTATCGAATTCTTAGTATCTTAGGAATCCTTAGTATCCTTAGGAATCCTTAGTATCGATTCCAAGGTATTCGATTCCGGGATCGATTATTTCAGAAATAATTAGTTGGAGTTAAGAGAGAGTGAGAAATGCATGTGAGTGTGTGTTTTTAGCGTCGGAGCCCAACCTGAAAGTTCGTTCTGTGCTGAAACAGAAGGTGATCGACCGTCGCTCCTCCCCTCTGCTGCGACGAAAGGACAAGGGCGCCAAGAGGAGGACACCCCTCTCCAGTACGTATGCCAAAGACAAAACTGCAACTCCAAATTACGACGGTTAGGGAGAGATTTTAAGGGAGGACCTTCTTCTTCATCAAAATAATTTGATAATGATTTTAAAACCATCTTCAAAATTATACAATATCTGGTCCCTATTGAATGTAGTTTGTATGTATTACTATGTGACAATGTACAGTCATGGAAAAAAAATCGACTCAGACCCTATATCTCCGGAACGGCTTGTGATATAAAGACAAATAAGGTATCCTTTTTCATGATTTGAAGTATTCTATATACAAAAACATTTTCACACAAGTTCTTAGGGGGTCGTCTTCATATTAAACGAAGCACCAACTTTCGTTTTTCCTATGCATCGTTTGCGTTTCGTTTTTCCTATCCTTTCAACCATCAACCCCGCAGGATCAAAATCGAGAATTCAACGTAAAAAACGAGATTTCAACGTAAATTCGACGAACTTCAACCCCAACTCATGGCCTTATTTGGGGACCAAATTACATGAAAACTGGTTTTGGGGGGTTTTAGGGGGTGCTCTTTCAGAATCTGGAATAATCTGATAAGAACTTAAAAATTTTCTGTATATAGAATACTTCAAATCATGAAAAATGATACCTTATTTGTCTTTATATCACAAGCCGTTCCGGAGATATAGGGTCTGAGTCGATTTTTTTTGCCAGTATTGTACCCCGACTCACGCGTTTATCGCTTGGTCCCACCTATAGCATATACCCTTATCGGAGTTAGTGTCTGCGCGGAAAAGTTTGTGTCTGTACCCCACCCTTTAACTTTTGAGCCCCTACCGATATAGTCACGAAAGAGGGGTCTAGGTATAGTACAGTGACTATGCCCTATCCGATGCAACATTTTTCAACTCCCTTTAGTGGAAATGTTAGGTGTTATATATTTTATTTTAAAAGCTATTATAGAGATTTACTAAATTAATCAACTACTAAGTTGTAGAGCAGCATCGATTTAGTAGGAAAAGACACCTTAAGCAAAAAAAAAATATCTTGAATAAAACCCCTTAACCCTTTATGTCCCGACGGGACTTGTAAGTCCCACTTCCCAATGTTCCAAATTCGTCCAATTTTCGTCATGTAAGGCCAAATTTAGTTTACTTATAGTTGCAGTTACGTAAACTTGACATACTTTGGATGAGGTTGAGGAAAATAATTTGGGGCCTAAAGGGTTAAACGCACCAAAGTCCAACTCGCACAATGCTAGTCTATGTGGAAATTGGTTTGTTTTGCCTCTTTTGCTGAGCAAAAGGGGCAACTTGTAACCTTCCGCGCCGGGCCGTTCGGTCGCTTGTTATAGTATCGGAGGTTGTCACTCCAGTTTATTTTATAGCTCAGTGGTCCGGGGTTAATACTGTATGTCAAAATGGACGTTTTGGCTTTGTTAGCTCTTCACAAAAGACAAGGGAAAAAACAAACCACCCCCTATGGAACCCGTCACTAGAATTTAGTTTCTTGGAGGGGGAATTTGCCCCCTATAATAGTATATCTCGACATTATTTCCATGCACGTACTATTAAAAGCAGGGTTGGCAGAAACCCGGGTTTTTTGAAAAAACCCAAGTGGGTTGGGTTTTTTCGGGTTTTTTCAAAAAAAACCCTGAAAAAACCCATATAAAACTGGGTTTTTTCGGAAAAAGTGTGGGTTTTTTCAAAATAAGTGGTTTTCTCCTATAAAGTAGGTGGGTTTTTTCAAATGTTAGTGAGTTCTTTCTACGTTAAATGTGTTCTGTCAAAATAATGTCAGTTTTTCCACAGTTAAGTGGGTTTTTTCAAAGTGTTTTTACTTTGAAAAAGCCCACTGAAATTGTTAAAACACCCCATATTTACTGAAACCTGGTTTAAATTTTGAAAAAACCCATTCAATATTGAAAGAAATTTATTCAACTTTGAAAATACTCACTGAAATTTTTAAAAATCTCCCTTATTTTTTATATCTAGTTTGAACTTTAAACGTCCTAAATTTTGAAAAAAAACCCCATTCAATTATGAAAAAAACCACTGAATAATGAAAGAACCTATTTAATTTTTTTAAAAACTCGCTGAAATTGATAAAACACAACTTAACTTTTAAAACCTATTTTAAATTTTGAAAAACCCATTAAAATTTTAAAAATATCCTGAACTTTGAAAAAACACATTAAATTTAGAAGGAACTGCCAAAATCTTGATTTTTCTTGAAAAACCCCAAAATGGGTCCAAAATGTGGGTTTTTTCACATGGGTTTTTTTGAAAAAACCCATTGGATCCAACCCAATTGGGTCCAATCCAGCCAATCCTGATTAAAAGTATAGCTTTTTATGAGATTTAATCTTGGAGCATCAACTGTTTTGTAGGTTTGGGGGGCTTTTTATATGAGGTATTTTGCAAACGCACGTTTTTCTATAGAAAATTGTCCTGTATAAAGACCCCTTGGAATTGAAAGGTTCTCCCGAAAGAAGCGCTGGCTCAATCGAAATGCCAGTTTTCGTCGTAGCAAAAAGTGTTTTCGTTGAAAAGTGTGGCATGATATTTGTGTTGGATTGGATACTTGCATGGAATGCATGTCAGAGTATACTAACAGCAATTCGCTTGTTTTTTTTCTAGAGTGCATATTTTGTATTTCATGTGTTAATTCATGATACTTTGATGTAAATAATCTATACTAGACAGCAACTTAAGTTGAACCCTACTATACGTCACTAACAAACAAAAGCAGTTCCCATCGCGGTGTCTATAAATTTCGTGGGAAACAAAGAAGGTCGATTTTAAAATATGATTATTTCGTTAAACCTATGTATAAATAATAGTGTCTTTTTATCGCGTATCGAAATTCCTTCTATCATCCCAACAGGCTTTGTGTTTTTGCTCACTTTCTCCTTCCGCGTATAGTGACGTACTGGGTTCATCAGAAAACGTTGTTGTGAAGTTTTTATCACCGTGTAACTTTAGTTAAACAACATTCGAGCAAACCTATCACATACAAGGTGTTTCAGATAAGTTTTTCTTAACTTCTAGGGGGGAAATGGGGGGGGGGTTCGAGTTGTAAAATTCCCTGTGGAAATTGACACGTTACCTTTGAAGACCGAATTAAAACCATCGATTCAGGCATTTATTCCATAAAATCAATTAAAGAGCTGGAATTTCAGCTTTTATTTAATTGATTTTTATGTAGCAAATGCCAGAACCGAACGATTTTGCTGGTTTTAATTGCGTGTCACTATCCACTTCTTCTATCCACAACTTCCCATGCCGGCTTAAAAAACCCTTGCTTGTTAGGGGTGCATTTCTGACCACCATTCCTATGTGAGTCCTTTTTACCCCTCCTAGAAGTTATGAAATTACTAATCTGAAACTAAATATTACAGTGATATATATTTTTTTACCTTTTGCGGATCACCATATACTTATTTGGTAGAAATAAGTGTCTTTCGCGGTGTGAGTAATGAAATCGTTAATAGAAGTTTCGCGGAACTCGGTCAAGGTCTCTCTCTTCCGGGAATATCCGGCCGATCAATCCGGACGACCCTCGCCAACCTTCTTTGGCGACCGAATGTTACGCAACCCTTTCTCCGGCAGCCATCAGGCCTGACGAGAAGGTACAGTCGCAGAAAAAAAAGTGAGACAGTTCGCATTGTGAGCGAACTACTGGGGTTAGGATGATAATTTTTGTTTCATTTTTCATGATTTAACTTCTTCTTGAAAATTAAATGTAGTTTATGTCCTTAGGGGGCCGTCTACATGTTAAACGAAGCACCAACTTTCGTTTTTTTTCTATGGGCGACATCAAAGATTATTCCTGATTTTGAAAGAGTACCCCCTAAAACCCCCCAAAACCAATTTTCATGTCATTTGGTCCCCAAATAAAGCCAGGAGTTGGGGTTGAAGTTCGTTGAATTTGCGTTGAAATCTCGTTTTTCACGTTGAATTCTCGTGCGGGGTTGATGAACTTCAACCCCACTCCTGGCTTTATTTGGGGACCAAATGACATGAAAATTGGTTTTGGGGGGTTTTAGGGGGTACTCTTTCAAAATCAGGAATAATCTTTGATGTCGCCCATAGAAAAAAAAAACGAAAGTTGGTGCTTCGTTTAATATGTAGACGGCCCCCTAAGGATATAAACTATATTTAATTTTCAAGAAGAAGTTAAATCATGAAAAATGACACAAAAATTATCATCCTAACCCCAGTAGTTCGTTCACAATGCGAACTGTCTCACTTTTTTTTTCTGCGACTGTACAATATCCGGGGAGAGAAACAGAGATTTTCATATTGATTGAGTACTTAGAGAGATATCATTTAGAATATTTTGGAAATTAATTTATTTACCTGAAGACCAAAAATAAGTAAATTCCCAATTTCTATGGGCATATTTTCTAAAACAAATTTTCGGAGGGGGGGGGAGTGGCCCCATACCCCCAAAAGAATTCATTACAAGAAACAGTTTTGAAATTTGTCCCTCTAAACAAGGGCCATTTTGAAAATCTTGGTCCCCAAGGTTACTGCGGACCCCCTAGAAAGGCGCTGTGGACTCCTGGGTAGGGTGTATCGAAAAAAACTTTTTTTTTATTTTGATGATGCCTTAGTGCGGAAAAGTTGTCTAAGGTGGCAGAGAGTACCTGTGAATTTTTTCAGAATTTTTGGATAATATCTTGAGGTGCCGCCAAGGCCCTGAAGGTCCCCATGTTAATCCAATGGAGCGCGCAAGCCAAGAAGGCCGAAAATTGGTTTATCGCCCCTCATTTCTACCTTAATCACACGACAAATGTCTTCACTCGTGTTATGGACCCTATATGATCTAGGCTATCCCACAAAACTTGAATAATAGCCTAAATCTCTATATTATGTTGATTGTGGGCTCTGATTTGAACGAGGAAATACGCGATTTTCGACGAAATTGGAGCTTACAAAAAAACGTAATATAGTGATTTAGGCTATTATTCAAGTTTTGTCGGATAGCCTAGATCATATAGGATCCATAACTCGAGTGAAGACATTTGTCGTGTGATTAGGGTAGAAATGAGGGGCGAAAAACCAATTTTGGGCCTTTTTGGCTTGCGCGCTCCATTGCATTAACATGGGGACCTTCAGGGCCTTGGCGGCACCTCAAGATATTATCCGAAAATTCTGAAAAAATTCACAGGTACTATCTGCCACCTTAGACAACTTTTCCGCACTAAGGCATCATCAAAATCAAAAAAAGTTTTTTTCGATACACCCTACTCCTGGGGGTCCGCTGCGGACCACAGTTTAAGAACCGCGGGTCATCTGAACGGTTCGCCGTTTGGCGACAAAAATGATTCTCTTAATTGACGGGTTAGCTGGAAGCAATTGAACGGCTTTTCCCTGAAAGATGGGAAAGTTTGTTCCCAATCGACCCCGCCCAATTTGTTTTTCTTTTTTTGAGATCCCAACGAAAAATATCTATCTTATTCCGAATATCACAGAAAGTGCGGCTGTATTTTAGTTCAGTTCAAACGTATTCCTAAAAAAATCTCTATTTCTCATTAAAATCTGGAGCCGAAAATTTTTATAATTCATGTTCGCATTTTATTTGTACTATATTAATTTTCATACAAAATTAATTTTCACATCGTTAATTTTTATGCCGCTGCATTTTTTGTACAAAAAATATTCACTTGATTTGAACGACCAAAAGGTGATTTGAAACTTGTGGACCGAAAATAAAATTAGGCATCATAATTAGGTGATTCGCCGATACTATCTTTGAGATTGCGTGCTGAAGTTGCAATGAAAAATGGATTATTGTGGGCCTGCAATTGACCACGCCAGTTTGAAAAAGGGATTAAGTCCAAAAAATGACAAATTGACATTTTGTGCTTAGAAATATCTCCAAGCTTTGCTCTACACATGGGTGAAAAGAGGGGGAAAATAACTAACCCCTTTCAGCAAATTGATATAGCCCCTAGAATTTGCGAAATCGATGTCCATTCATTGTATTTTTTCAATTAATTTGGAATAAAAGTTAATTTGTCTTTCTCTCCCTATTCTTTGTGGTGTAAAGTAAGCCATAATAAAATTTTCCTTTGTGGTGACTGTGGTCACAACAATAAATTTCAACAACTGAGCAATATTGGCGGTTTTGCTTGTTTGTTCATTTGGAGAACAACTGGGGGGAGAAAATCATGGGATCAAGAATCATGATGCGTTGAATCATGATGCGGCGCAACTTGGGGTTATTTTCTGTTCTTAGATCGATTTTCAGTAACATATGTTGGGGAACGTACCCATACTACGTGACCCATTCAGGGGAGGGAACGGGTCTTCAAAATATCATGCTCGGTCATAGGGGGGAGAGGGGGGCTTAGGGTTTCGTCACGTAGTCAATTTCTTCTAGTCAATACGACAAAATTTAAGCCAAATTAATTATTGAAATTTGCCAAATTAAGCCAAATTAATTATTGAAATTTTCCAAATTAAGCCAAATTAATTATTGAAATTTGCCAAATTAAGACTAATTAAGCCAAATTCATTATTAAAATTAGACAAATTAAGCAAAATAAATTTTTTTAAACTTTCTGTTTGCAAAAAATGACGGTAAACCGTATTCATGAATTACTACGTGAAAACTAGAGGGGGGGTCTTGGCATATACTACGGATGGTCACCAAGGGGGGGGAGGGGGGTCAAAAATGGTAAAAAAAGGGTCACGTAGTATGGGTACGTTCTCTTGTTCCAGCCGTAATTTCAAAATTTTTTTAGCTTGGGGCAGCATGTCCCGTCCGGTGCGAAAGAGAACTGTGGTTTCGGGCGAACAAAAATCAGCAGCTGACGTTAGTACCCTTTGTTTTCTTGTTGTACTCATATCTGTCTGTGTTGTGTTTTTGCAGTGGAGGGCAACAAGTGTGATAGCAACTCCTCTCCCCCCAACGGAGCAACCATGCAGTCCATGCCCTGTGTCAACGGAAGGGCCACCATACAGGAGGTGAGGAGAACGAACTAGTGTTTTTTTAGATAGTGCACTTTCACTCTGGACAGCATCTAGAGATCGTTTCCCTGTTGATTGTCAAAACGAAAGATTTATGAGGAGGGTCCTTCCGGCATTCCGGGGAGATTAGGAGCATTGATAATATCCCCTTCCTTTTGTGTGGTTAGCTGAGGTCAGTTAGCGAACAAAAGATGTTCCACTCCTCAAATATTTCGCTCTTGACAATCAATGGGGGGAAATCTCTAGATGCACCCATAGCCTGCATCTAGAGTTCAACCAGTGGAGGGGAGAAAAAAATCTCCCCGATCTCTTTGTGAGGTTAGGTGGGGTCAATAAGCGAACAATAGAGTCCTCTGAAGGGGGTGCTCCGAACTGAAGGGGGTGAAGAACGAACCAGTGTTATTTTTAGATTGTGCACTTTCACTCTGGACAGCATCTAGAGATCGTTTCCCCGTTGATTGTCAAAACGAAAGATTTATGAGCAGAGGAGCATCTTTTGTCCGCTAATTGACCTCAGCTAACCACACAAAAACGACGGGGCTCTTTCGGGCATTCGGGGGGAGATTAGGAGCATTGATAATATCCCCTTCCTTTTGTGTGGTTAGCTGATGTCAGTTAGTGAACAAAAGATGCTCCCCTCCTCATAAATCTTTCGCTCTTGACAATCAATGGGGGGGGGAAATCTCTAGATGCACCCATAGCCTGCATCTAGAGTTTTATGATGGGCTCTACAACCAGTGGAGGGGAGATAAGAATCTCCCTGATCTCTTTGTGTGGTTATAGGTGGGGTCAATAAGCGAACAATAGAGTTCCCATCCTCTGAAGGGGGTGCTAGGGAAAACCCCCTAACCACACAAAGAGTGTATCTTAACTTTTATTATACCCTCGACGATGCTTATCAGGCAGTGGATATCTCCCCCATATCTTTGTGTAGTTAGGTAAGGGGCCATTCATTAATTACGTAAGGGTCCCGAGGGGGAGGGGGGGTTGGAAAAATCTCTACATACCCTTACTTGGGGGGTGGGGGGTCAAACCAATTCTTACGTAAGATTTTCCTAGTTAATATAAACAAATTCCAATTATTCTAATCAAGAGATAATAATATAATAGTAATATGTAGTTGACAGCAAGAATATTACTTATCTGTTGAAAAATAAAAATCTTTGATTTGCGTCAAACGGAGAGTTTTCTTACATTTTATTATTTTGAAAAACATAATGGAATCTTACGTAAGAA
This sequence comes from Tetragnatha versicolor, assembly GCA_024610705.1. NCBI lineage: Eukaryota > Metazoa > Arthropoda > Arachnida > Araneae > Tetragnathidae > Tetragnatha > Tetragnatha versicolor. The sequence goes on from JANDEH010000041.1 coordinate 1,372,502, forward strand.
TAGGGGGGAGGGGTTTGAAAAATCCTACATACCCTTACATGGGGGGAGGGGGGGGTCAAAAAATGCCAAAATCATCCTTACGTAATTAATGAATGGCCCCTAAGGTCAATTAGCGAACAAAAGAGTTTCCCTCCAGCCCCGGAACCGCACAAAGAGATGGGGGAGATTATCAATGCTGGAAGTAGTGTGTTGAGCCCATCATAAAACTAAACTCTAGACTCTGGGCTCAACATTCAACAACCAGTGGATGGGAGATAAAAAGCTCCCCGATTTTTTTTTCAGGCAGTGCACCTTCACTCTGACCAATAAAAGGATATTGTCTGTCTTTCTTCGCTAGGTGGTTGGGAACGGAGAAATCCAAGTTGGAGTCAGTCTCTCTCTCTCTCTCTTTCATAAAACCAAGTAATTAGCTGAAATTGCAGCTCCTAAATTGGTTTTTATGTTTATGTAACAAAAATCTCGGAATTCGACGATTTTGCTGGTTTTAATTCAATCTTGAAAAGTTAAGTGTCAATTTCCACAGTGGATTATTATACAACTTCTCATGCCTTCTTATAAAAACCCCTAGCTCGTTGGGGGGGGGGGCATTTCCGACCCCCCATTTCTGTGTGATTTTCAGTCGTCTAGGTGTGTCCTACAAACTCCTCCTAGAAGTTATGAAACACTTATCTGAAACACCCTGTCCCTTGTAGCAAAGCTCCTACTAAATATGTCAAGGTAACTGGTAACTGCAACTAGAAGTAAACGTAATTTGGCCGTACTTGACAAAATATTGGAATATTTATTCCTGTCAAGATAGGGGACTAGGCTTTCTCCATGCTTTTTTTATGGAGATTGATTGCAGTAGCGACTATAAGCCGCGCAGTGTGTTTTGAGCCTTAGTGTTGCTTGGGGTATATGTAAAAGTCGTACGCACTTAACAAATCGCTAGTTTGCATAGAAAAGTGAATCGACACTGTTTTCACTTAGGATGATTCCTCCTAAGTGAATCAGGCGCGGGTCCAGCACGGCTCCAAGGGGGGGGCACTTTTCCTGACAATATCCCCTTGTAGTACCATTGGGGTATGGGGGTCTTCCCCCAGAAAATTTTTTAAATTTGAGGTGTAAAAGTATGGTTTTAACTCATTTTTAGAAACGTTTTGAGTGTATAAGGGGCGGCACTTTTCAACACTAGTACCTTTACTTTTTTGACCCAAAATGTGAAAATATTGGGGATTTCCTGAAAATTACCTTTGAAGATCCCCTTGTGTTACTAATGGGGGGTATGGGGGTCCTCCCCTAAAAAAATTTTGAAATTAGACCTGTAAATGTAGGATTTTTACTCATTTTGGAGAGCCTTTTTCTGTTCTCAAAGGGGGCACTATTGTCTAGAGTGCCACCCCCCTGGATTCACGCCTAAAGTGAATATCATATCAAAAGTAATGTAGTACAATACTGGAAAAAAAATCGACTCAGACCCTATATCTCCGGAACGGCTTGTGATATAAAGACAAATAAGGTATCATTTTTCATGGGGGGGATTTGAAGTATTCTATATACAGAAAATTTTTCAAGTTCTTAGGGGGTCGTCTTCATATTAAACGAACCACCAACTTTCGTTTTTCTTATGGGTGACATCAAAGATTTTTCCAGATTCTTTCAGAATCTGGAATATTGAATCGTTAATCGTTGAATTCTCGATTTTGATTCTTTCAACTATCAACCCCGCAGGATCAAAATCGAGAATTCAACGTAATAAACGAGATTTCAACTTAAATTCGACGAACTTCAACCCCCACTCCTGGCTTCATTTGGGGACCAAATGGCATGAAAACTGGTTTTGGGGGGTTTTAGGGGTGCTCTTTCAGAATCGGGAATAATCTTTGATGTCGCCCATAGAAAAAACGAAAGTTGGTGCTTCGTTTAATATGAAGACCCTAAGAACTTGAAAATATTTCTGTATATAGAATACTTCAAATCACGAAAATTGATACCTTATTTGTCTTTGTATCACAAGCCGTTCCGGAGATATAGGGTCTGAGTCGTTTATTTTTTCCAGTATTGTACCTTTGATTGATATGAGACAATTAAATGTTTTTGATGATCATTACGAAAGAGAGAGAGAGATTGTTGGTTGGGTGGGCGATCGATGTTCTATCGTGACGTCTTCGTCTATTTCCGTGTGCGGCCTCCTACGCGCGGTGCCAGGAATAGCGCGAGGAGGGAGCTGAGGCTATTTTTACCACCTGCTGCACACAACAACATAAACACTGGAGGGACGTTTATTTCCAGATAAGAGTGATGAGCTGGAACGCCCCAGGGGGGAGCGCTAAGATGATTACCATTTCAAAAATATTAGTTTTTTTTCGTCCTTGGATGGATCGCAATCGATCAATGGAATGTGGAAGTTGCCATGTGAGGCCCACCTGTCATCGTAATACACGGTGGGTAAATTCCCGCATTTTTTGGAAAACAAAAATAACGCATTTTTTCCAGTGAAAAAATGGTTTTAAAAATTCAAAAATCGACACTGAAAGTTAGAAAAAAGTTTAGTTAATTCAATATTTTGATTTAAAAATCGAGTATGTGGTTTTAAATCCTAAGAACATTGATTTTGATTGAATGACATGACAACCATTTTTTTAGTTAAGCTAACTACAATGGTTCTAAACCTGAAGATCCTGATTGAACTTCCAAACGCAAAAAATGAAGGCTAAGGTTTCTCATGAAATTGAGATTTTTAAATCCCCAAATCCCGGAGCCGTCTCCCCTATAATCTGTGGTTCTCGTCAATCCAATCCTCATATTTCTTCTCGTTTGTCAAATGAATTCATTTGGAACTTGATGACGCGCTATCTTTCTTTCGGAGAACTGCAATCATTAACCATACAGATGAGGATTGGCTTGACAGAAACTTTAATAGATCTTCTTATACCGTCGCTTTTGCAAAAGCACATTACAACCAAAAAATTTATTATATTATTGTGATAATAAGATTGGTACTTTAATTACCAGTTTTGATATAGGAGCCGCGATCATCGTTTTAAAAAAAATTTTCTTCTGTATATGAACCTGGCAAAGATAGTTTAAATGTATCTGGCAATCTTTCTTATTTGTATTTGTTTACATTTTTATCGACGTTCCAACAAGTTTATTCTAAGATGTAACTATGTTAATAATTCTTTTCTCTAAAACGTCAAAGCTTATTTACGGCTACCCTAATGTATTCCTAAGTATTTATATTTAGATACAAGCAATATCTCACAAATTTAATGAATGGAAACAATAATGCGGAACTTCAGGGTTAGCCGGGCGCAAATCTCACCAGTCAGACTATATTGGCAACGTTTTATATTATAAACGCGTAAAAATGTAACACAAATTTAAGGAAACACTGCTAATTGAGATATTTTAATGTTGTTTACCTTGATATTCGATTATTTTAGGCAATTTCGAATAAATCAGGTTTTGCTGTGCTACAGTACCGACAATGTTTACTTGACTTGGTTTAATGTCAGGTACTGCATATGGGTTGTAGGAATGGCAGAATTTTATATGCCAGGGGACAACATTAAAGAAGGTAATATCAGAGATCTAGAGGTGGTAATACATAAGGAATTTAAAATAGTTCATCAGTGTTCAGCTGCTAGTAAAAACGATATTGGGGTATATTAAAAAAACTGTTTCTTTGAGGTCCGGGAATATTATATTGCTACTATATAGAGAGGCTTAATGAGGCCTGATCTAGAATAGGGTGATTCCATGAAAAGTGCCCCTTATCTGTCCCCCACGTGACACATCATTAAAATACTGCTGTTTTGAAACTAATTGGAATGGACATACGTGTTATGTGTGAATTTATAATTAGACTTATTCAATGATTTTTCACACATAACATGTATGTCCATTCCAATTAGTTTTAAAACAGCAGTATTTTAAAGATGTGTCACGTGGGGGACAGATAAGGGGCACTTTTCATGGAATCGCCCAATATGCTGTTCCATTTTGGTCTCCATACTTGAAAAAAGATATTGATTCAATTGACAGGGTTCAGCACAGTGCTACCAAAATGGTCAAGGGTATATCCAGTTTAAGCTATGAGGGATTAAAGTAGTTAAATATGTTTATTCTAGAGAAAAGAAGGGATTATAGGGGATTTGATTCAACTTTTTAAAATGATAAAGCAAGGGGACACAAAGGGACTAGATTTCAATACGGGAATGAGGGGTCACAGATTCAAATTGAAAAAAGCAAATTTTAATTGGGATTGTAGAAAGCATTTTTTAAACAGGGTAGTGGATAGATGGTTACACCTGAAACTAGTATTGTAAATTCAAGTGGGGAGGTGAAGAAACAAATTGACAGTTAGTGGAAATCGGAGCTGGTCTCTTTTAATAAGGAGCAGGGATTTACTTCCAGGGGATAGTACAATAGACCTCAGGTCGCAGTGCTTGGTACTCCATGGACCCCCCTAAATACAGTAAAACTCCAATTATCCGAATCAATTGGGACCGGACCCCATTCGGATTATCAAAAATTCGGATAATTGGATTTTTCCCTAAAAAAGAGTCTGTAGAGTTATTAGCCAACCGGTCCCAAAATCGCCGCAGAACGTAGTTGCATCCGGTCCAAGATCTTATCTATTACACAAAGAACCGCACCCAAAATATGGTTTTCCATACATCTTAGCTGCAAAAGCTACTTATAAAAACGGCATCTAAATATTTGATCGTTTAACTTCTAAATATTTGTTTGTTTCTGCCTTCATTAATTTTCTTAAAGAACTTCTATCTTATATTTTCAAGCACTGATACAAAGTTTAAAAGCGTAGGTTGGAATTCTGAAAGCAGTTCGGATAATCGGCGATTCGGATAGTTGGAGTTCGGATAATTGGAGTTCTACTGTAGGTCATAAGTCATACTGGGAATCGGATAGTTTGGGTTACACCGGACCAACCATCCTGGGTTATTACCAGGGGTTGCAGTGTTGTTTAAAACACTGTTTAAATGTTGTGAAGAAAACTTTTTAAAAATGTTTGTGGTGTATTTAAGAGTACAGCTTTATTAATCTAATTTCAATTTGAAAAATCAAATTTAAATTTTAAAAAATCATGGGTTTTCTTAGCATTTCCTTGAGTCGAGGGTAAAAAAACGAATAAAACATGTTTTTTATATTTTAAAACATGTTTTTTTACCACCATGAGTTGGTCGACTTTATTTGTAATTGCCTCTATAGTACTGTCAATGTTTAATTGATCTGGTTGTTTTTCAGGAGAACCCAGCATCGCTGTACGGGGGTGGGTCCGCGGGGCAGGACTTTGCCCTCTACTCCTCCCCCTCGCTGCCCAACATCTCCCTGGGCCGGCCCCCAGTCCCCACCTCAGGGGTGAGTGCTTTTTTTCAATCAATTAAGGATTTATACATGGAATTAATTGTGAACCTTGTTCTGTAATTCATAACTATCAGGGATCTGTCCAGGAGAAATTTACTACCGTTTTACGGTAGCTTCACAAATTCGCCGATCGTTAAAACTGTAGCTTCACAAATTTCTAATTTTCACAATTTATTGCTCATAGGTGCAGAATATGTCCGAACGCCCGAACGATGTTCGGGGGAAATTCAAGCAGCTCTGGGGAAATTTTCCCCCAAGATAGAAAGAAAAACTAAAAAATCCAATATCATTATCTGAAAAACAGATATTTTGTTCATTGACAGGATCAAAACCTCCAATTTCAATGAAAATCTGATGAAAACAGCGGAGTTATAGTTGTAGAGTGGGAAAAACTACGGATCTGCGCTAAAAAACCTAATTACGTATCTAGGTGAATACCTGGATGTTGGCTTTTCCTTGCTTTTCGATTGGTATGCAGGAAAAACAATCTATCCCTGGTAGAATGGGAAATTTTCGCTGATAGCGTTGCGTTCTTGTTTAATCAAATCGATGTTCTCTTTTTTTAATGTTGAGTTCATTAAGGAGAAATTTACAGGCAGCTCAAATTTGAGAAAAGTAGACAATTTTTCATATTTATAGAAAGGGGCACTTTTTGTTGCGCCAAGATTATAAGTGTGTAAGAAAGACTAAAAAAGAGTATAAAGATCAATTTAAATTTATGAATCTGAATTAATTGAATTGAATCTGAATTTTAAATTATTGAATCTGAAAGAAGTTAAAGAACTGAAAAAACTAATTTTTTTAATGAAATTTCATTTTGGGGGAAAAAATTGTGTTCTGGGAAAATTTTGGATCCTGAAACATTTTCTGCACCCCTGTTATTGCTAAATTTTCACAATTTATAACTGAATTTTCACAAATTATTACTAAACTAATAATACTGATATTTGAAAACTTTTATCTCCCCTTAAAATGTATATGCAAAGTGATTTTTAAAAACATATTTTTCAATTCATTTTATTACACGTATTCTATTTTCACAAATTAAAAATTTTTCTCACAAATTATTTTTAAATTTTCACAAAATAGGTAGTTGGCAAAAAATCCTGGACAGATCCCTGACTACATGGGCGTAGCCAAGGGGGGGCAGGGAGGGGCAGCTGCCCCCCCTAAGTCCCGAGTAATTAACTTTTACTTTACTGCTAGTGAAGTTAAAACCCAGTATTTTAAGGTCAAAATTTCTAAATTTTTCTGGGGGAGGGCCCTCAGGCTCCCCTTTAGTATTTAAACCTTTATTATTCGAACTTTTTTGTAATACATTCATTAAAATAAAAATTCTACCTAAAAATGTATGTCCAAATTTGGGTTTACGTGTACCAAAAAAACAATTTAAAACCATGTTCTTAGGGGCATATTTCCAAAAAATTTCTGGGGAGGACCCCCAGACCCCCTGTTAAAACTTGAAGGGTCTCTCTCACGGGGCTTTAAAATTGATCTCTACAAACAAAAAAAAAGTCAACCCTGCTTGCCCCCCCCTAAGTTCAACCCTGGCTACGCCCATGCCTGACTATATAGTTTGACTTAAAAAATGTGGTACTTACGTATTATCCCGTCGACCGTTCTGTGACTGTCAAATTCAGCGGCACTTCCATAGAAAAGTCAATGGGTTGTTACCGTTTTCGGATTCAGCAGTACGGTCGTCAGGATAATACGTAAGAACCAAAAATGTATATTTTAACATCTCTGCAGTGATGTTTTTTAAAATAAACTTGTAAGAACAGCTTTAAAAAGAGTCCTCCAGCCAAAAAGGGGGATTAAGTTTAAAATTCTGGATTGGTCCCTACATTAATAATAATATTTTAATACAGTGGCTGTAATCTCTAGTTGTCAGTCATCATTTGAGCTGTGGGTAAACGTGGCAACTGGAGGACTATTTCTAAAGCTGTTCTAATTTATGTACTACATGGAATTAATTGGACCTTGTTTTGTAATTCCTATCTATACTTTTGCTTAGACCTGTTAGACTTTTTAAAATTGTATCTTATAATGGTTAAAACTCTAAAAGTGGGTTCGGGTTGGCGCCTCTTGGCGAATTTTTTGTCGCCAACTTCACTTTGGTACTTTGGCACTACTACTTGGCTATTGAACCCACTTGTATAGATGAGTCCTTTTAACTACTCTGCAGTGATGTTTTTACGAATAATCTCTCGTACAGTTATATTTGGTTAACTTATATGAAGTAAACTAGTAATTTCTAAGTAAACTTATTTGTAAGAATTTTATGGTGGTTGATAAAATTATTATTAGGTATATTTACTACTAATAATAATAATCTTGATTAACAAAATGGAGTAAAAACTTCAAAGGAATATAAATAAATAAACATGGGTCCGTTCAAATATTACGTAAGCACCTAAGGGGAGAGGGGGGGGTTTGCTCTTTACTTATTTTTGCTGACAAGGGGGAAGGGGGATATGAGTGATGCTACGTAAGATGGTGCATTTTCGAAAATCTCTTGTTTCTTGCATAAATAATTTCAAAATTCAACCAAAAATAATTATAATAAAAAATTTAATTAGGAAATCTGACGTAAGCACTTTTTCTGGAGATGGACCCCCCTAACATTTTGCAATTGTAACCCCGAAAAGTAGTGTTTCGACTCATTTTTAAACCCTTAGGGTTACACCCAAAAAGGACAGCTCCTTGTATAAGTCACCTAATTTTCAAGGAAAAAAAACAGTACTGACTAATAGGGATGTCAAAATTTCGGGGGGGGGGTCCGGCAGTTTCTTACGTAATTATGGTGGGGGGGTTTGAGGTTTGCTTATCTTTGCTGAGACAAGGGGGAGGGGGGGTTAAAAATGACCAAAAAAATGCTTGCGTAATATTTGAACGGCCCCCATAAGCCAGGGGAAAACAAAAATCCCGTTCTGGTGTTCAACAAAATCTAAGTTAAGTACTCAGTTTTTGTGACTGAAGTATTGAATTTTGTGTTTTCAGGAAATGGCCAAGAATGTTGCACCAGCAGGTTCTGAAGTGCAAGGCCGAGACATTTCCACGGCGATTCGGCTGGGGATGCCCCTCACCTCAAACATTCTACACTCTCTCTCCTATTACCCTGGGCTACCAGGTGAGTTTGACTCACCTCATTCTCACTGCTCACATGCAGTTTAATCCTGTATCTACTGACGGTACTCACAAGTAAAAATAACCGTCCTTACCTACTGACAATACTTTGCAGCAACACTCTTTCAGTTTTCCACTTCCAGGATTAAAAGAAGCAAAGGTTCTATGATGAGTATTTTAGCGGGAAATGTTAAAATAGATTTAACTGAAGTGTAAACTCGCAACTCTCAAGTGTCACCTCCAACCGTGGACCAGTTTGGGTGCTACTTTGATATACCCCCCAAAAATTACGCGCCAAATCTGGCACTCCCTACGGACTTTTTAGGTTTGCTGTTTCTTGTTTTTTGTATATATGTAGTAGTAATGTGTAGCCTAGTGAATTACTGGAAAAAATTTAAATTTTGAACTTTAATAATTCCAAAACTAATGAGAATTTTCGGAAAAACTAAATTACAATATTTTTATAAAAAATATTTTTGTTCTTGGTTCAAATATCAAAGTTTTACTATGATTAGTTTTTCTGTTATATTCCAAAAATGTTTCAGCGATTTCATCGGTTCAACTGTATATCAAACAGGTATTTTGCTTGGCGAGAAAAAAAGTCGCCAAATTTCCGATTTGGGGGTGTATATCAAAGTAGTTCCCCGGTTTGGTCCTTGTTAGGACTCATCAGCTCGGTATGGGAAGGTAACGCAAGAGAGCGGAGGGCAAGTACTAGTCTAGCCGACTATAACTGAAAAAGTGGTGACCATTGATTAGTCCTCCACTCAAGGAGTATTATAATACTCCTTTCATTTACCTTGCCTTACTGGAATTAAATCTGTTCTAGGAATGCCATGTCATTCCAGCAGATGAGTGGAGGACCAATCAATGGTCACCACTTTTTCAGTTATAGTCGGCTAGACTAGTACTTGCCCTCCGCTCTCTTGCGTTATTTTCCTATACCGTGCTGATGAGTCCTAACAAGGACCAAACCGGTCCACGGTTGGAGGTGACGCTTGGGAGTTGCGAGTTTACACTTATTGTCCGCTTAACCAGCAATAATTGGTGAAATACTCCTTTCAGATTTAACTGAAGTTGTGCCTTCAGTTGATCTTTCAATCCGATTCACATGATTGTCGTTTTTGTTCCCGAAAAAGTAGTAGAAGTCAAAGGGAAGTGTATTATTTTTTAAGACTTAAAACTGAGATAAAAAAGCCATGTTTTTCTTGTATTGTGACAATATTTTTGCACTCAGTGTAATTACACTACTCAAAAGTATCCATTTAATTAATTGGATCTAAGCGGATTGAATTTTCCAAAGACGATTATTTTTTATGTGTATCCCTTCAATTTCAAATTAATGACTCTAAATAAATATTTGCATGAAAAAAATTGAAGCGAATCATAATGCCATAGAGATAAAGGGTTAATTGAAATGCTGAAAATATATTGTTGATATAGTCCAGGGATTCTCAAGGGGTTGGGAAGAAATTTTAACCCTTTCCATATGCATACATGTGATTCTTCCGCCAATTGGCAGAAATCCGCCAATTTGCTTGGCAAAATTAATTCCAACAATTTGATTTGCAAAATTGAAGTTCCACTTTCTTATTTTCCAATCGTGTTTTTACTGAAAACTCTAGCCGCCAGTGTTGTACAGTAATAAGTTTTAAGTAAAATCGAAATACTAAGAAAAGTAGTTGATTTAAGCTAAAAATATGACTAGCATATCGAATTGTAGATCTCGGAAAGTGTAAGCTAATTGACCCCCTCTTAAAATGAAAGAAAATTTAGGTGTCATTGAATTTTTTTTTAAATATTTTCCACCAATTTATTATAAGAGTGATTCTGATCACATGTATGCATACGTTGGGACACTCTGCCCCATTAAAATAGTTAAGGAAGAAGAAAAATAGTGGTTAATTCATCAGACTTTCGTGTTTGATTTTTTTAACCTTCTATATCAAAATAACCTGATTTCAAAAGAGAATAATTTGTTAATACTGTATGTTTACAGGGGTTGATCCAGACAAAAATTAGGGCCCTTTTGCTGCCCCTTCACTAAAGTCCCCCTCCTTATACTCTATTCATTTAGAATTGGCGCTTGAGAAATAGTGCTTTCCCCCACGCTAGAAGCGTAACCATAGTTACTATCTTCGAGCAGCCAATAGTAAGCCTTCTTCGTGACTTTGACGTGGATAGTTGCTATGGTTACCGATCGGTGGTGGGGGAAGGAAATATTTTCAAGCCCCAGTTCAAAATGAACAGACTATAATTCTGCCCCTTAACAAAAATCATTCATAAAAACGGCCCTTTCACAAAATTCAAATTAGCTTTAGTGATAATTTGCAAGAAAACATTCGTAAAACATTTGAATTTTTCATGATTTTCTTGGATTCTGAGTCAATTTTACTTTTACACACTGATCTGCTAACTCTCACCGTTTCAATTTTTCTCAAAAAAAAATACAATATCTTTTTCTCAAAAAAACATTTAATTTTTCACAAAAATTGTCCTCAAAGAATAAAACCTGGATCCACCCCTGCTTTAGTATTTACTGAGATTAATAATTAAATAATCATATTAGTCTTATAACATAGTTATACTAAGTAACATAGTTAACATGGTATAACTTAGTCTTAAGACATAAGAAGAAAAATAGTCTTAAAAATTCATCAGACTTTTGTGTTTGATTTTTTTTAAACCTTCTGTATCAAAATAACCTGATTTTAAAAGAGAATAATTTGCTAATACTGTATCTTTAGTATTTAGTGAGATTAATAATTAAATAATCATATTAGTCTTATAACATAGTTATACTAAGTAACATAGTTAACATGGTATAACTTAGTCTTAAGACATAAGAAGAAAAATAGTCTTAAATTCATCAGACTTTTGTGTTTGATTTTTTTAACCTTCTATATCAAAATAACCTGATTTTAAAAGAGAATAATTTGCAAGTACTGTATCTTTAGTATTTAGTGAGATTAATAATTAAATAATCATATTAGTCTTATAACATAGTTATACTAAGTAACATAGTTAACATGGTATAACTTAGTCTTAAGACATAAGAAGAAAAATAGTCTTAAATTCATCAGACTTTTGTGTTTGATTTTTTTTAAACCTTCTGTATCAAAATAACCTGATTTTAAAAGAGGATAATTTGCAAGTACTGTATCTTTAGTATTTAGTGAGATTAATAATTAAATAATTTATTCATTTATTTATTTATTATTAAGCACACACAACAGGTTAAGCGACCCAATTACAGTGTGGAGAGAAAGTAAAAAAAACATACACTACAAAGTACTAAAAAGAAATGTACACTAACAATTTAAAAGAACAGAACATTCATTTTTAAAAGTAAGAAGAGACATATTAAAAATATCCAAGTTAAAACCAATGCAATATTGTATATTCTATAAAATTTAAAAAGACAGAAATTATCAATATAATTACGTTTGCTGAGAGTATTTTTAAATAAATGATGATTCCTTAAAAATCTATTGGGTCTAAAAATGATGATTCTTAAAAATCTATCCTTAAAAATCTATAATCATCTTCAAAGTATATAATCTTTTATCTCTGGTGGTCAATTGAACATAATTCGTATGTATTTCTATATGGGAAAATGTGATTTTGCTCTTGTTCCGCAGTGATGGAGGGTGACTTCACACCGCCCACAAGCCCCGGCTACCTGCCCAACGGGGCGCTCTCCGGAATGTTGCGCGTCTACCCCAGCACCATCACCGATGCACAGGTGGCACAGGCACGCCTGCACCGGTATGTACCACTCTCTCACATCTTTTCATTATCCTTCACAATTGACACCGAGTAGGGCACGGATGCTGAATATGTCCGATCTTAGCTCAGATGCTTGGTTGTTCATACTTTAAAGCAGTGTTTCCCAACCTTTTTCGGTCCATGCCCCACCAAAGCCTTTCTCAATTTTCCATGCCCCCCGGGTCTCAGTGGCATATATAGAAATATATTTTGAGAGGGAGCTAAAATTATTTCTTAGCCCCTCCCTCCTATGTATTTTTAATAGGTCTAATGAAGCTTTTGAGAACATTTTTAGATAGAATTTGCATGCGAAAGGACTAAATCAAGTTATGAGTAATTAAGTTCTAAGTACCAAGGGGGGTCTTGGGGGTCCTCCCCCAGAAAATTTCTGGAAATTTGACTCTAGGAAGCAGGTTTTTAACTAGTTTGGTACCCCTAGTTGGGAAATTTTGGACATAAATTTTTAGGGAAGATTTGCATTTTGATGAACCTATGTAAAAAAGTTTCAAATATAAGCATTCTAAAAACAAAGAGATCTTGGGTCATCCCCCAGAAAAGGTTTGGATAGATATAGGATATTTTTTCATTATCCTTAGGGCCTTAGGGAAACCTCCTTTTGTAACGCCCTCGCACTACATCAGGGGTTCTAGCCAGGGGTGCATCTAGTAAGAAATTGGGTCCGAAAACGGCCCCTTCACAAAATTCTGATCCTCAAAAACGGCCCCTTCACAAAATTCCGAGCCACCGTTTGAGAATTATACGCACTCGCAAGGTGTAATTTTATTAAAAAAATTATATATTTACAGAAATAGGACCTTATTTTAGAAGGAAAAATTTTTTTCACAAAATTCCCAAAAACGGCCCCTGGCAAAAAAATCCTGGTGCACCCCTGCTAGCTCTTTAACGGTACATCTGCGACCCCCCATTCCTATTGGAAATATGCTTGTCTAGGTCCCCTCTACCAGGGGTGCAGAAAACGTTTCAGGGTGCAAAATTTCACCAGAACACATTTTTTCTCCAAAATTTCCCTCAAAATGAGGTTTTATTAAAAAATGTAGTTTTTTCAATTATTAAACTTTTTTCAGATTAAATAATTTTCGCATAATCCATAGATTTAAATTTTAATGTTAATTTGACTCTCCTTTTTAGTCTTTCTTACACACTTATAATCTTATAGCTCAGAAATGCCTTTTCTTAAAATATGAAAAACTGTATTTTTCTCAAATTTAAGCTAAATGTAAACTTCTCTTCAATTAACTAACTTTTTAGAAAATAACATCGGTGTGATTAAACAAGAATAATGCTGAATTAACATGAAAAATACCCATCCTGACACAAATACGTTGTTTTTCGGCATACCAATCGGAACGCAAGGAAAAGCCAACTTTCAGGTATTCACCTAGAAAATTAAGATTTTTAGGGCAGATCCGTAGTTTTCCAACTCAACATCCGTAACTCCGCAGTTTTCACCTGATTTTCATTGAAATTGGAGGTTATATGATGCAGTCACTACCCAAAATATTTTTTTGTCAGCTAATGATGATTGGATTTTTTGTTTTTCTCTTGGTTTCTATCTTGGGCAAAAATTTCCCCCTGAACCTTGTTCGGGCTTTCGGACGTATTCTGTACCCCTGCCCTCTACCCCCCCTCAAAGTTTGTCCATGGTGTTTCTGAACACCCTGTATAGAAACACACTATTAAACTAAAACAATCGACCACAAAACTGGTAAAAAAAAGATATACTAATGGGAAAGAAATGTGTTTTTGCAGGACGATCCAGCGTCCTCTGGGCAGGACTCAGAGTGCACGGCTGCCCTAGAAAAAAGTGCTTGCATCAGATTTCCTAATTTGGTTGAGTTTTGAAATTATTTATGCAAGAAACAAGATATTTTCGAAAATGCAGTATCTTACGTAAGCATCACTCACATCCCCCCTTGTCAGGAAAAATAAGCAAAGAGCAAACCCCCCCTTAGGTGCTTACGTAATATTTGAACGGCCCCTTAGCACTAAATTTTCACAAAATAGGTACCTCCTCAAAAAATCCTAGACAGACCCCTGCAAATGATTATACTCTATTCATTTAGAATTGGCGCTTGAGAAATAGTGCTTTCCCCCACGCTAGAAGCGTCACCATAGTTACGCTCTTCGAGCAGCCAATAGTAAGCCTTCTTCGGCACTCTGACGAGGAGGATAGTTGCTATGGTTACCTATCGGTGGTGGGGGAAGGAAATATTTTCAAGCGCCAGTTCAAAATGAACAGAGTATAGAAGCGTAACCATAGTTACAGCCAATAGTAAGCCTTCTTCGTCACTCTGACGAGGATAGTTGCTATGGTTACCGATCGGTGGTGGGGGAAGGAAATATTTTCAAGCGCCAGTTCAAAATGAACAGAGTATAGAAGCGTAACCATAGTTACAGCCAATAGTAAGCCTTCTTCGTCACTCTGACGAGGATAGTTGCTATGGTTACGGATCGGTGTGGTGGGGGAAGGAAATATTTTCAAGCACCAGTTCAAAATGAACAGAGTATAAATTGATGGGACTTTGCAGGGGAGTCCTAATCACATGTATGACTAATGCCAAAGAAATGTGTTTTTGCAGGACGATCCAGCGTCCTCTGGGAAGGACGCAGTCTGCACCGCTGCCCTTGGGCCACCCGATGCTGCAACAGCCCATCCTGCTCTCTCCCCAGCAGAGCGAACAGTACGCCCGGGAGAAGCAGCACAACCTACTCAAGCAGGTACCTTTTTTTTTTGTTTCCTTTTCTTTCTCTTATTTTCCGTTCAATTTTTAATCAGTTAATTTTTCGATTACGCCAGAACAGGATTTTTTTTCGTTTCCCCTTGGCAAATCATGTTTATTTATTTGTGTTAATTTTAGGCAATAAGAAAGGGGAATCAATCGGAATTCGGAATAGTATTCTAATCTGCATGGATGATTGATTTTTGGGAGAAAAAAAAGGCCTTTCCTCAAATATTTGCGTTTTCTTGACTTTTCTAGAACTTATAAAAGATTGGGGTATTTTTCTACATGCAGAAGGCGTGGTATTGGTCGGCAAGCCACGCGTCTTGCTGGATTTTTTTTGTCGGGGCGATTACAGTTTGAGCGTTGTCTCCGGTTGGCATCCCTGTAAAAGTAAGAAAAGGTAAAAGAAGGCAAACCTTTTGGTCATGATTTGTTTTATGAAATATCTCCCTGTACTGGTAGGTAAGTAGGGCATGGGTGGAAAATCTGCTCCAAAATCATCAAAATTTCTGTCCCTGAAATTTCAATCATCAAAATTTCTGTTGCTGACCTGTTGTGTGTGCTTAATAAATAAATAAATAAACAAACTGCTCCAAAAACGGGATTCAACGATGATATCAAGGGGGATGCCAGGGGACCCACCCCAAAAAAAATCGAACTAGGTGTCCAAAACAAGTTAAAGCGCTGTTCTTTAGGGTCAAAATATAAAAAATTTCTGGTAGAGGACCCCCAGGCCCCCCTTTGCACTTACATCTCTATAATTCTCCACTTTTTTTAACACTCTAAAAAATCTTAAAATTCACCGCCGAGAAAGTAAGAACATAATTTTTTATTTCCTCTTTTTTGCCTTTTGGTCAATCACATCCCTGAGTATGTGATTCGATGAATTGAGCAAAACCTTAACCAGGCCTGTCAGGGTCTAAAAGGCTGGTTGTGTTCAGCAACCCTGGGGGGCAAAGCTGTCCCTGATGGCTTTGAAAGGAATATTTTCTCAAAATAAAGCATTTATTTCTCGGAAAGTTGGAGGGAAGAATTGCCTCTCATGACCAGGGTTGGCAAAAACCCGGGTTTTTTTGAAAAAACCCAAGTGGGTTGGGTTTTTCCGGGTTTTTTTTATAAAACCCTGAAAAAACCCATATAAAACTGGGTATTTTCGTAAAAAGTGTGGGTTTTTTCAAAATTAAGTGGTTTTTCTTACAAAGTAAGTGGTTTTTTTCAAATTTTAGTGATTTCTTTCTATGTTAAATGTGTTCTGTCAAAATGTCAGTTTTTTCATAGTTAAGTGGGTTTTTTCAAAGTTTGTATAACTTGAAAAAAAAACACTAAAATTTTAAAAAATATCCTAAACTTTGAAAAAAAAAAGCACATTAAATTTTGAAGGAACTGCCAAAATCTTGATTTTTCTTGAAAAAACCCAAAAATGGGTCCAAAATGTGGGTTTTTTCACATGGGTTTTTTTGAAAAAACCCATTAGGTCCAATCCAGCCAACCCTGCTCATGACCCCCCTTAAATCCGCCCATGATTAGAAACCTAATAATCCAAGGTGTTGTCATTATTTATACGACGTATTTATTATAATCGGTGCTTTACTGTGTGATAAAGGTTGTGTATGTGTTGTGTTTCAGCACATTCGTCAGACGGTGCTGACGCGGGCGGGCAGCAAAAGCCAGGTGGTGGAGGAGGAGACGGAAGCTGCAGTAGCGCAGGAGATGAAGGAGACGGAGGTCATCGACCTCACCGAGCAGCAGCAGCAACACTTCCACCACTTCAGAAACTCCTCACAAGCAGACGGTAAGTACTCTCTCTCTCTCTATGAAATTTCAATTTAACTTTTAATTTATTCATTCATTCATCTACCATACTGTCACGAAAATACTACTATAAATTTCGTCGTTTCGATATCAGTCAATGAGGCAAATTGGAAAGAACTCACCCAATTTTCTGATTCTCCAAAAGGGTCCCGGTTGAGCAGTTGAACTGTTTTCTTCGAGTTCTTATTTCTGGACGTAACCTGGTGTACCGTATTCCGAAAGGATTCAGCCGTTTTAAATTACATCCATTTATTACGGCACACTAAATTACACCACAGACGACATCTAATTAACAGTGAACAATTAGTTACATAAGAACGTTAAAGGTATTCAATACGCCAGCGGCGTTCGTCGAGCTCGATTCGAAAAAAGTAATGGCGCTCCCGCGCGAAAACAAAACCAAAACTACATCAAAAAAGTTATTAGTTCCAAAGTCAGTAGAGGGCGTGCCGCAAGCCAGTAACAGGCCGAATTTAGCGACAATACATATTAAAAAATCCCTTTACAATGAGGTATTCTCACGTTTTGAGTTTAAATTTTATTAAAATAGTAGATAAAAAACCATGAAGAATGACGTTTACATCAAGTATTTCCGTAGCCTAGTTTCTGAGAGATAAATTTTTGAAATTTCGATTTTTTGTTGGGCACAAAAACATTTTAGAATCACAAATCATGCACTGTGAGGTCTCATCCAATAGAAGCCCGTTTTCTGATAACGTGACTTTTCTGACGTTTTGGCAAAAATAAAATTGAATTTTAAATTATTTAAAACACATTTTTGAACTTAAAAATCAGAAATTTGGGAGTTTTGGACCATAATGTATATCGAAAAAGTATAAAATCAAGCAAATCCCTCGCTCATGCAAATACCTCATTGGAGGGTTCAGAATAGAAATGAACCAAGTCCACTTTAGCTACTTTTGAGCTACAGATGTTTAAAGTTAAAGCTTCATAGCAAAATTACATGTTAACGCAACAGAACTTGCTGCTGCCAAGCGGATATTATCAGAACTAGGATTTGGTTCACTATTGCACTGGAATTTTACATAGTTGGTGCATGTTATAACGTTGCTAACTCAAAAATGACAAACAGTGGACTTGGTCCATTTTAATTCAGAGCCCTCCAATTTACATGGTAGGATTGCAATTTCTAATGAAAAAAATCAGCTTATAAACTGGAATTTTCAACCAAAAACTACATCTTTTTCAATTTTTGTGAATGTTTTTGGTTATAAATTTTCATATTTGAGGCGGCTAAATAATTTTATTTGGTTTGGTTTACGATCTTCTTATCGATTCTTGCAGTTTTAAGATTTTTATGCTTTTTTCTCAATCTCATCTCTGTAAATATTTCTGAACGAATCGAATGTCTCGGAACCAATACCAAAGTATTGTAGACCTGCCAACTCCTGCCTCCCTTTTTTGGTGGTTTCTCCTGCCTTTTAATCTGCACCTGATCAATCTTACAAAAACACCATTATTATCATCAATTCTATCTAAAAGAATGTTGGTTGTGTAAAAGAATCCCTTGTCCCCCTTAAAGACTAGATGATAAACTGTTACTTTTTAACCCATTAGCGCCCAGTGATCTATTTCTAGATCACTAAATATAGGGTCATAAATGCTCTCTTAAATTACCTTAAATTCACTCAACAGTAACGAAACTGCACATATGGCAAGAGAAAACATCACTCAATCTTAATATACCCTGTGTTTTTTGCGTTTGCTTCATTTATTTTGTAATGGGGATGGGCTAGAGTTCGAATTTGCTTCTTTGATCGAAAACAATTTGGGCGTTAATGGGTGAATCTTCTTCTTCTTCCTTATCCCTCTGGTCTGGACCAGATCCATGATATAGTTCACTTTTAAAAGCTCCAAAACCAAGTTCCTCCTTCACCAGTCCCATGCATTCCAAAAGGTGTTTGGCGGTGGCCTCCCCCAAATTGCACATGGTGCAAGCAAGAAAGGTCCCAGTGCCAAACCTCAGGGTTTTCAGATGTCCAGTGCGTAGTCGAGCCAGAGCAGTCTGATCACTCCTATCTCCAACAAAGCTAATCGATGCACCCTCACTAATGTACCATGGGTGTGTTTATAGAGGCCTTGCTTCTTGAGTATAGTTCAAGATACGTTAAGGGATCCCTCTCAGTATGAGGCATGGCAGAGCCCTCTTTAGCCAGTCCATCAGCCATATCATTATACTTTAAATCCACATGGGATGGGATCCACTGCAGATGCAGGAGAGAGGGCCCTGAGCTTCTCTATTATTCTTATTCCTTTTTGTTCTTTAATTAGTCTCCAATTTCTTAGATATTGTATAGCACTTCGGCTATCTGATAGGATCCAGATCACACCCGTTAAGTGATGCTCTGTAACAAAATCAAGGGCCATATCAATGGCGATCAGCTCAGAGGCAAATCGCCATTGATATGGCCCTTGATTTTGTTTTGTTTTCTTGTTTGTTGAAGAAGCAAGGCCTCTATAAACACATCTTGGAGGAGTCCACCAACACACCCATGGTACATTAGTGAATAGCTACTGTAACCAAATGTTTTGTAAAAGTATAGGGTACTTAGTTGTTGAACTTCATTTCAGTAAATGTTTTTATTGTTGAACACGTGTTTGTATTGCCTGTATGTTAAAAATCCCTTTATATTGATTGACAAGTGCATATTTTTATAAATCAATTATAAAAAGGCTAAATGCAGTTATTAACATTGTGTCCATAAAAATGCCTTCTGGTTTTTAAGTTAACAGGTTGGCAGGTCTGGAATGGATTCCCACCAAGAATTGTTCTTAAATACAATTAATTTGGTGCCTATTTGGAAAAAAAAGCTAGGCTTGTTTAAAAGAAACGTTGAATTTTAGTAACAAACGATTCCTTTACATAGTTTGTACAGTGCTTCTTAAAAACCTTAAAAAGTGCTTACTTTCTGTATTCTTTATAAGACCCTTATAAAGTGCTTAATTTTTACTTTGGTTCTTAAGATTTTTTTCTTGAAACATGAGTCATAAAAAGTGCTTATTTTTAGTTGGCAGAAACAGTTGAACTTCTTCTGTTAAATATACAATGTTACTAATTTTTCTTCAATGATTTCGTTTCACTCAAGCAACTCAACTCGAGTAAATGTTCTTTCATTCAATCCTTTTTGGATTGAAAAAAATACAAATATAAAAATAAAGAAAAAAATGTGTAAACACTTTGTTACCTTTAATCATTTTTAAACTTTTTTGCAGTCATTAATTATACAATTTTAATATCTAATATGTAAGCTAATTACTGTTATTCCTATTTGAGAGAAAAAATATACTCAAATATTCCTAAAAACTCATTGAAAATATTTTAATGGCAGTTTAAATGTGTATAAATATATCCTTAGAAAGTCTTTAAAAAGTGCTTAGTTTTACTCTTTAAACTTCTGTCTGTGTGTCTTCAAAATCATGAGTAGGTTTTCACAATTTTTACAAAAACTGGTGACCCTTTACAAAAAGTCTGGACAGACCCACCTGTAAACTGTAATAATTTTACAAGCTGTAATTGTTATATAAGCTAGGCTTGTTTAAAAGAAACGTTGAATTTTATTAACGTAAGATTCCTTTTGTTCTAAGTTTTGTTGTTTCAGGAGGGGTGTTCATGGGTCGTCATGGCCCGGTGGGCCGTCCACTGTCCAGGACGCTCTCTAGCCCCCTGGTGGCACTGAGCCCCATCGGATCTCCCCAAGACTCCCCCACCACCCTACCACACACCTTCACCACAGGTATTCACCACTCTCTCTCCTCATATCCAAGTGATTGTATTTTAAAAGGGTTTGTACGGGTCATGGAAAGTCCTGGAAGTTCGTTTTTCATTTTCCAGGCCTGGAAAAGTCATGGAATTTGAAAAATTTTCATGAAAGTCATAGAAAAGTCATGAAAAATCTCTTTATCCTTATCAAAGTGATTGCATTTTAAAAGATATAGTAAAACTCCAATTATCCGAATTGCCGATTATCTGAACCGCTTTCAGAATTCAAATTTACGCTTTTAAACTTCGTATCAGTGCTTGAAAAACGAAGATAGAAGTTCGTTAAGAAAATTAATGAAGGCAACAACAAACAAAGATTAAAAAGATGCCGTTTTCAAGTGTTTTTTGGAGCAAAGTTCTTTGGGAAACCCATATTTCGGGTCTGATTCTTTGTGCAAAAGTTAAGATCTTGGCTCAGATGCTTGGTTGTCCATACTTTAAAACAAGAAACAGCTGAATAAGGACCCTATAGACTTTTTTCAGGAAAAATCCAATTGATGCAAATAGGAGTTCTACCGTACTTAAAAATTGTTAATAAATGGGGAATGGAAGAAGAAAAACTCTTGTTGCTTTATTTTTGTTGGGAAATAGACCAACTTTTTATAAAGATCTTTTGTTTTAATAATTTAAGAACTTCAACTTCCATAAAAGTAACTTTTAATTTATTAATCAAACCAACTTTCTTGAGAGGTTTTTTAAAGCTACTATTTTAATTAATTAGTAGCTTTAAACTTTTAATTAATTAATATTTATTCATTTATTTTTCACAAAAATTCTAAAATTATTTTTTAATGATGGGTGAATTGTTTATGGTTAAATTAGTCTTTAAATCGCTATAAAACTGTAGAAATAAGTAATCTAATGCTGTGATCCTAAATTTTATAGTTCCCATTTAAAATATTTATAAAATATTTCGCATAAATTGAAAAGGTCTTACAATTTTTCACAAAAATTAAAATGCTGTGTTGCAAGTTTTTCACAAAAATGGGGGTTAAGTTTTAAAATTCTGGATTAGTCGGTGTTTTAGTTATCATGTTGTGTGGTTGCAGGGGTGGTGTACGACAGCTTGATGCTGAAGCACCAGTGTGTGTGTGGCAACAACGGACACCATCCGGAACACGGAGGCCGTCTGCAGAGCATCTGGGCACGGCTGCAAGAAACGGGACTCATCAACCGATGTGAGGTGAGTAGATCTCCTTTTTTTTTTCAAACCCCCTGGAAATTCCTTGAACAGGGTTGCTACAGAACCTCAGGGAATCGGAAAATCAAAAGGAATTACCAGGAATTCAGAAGTCAAGAAATTACCTCAGAAAGTCAGGAAAATCTTGTAAATTTCCTCAAATCAGGGAAAATTCCTGATGAGCTCATTTTATGCTACTATTTTTCTTCCTCCTAAACCTTGTGAATATTTTTTTTACTTAGCTCAATGAGCAATGAGAAACATATTCTGCATCTCATACTATTATTGGGTTTAAGCTTCACGCAAAGTCAAAATTAAGTTTCAATGTATTTTTCCATTTTGAATTACGAGTAGTAATTTTTTTATTTATCTTGTACGCACTTAATGGTTCTATGTACAGAGAAATCCAGAAAATTAATAAAATTAGTTCCTGGAAATCAGGGTTTTCTCAGTTTCTGCTGCCACCCTCAGATCAGAGATTTCAAAAACACAACTGAACCAGATTTTCATGGGCATATTCGTGTGTTTGTGCAAATTAACTCAGTTGAAGTCTTCATTCTTTGTCTTCAGTTGGCAAAATAAAATGGTACCTTCCCGTGGAAATATATTTTCACCCTTCACTGTAATTGAGATTTGGTTAAAGTCTGAAACGGTCCTTTCTTTCAGAGAGTACGGTCTCGTAAAGCCACGCTGGAAGAGTTGCAATCTTGTCACAGGTAAGATACTTTTCTTCCATTTTGTTAAACACTCCATATGAACAGACACACTTATGCTTGTTCATTTTGATACATATTGCATTCATGTGATTCCTCCGCCAATTGGTGGAAATCCGCCCATTTGTTAAGCAAAATTAAAATCCGACAATATAATTCCACTTTCTTATTTCCCAATCGTTTTTTTACTGAAAAATTTGGCTACGAGTGTTGCCTAGTAATAAATTCTAAGCAAAATCGAAAAAATATCGAAGTAATATGAAAACTAGTTAATATTTAAGCTGAAAATATGACCATCATATCAAATCGCAGATCTCGGGAAGTAGAAGCCAATAGACCCCCTCTATACTTAAAATGAAGAAAAATTTAGGTGCCATAGAATTTTTTTTAAAAATATTATCCGCCAATTTATTGTCAGAGTAATCACATGTATGATATTGCATAGCGGCCAATCTTCTGGTTTTTATAGACCTTTTACTCAACTTTTCTAATCTAAAATAAGCCGTGTAATTATACAACTGTTTTAGTGTAAAATTTTAAAATGCAAAATGTAATTTGTGAAAAAAACAATTGGATGGTTTTGTAGAGCATGAGAAAAACTGGAAGATGGGCAGCTAAGATATTGGCAAATGAAAACTTAGCAGTGGTGAAAGCATTTTTCATAATCTCAGCGTCATTTAAAAGCCAAATTAAGAACAAATTTTAAAGCTTAAAATTATTAAAAGAAAACAAAATATTTTTCCTTTTTTTTTAATTTTAGAAACTGTACATTTTCTTAGGTTAACTCTCTCGGCACCAGAACATCAAAAAAGTGAAAAAACTTTTTCTTCTTCTCAATACATCCAAAATGCCCCTATAATTTGTCTGGGAAAATTTTTTTTTCTTGTGTGCACTCCTTTCTAGTTATTTTTATGAACCTCATATGAGGCCATATCGTTACCAACCACGCCAAAAACGCGAATCTGCATTCTTAATTAGGCAAAATCCCAGAAGTGGGTTCGGGTTGGCGCTTCTTGAGGATTTTTTTTTCGCCAACTTCGCTTTGACACTTAGGAGCGCATTGGCGATACTACTTCGCTTGGCGACTGAACCCACTTCTAGACTTGAGCCCGTAATTAATAAAAGATTCGTGTTTTTGGCGTGGTGGTAACGATATTTTCTTCATTTTAACAGAAAATACTTGGTTTAGAACTTACTAAAAGACACGGTCATAATATTAGACGATTACAAAATAAGAAAATATCTACCAACCTATAAAAACTGACCTATATGACCTATAAAAACAACCTATAAAACTATACAGAAGCTAGTATCTAGCTAGTATTTTCTCTTCACACAAGCATCACAGCTTAAAATCTACACATTGAGGTCATCTTGCTGCCATTTAGGAACGAATTCAGAAACCATGTACAAGTAAACAAATGAATCAGTGACGTCACTGATGAATAGAAAATAAATTTGCGTGTTAACATCATAAAAAAATTGAGCTCATAAGTAGGAGCCTCATATGAGGCCCAGGGTGGCGAGAGGGTTAAGTATGATTTTTAAACTATGTTTTTAACTGTTCAGTGAGTTAAACTATGTTTTTTTTATTGACCTTTCGAAACTGTTTCAGTGAGTCATACACCATGCTGTTCGGAACTAACCCTTTAAACAGACCGAAGCTGGATCCCTCAAAACTAGGTAAGATTTGAATCACTATGTACTGTTACCTGTAAACTCTAAATCAGTGTTTCCCAACGTGGGGCGCAATAAGATTTTCTAGGGGGGCAATTTGAAAATTTTCAACCACATTGCCCCCCCCTGGTGGGGCATGGACTATCAGGTTTTATTTACTTCCCAAGAAGGATTTTCGAAAAAAAAAAAAAGACCTGGCAGGGGCGTATTATAAGGGGAGTTCTAAAGGGGCCATGTCCCCCTTAAAATTCGGACTTGGTGTACTAAAACAAGTTAAAACCTGTTTTTAGGGTCAATTTTTTAAAGAATTTCTGGGGTAGGATCTCCAAACCACTCTTTAGTACTTGGAACTTTATTTATTATTAAGCACACACAACAGGTCAGCGACCCAATTACAGTGCGGAGAGAAAGTAAAAAACAAAAAACAAAAAAAAACCCATACACTACAAAGTACTAAAAAGAAATGTACACTAACAATTTAAAAGAACAGAACATTCATTTTTAAAAGTAAGAAGAGACATATTAAAAATATCCAAGTTAAAACCAATGCAATATTGTATATTCTATAAAATTTAAAAAGACAGAAATTATCAATATAATTACGTTTGCTGAGAGTATTTTTAAATAAATGATGATTCCTTAAAAATCTATTGGGCACCGAAAAATTTATGCCACTTAGTATTTCATTGCAATCAATATGATTATTACAAACTTTATAGAAAAATAAAATACAAGATAACTCTCGTCTAGACTTTAAACAAGGAATATTAAAAATATTGAGCAAATGCGAAGAAGATAAATCAAGAGAACTAATATGAAATAATATTCCAAACTTTTTTTAAAAGAAGTTCATCCAAATCCTACCTGAGAATGTATGTCTGATATTCGGGTAAGTGAAAAAAAAACAAGTTGAAACCCTGTTTTTTGAGTCAAATTTACTCAACTTTTCTTAGGGATGACCCCAGATCCCCCTTTTTTAGAACCCTTATATTTCCAACTTTTTTACATGAAGTTCATCAAAATGCAAATCTTACCTAAAAATGTGTAACAAAAATTCTAACTAAGGGTACCAAACTAGTTAAAAACCTGTTTTCTAGAGTCAAATTTCCAAAAATTTGCTGGGGGAGGACCCCCAGACCCCCCTTCCACCCTAAATATATTTCTATATATGACACTAAGACCTAGGGGGCATGGTAAATTTTGAAAGGCTTTGGTGGGGCATGGACCAAAAAGGTTGGGAAACACTGCTCTAAATAGAGTCAAGAAAAGGTAGACTAATAAAAATAACAGAGCTTTAGAATCAAAGATCAATTTATTAACAATTGTAAATACTAAGTAACTTCTATAAACAATTTAATTTCCAAAAAAAAACTAATGTAAACAATCTGGCTTATGACCAAACTAAAAAGTATCTGGCTATCAGAAACCCCTAAGAATATAAACACTTAATAATAACTAAATAAGCGTGTCATCCTGACCAGCAGGTAAAAAGACACAACAAAACCACTAAAGGAAATCTAAATATGCATTTTCATTAACAAGTGCAAAGTGAGAGAAAAAGCTAGCCACACACTGGGCTTTTATCTGAAAGACTGTGTGATGTCATACCATAGCGGCCAACTCTCCCGATTTTTTCAGGAGACTCCCGAATTTCACTGTTATCTCCCGATATCCCGAAAAAGTATTAAATCTCCCGAATTTCTTTATAAATCAAGTTTGAGGATTTTCTCGGTAATTTTCGTTTTTCCGATTGCGAGTGTCTAAGAAACCGATCGGTAATAGCCTAGGGGCAAGTTTAAAATATGGGCAGTGTTTAAAAGTGATGTTGGCAAGCTTTTTTTGCAATGTTTTTCTGATAAAAATTAGTAGTAAAAGGTAATAAAAACGTTTAAGTAGTATTTCTGTTGTAAGAATCCTTACATAGTGTTATTTTAAATTTTTTTTAGTTTTAAGTCTTAGAGTAGTACTGTATTTCTAACAAGGTTAGAAGTCGTAAAAATCTCCCTAATTTGTTTACAAAAATTGGGGAGATTTTCTCACAATCTCCCTAATTTATGTTTTCAAATGTTGGCCGCTATGTCATACAAGCTTAAACCAATCAGAGGTGATGATATCACAGGCTCAATTCACTTCACTAACATAGTGAGATACTAAACTGTCAAAACTGACTTTTAACCCTACAACACATAACCCTAGAACTCACAACCTTAAAAATTACCTTGATCAAACAAACAATCAAAATCTCAAAACAAAGTTAGATATACATTAGTCACAATTGAGGTGAACAGTAAAAGCAGCACTTTTAGTTATGATTTTTTGTGCGGTTAAGGGGTTTTATTCAAGATATTTTTTTGCTCAAGGTGTCTTTTCCTACTTATAACCCTGTTTTTTAGGGTCAAATTTCAAAAACATCACTCTTAAAATCGTCACCTTAGTATCAAAACTACTATCTCTATTCGGCAAACTTCGGGAATCCCGATTCTTGGCGTTTAGATCGTTGGAGAAGATAATTTGATTGGTTTTTTCTTTTCTGCTCGATCAAGTCAGTACTTACAAACCAAAAAAACGAGCTTCTCCAACGATCTGTCGCCAAGGATCGGGATTCCCGAAGTTTGCCGAATGGAGATAGTAGTTTTTGATACTAAGGTGATGAAATATGTGTTACAGTATTAAAATTTGTATTGTGTAAAAAAAGTTAGTTTTCAAACTATACTAACTTTGCCCCTTCACTTTTTGTCTTGAACTTGAGCCAAATTTATTTCATTCATTTGTCCACAGGGACATTTTTTTGTACTAGCTGTATACACATAATTATGGATTTTGTATTGTTGAAATAAGAA
Organism: Tetragnatha versicolor; assembly: GCA_024610705.1. Lineage (NCBI taxonomy): Eukaryota > Metazoa > Arthropoda > Arachnida > Araneae > Tetragnathidae > Tetragnatha > Tetragnatha versicolor. The sequence goes on from JANDEH010000041.1 coordinate 1,399,513, forward strand.
CCTCTACAATTTAACTCTAATTTATTTGGGTCAGAGGTGTAGGTTACATTTTATTGAGTCTAGCCATATTCTTAATGAAACTGCTATTCATGTCATTCTTTTTTGTTCATTGATTAGAGGGCTCAGAATAAAAGTAGACCAAGTCCACTTTTTGTCATTCTTGAGTTAGCAACGCTATAAAAGGCACCAACTATGTAAAATTTCAGTGCAATAGCAAACCAAGTCCTAGTTCTGATTATATCCGCTTGGCAGCAGCAAGTTCTGTTGCGTTAACAGGTAATTTTGTTATGAAGCTTTAACTTTAAAGTTCTGTAGCTCAAAAGTAGCTAAAGTGGACTTGGTTCACTTCTATTCTGAACCCTCCATTTCTTAATAGTGAAATTTCTTTTATTAATTAATTTATATTGTGGTACTAATTCTGCTAAGATGTGTGTATAATGCAAATGCAGCATTTCAATGAAACCATTAGTTTAATTTAAAATGTGGTACACTGGGAATCAAATATTAATATAATAGGAATTGGAAAAAATTTCATTAAAGCCTCTTTATGATTGTGGTGTTTCCTCTAACATAGATCAGCGTTCAAAATGTTCAAAATTTTCTCAAAAAGAGGGTTATAGTAATTTTTAAGATCAAAAACCTTGACATACCTTTTTAAACTTCATATATTTCATTTTTATAAGTAGATTTTAACTTTAAACCATACAGATTGGAAACGACATGAATTCCTCCTATACCAGAAATAAAAATAAATTTTATCGTATGAAATTATGAAAATTACCTCTTTTTAACGTATTAGGGGGAAAGTTTAATTGAAATTTTCTTTCATCAAAATACGAACAAAAATTTACAACTATTAAACAATTTTCCTTCTTTTAATAAAGTTGGATTTGATCAGCTTGAAACAAGCATTTTCGAAGAAAAGCATTTTTTACATTAAAACTTCAGTAGAAGGCCTAATAACTGTTACTTTACTGGCCTATATATTTTAAAACATCAATGTAAAACCAAATGGCATCATTTGAGGGAGTTCTTTGGAAGAAAATTGGAATTTCATTACTTTCGACCACTGTAGTGTATAGCTTTGATGAGCGCAACGTCCCTTAGTAGTACCTTTTACTCTTAAATTATAGACACTATAGGTACAGTTAATAACCTTAAATAAATATAAACATCTAAAGTGTCCTAAATAACACATTTGAACCAGTTTATATCAATTTAAATATCAAAATATACCTTTTTAAAAATCCTGAAAATTGGTAATTTTTCCAATTTTTTTCTTAATTTGGGGCTCTATAGGCAAACCCTAGAATCAACTAAGGGGGCTGAAACTTCACACACTATCTTTTGGGACCAAAAGGAATAGGAAAAGCTCTTTTACAAATCTATGATTTATGTAACAATCAGCTTCAAAAAAGATTATATTCACTGCCTTTTAGTGCTTCAGCATTATGCAAAATCTTATTAGGCGCGCAAGCTTTTTTCACAGTTTTCAAAAATAAAAGTTATTTTCGAGAGTTATGGACCAATACTCATCATTTGCCACCACAGGCTTTTAAATCTGAAAAAAATCATAACCCTAGTGTCCACTATACCCACATTTACCTTAGCCCTCATTCAACGCATCTTTTTATTTCGAGGCTTCTAATTTCATAAACCGATTCCTTTTAACATCACTAAACTCTTCTTTTTAAACCGTTTTTATCGTTAATCAATGGCTCAGTGGATGCGCGCATAGTAATGGGGCATCGGTCATGGGTTCGAATCCAGTGTTTTTCATTTTAAATGTATTAAATTAAAATACAGTATTATTATTTAATTCAATAGATGTGTGAGTCAATGGCTTAGTGCGTGCGCGCGTGGTTCGGGTGCAGCAGTCATGGGTTTGAATCCAGTGTTATTCTTTTTAAATGTATTAAATTAAAATACAGTGTTATTATTTGATTCAATGGATGTGTGAGTCAATGGCTCAGTGGATGCGCACGTGATTGGAGTGCGCTGGACACTGGTTTGAATCCAGTGTTATTCTTTTTAAATGTATTAAATTAGAATACAGTGTTATTATTTGATTCAATAGATGTGTGAGTCAGTAGGGTGTCCCTTAAAATCGAAGGTCGGGGAAACTTTTGCTCCACCCCCCAATTTTTTTCCTTTTGGTACCCTAAGACTGTGTGCAAAATCTTAAATCGATCAGATAGTATTAACACGTGCCCCAAACGGCCTAAAGATAGAAAAATTTGACTTTTTTCTAATTTTTTAAAAAAATTTTAAAAATATATTTAAACAATCCGTTTCCGAATAAGAGGGCTCTAACACATTAAAACAATCATATTTGACCTTTTTTCATTACTAGTTAGGCCAAAATGCCCAGTTAGTAACCTAGTCATCAATCAGAAAATCATCAAATTTGTCCATTTTATACTGAGAATAGAATAATCAAAAGACTGTGGTAAACGACTCAAAACCGCAAAATTCCATGGCTAAATACCATTTCTAGACCATATTGATTTGGAGATAAATTTTCTGGAGCTCAAATTAATTATTGGTTGCTTAATTACAGACGCCATATTGGATTGCATTAAAACTAAAAAAAATTCTGGAAAAAAAGGTATGGGCATGTTTGATATCGGGTAATGGGTGTTTGAGGTTTCTATACTCAATTAAGACTAATAAAATTATCTTAGACAACTTTTTAAAGCTCTTTACGCAATTATAAGGCGCAGCAGATCTCCTAATACAAGTGGGAACAATGGTTTCAGAACTATAGATGTGGACATAAAACTGTCAGGAGAAATTCTGGAAACAAGTTATAAATCAGACTCCAATGTGTCCACAAGTATTTTATTCCGTAAGTAAGCTGAAAAGCTGAAGTTAATACAAGATTAACCCGCTCTTCATAATAATTGAGTTATACTATCAGAAGGTAAGCAATTAACCATGTTTATAGAGACTGTTCTTCTATTTATCATAATTTTATTTAACATTAAAAAATTCCTGCAATTCAACAAATTAGAGTCATTAAAATCTAAGACACTTATATTGGCTATTTAAATATCATAAATATTATCAACAGTTTCTTAAAATCATTCCTTCTTTAAAGTCTTTTTGTAAGTCAGCTATTCTTCGCTCTGTAAGTTTCCTACCTCTACATTCTCAAAGAAGGCTCTGACACTTTAAAATAATTTAATTCCATAAACAATTTTCAAGAAAAAATTTACTCGAAACCTAAGTACTTCTTCAAAGACGTTTACTGATGAAAGTTGACAGTGCGAAGAAAAACTAAGGGTAAAGTAGAAGAGTTATAAAAACTGTAGTTAATATTTAACATATTACAGCCACGGACAAAATAACAGTGTTAAATTGTTTTAATGACACGAATATGTTGAACTGCTGGTATTTTTTATGTTATTGTATAAAATTATAAAAAAATATAGAAGAACAGTTTCCATAAACATGGTTAATTGCTTACCTTCTGATAGTATAACTCAATTATTATGAAGAGCGGGTTAATCTTGTATTAACTTCAGCTTTTCAGCTTACTTACGGAATAAAATACTTGTGGACACATTGGAGTCTGATTTATAACTTGTTTCCAGAATTTCTCCTGACAGTTTTATGTCCATATCTATAGTTCTGAAACCATTGTTTCCACTTGTATTAGGAGATCTGCTGCGCCTTATAATTGCGTAAAGAGCTTTAAAAAGTTGTCTAAGATAATTTTATTAGTCTTAATTGAGTATAGAAACCTCAAACACCCATTACCCGATATCAAACATGCCCATACCTTTTTTCCAGAATTTTTTTAGTTTTAATGCAATCCAATATGGCGTCTGTAATTAAGCAACCAATAATTAATTTGAGCTCCAGATAATTTATATCCACATCAATATGGTCTACAAAGGGTGTTTAGCCATGGAATTTTGCAGTTTTAAGTCGTTTACCACTTCCTTTTGATTCTTCTATTCTTAGTATAAAATGGACAAATTTGATGATTTTCTGATTGATGACTAGGTTACAAACTGGGCATTTTGGCCTAACTAGTAATGAAAAACGGTCAAATATGAATGTTTAAATGTATTAGAGCCCTATTATTTGGATACGGATTTTTTAAACATATTTTTAAAAATTTTCAAAAAAATTAGAAAAAGTCAAAATTTTCTAACTTTAGGCCGTTTGGGGCACGTGTTAATATTATCTGATCGATTTAAGATTTTGCACACAGTCTTAGGGTACCAAAAGGAAAAAAATTGGGGGGTGGAGCAAAAGTTTCCCCGACTTTTTGAAAAAACGCCCAAATAAGGGACACCCTAGTGTGTAAGAAAGACTAAAAAGGAGAGTTTAAAGATCCTTAAAATTGAAATCTATGGATTATGTTAAAATAATCGAATCTGAAAGAAGTTTTGTAATTGAAAATACTCTACTTTTTTTAATGAATTCTCGTTTTGGGGGGAATTTTGGAGAAAAAAATGTGTTCTGGGAAAATTTTGGAGAAAAAAATGTGTTCTGGGAAAATTTTGGAGAAAAAAATGTGTTCTGGGAAAATTTTGGAGAAAAAAATGTGTTCTGGGGAAATTTTGGAGAAAAAAATGTGTTCTGGGTAGGCTTACCATACGTCCGGGTTTACCCCGGACAGTCCGGGATTTTTAGAGCTGTCCGGGGAAATGTCCTGGGTCGAAAAATGTCCGGGGTTTCATACATTTAGGATTTCCCAGTCATTTTTAGGTAAAAATCCCAACCAAGCTGTTTAAAATTGCGCTTTTTTACATTTTCTAATGTCTGTTTTACTTCAGAAAACCTCCTTTCTGTTAATTTTGTGATAAAAATTAAGTAAATCGAGCAATTTTTGAAAAAGTAATGTTAAAGGAAAATATAAAATCTAATATTTCTATTTAAGGGTTATAGTTTGAGTATTTTTTTTTAGTTTTTAATCTTTGGTAGTTTTATAGAGCACTTATTAAGAAATTTCAAAACTATGTCCTGGGTTGGATCCGAGAAAATATGGTAAGCCTAGTTCTGGGGGAATTTTGGAGAAAAAATGTGTTCTGGGGAAATTTTGGACCTGGAAACATTTTCTGCACCCTATATAAATCCCATTATTGAATGAAAATGTTTATTGTAGTAAATGCTGTAATTTTTGATTCATCTTTAATGATCTTAGCGTCCCTCCCGATGAAGAGCTTTGTGATGCTGGGATGTGGTGGCATCGGGGTGGACTCTGACACGGTTTGGAACGACCTCCACACGTCGAGCGCCTCGCGTATGGCCGCCGGATGTGTCACCGAACTCGCCATCAAGGTTGCACAGGGAGAGATCAAGGCAAGTATTCTTTAATCACTTTTGAATAAATTTGAGCTCTTTTTGAAGTTGGAGAGTTATACTACATTCACACATGAAAAGTTAATCTAAAAAAAAACCTGGATGCCCTCTGTTCCTCTGACATAGCGGCCAACTCTCCCGATTTTTTCGGGAGACTCCCGAATTTCACTGTTATCTCCCGATATCCCGAAAAAGTATTAAATCTCCCGAATTTCTTTATAAATCAAGTTTGAGGATTTTCTCGGTAATTTTCGTTTTTCCGATTGCGAGTGTCTAAGAAACCGATCGATAATAGCCTAGGGGCAAGTTTAAAATGTGGGCAATGTTTAAAAATGATGTAGGCAAGCTTTTTTTGCAATGTTTTTATGATAAAAATTAATAGTAAAAGGTAATAAAAACGTTTAAGTAGTATTTCTGTTGTAAGAATCCTTACATAGTATTATTTTAAATTTTTTTTTACTTTTAAGTCTTAGAGTAGTACTGTATTTCTAACAAGGTTAGAAGTCGTAAAAATCTCCCTAATTTGTTTACAAAAATTCGGGAGATTTTCTCACAATCTCCCTAATTTATGTTTTCAAATGTTGGCCGCTATGCTCTGAAGACGTAATGAATTTTAAGCATCTGACAAGTTGCGCTGTTCTGGCCAACATAATTTTTTTTAAATGTTTACCTATTGACAACTACCCTTCCAAGGCTAGTTTAGGGGACATACATAAATTACGTGAGGTCAAAAAGGGGGGGGGAGGGGTTTGGAAAAATCTCACCAAGGGGGGTCGATTAAAATCTCACGTCAACTTTTTAAGTTAGAAATTAAACGATTTTTTTTAAGTATGATGAGAAAGGAATAATACCCACAGATGAATCGTCTAGTTTCAAAACCAGGTAGATCCATTTTGGCCCAGCTTCAGTAAGAGTCGACGCCGTCACCAAATGGAAGACTAGTTGGCACTATATCACGGCCGGTCACCCGTTCTGGCCGTCATGTTTTACCACGACTCAAATGATAACTCTTAAGTGAATTACAAAATATAATTTTGTTCTTATTTTTAAATTAGATGATTACCGGGGATCGAAATATGTATCTCCCGCAGGCAGAGCGTGCACCATACAGCAGAGCCAGCAGAATATACTGAAATCGTAATAACTTGTTATAACACCCTTTTTCTTAGGTTAACCCCTTAACTGCCACGGAAATCTGCAGCAAGTGGCTCCCCAGTGCCAGCGTTTTTCTCCCGCGCGCGCGTACTTACACTTTAGCAGAGCGTGCGTTCCTTTTTCAACTCGTTAACTACTCAAAAGACTGTTTATTTCGTTCATATAAAGAAATTGCACCCTCTCAATGTATGGAGTACCAGTTAAATCAGAATCATGACCTAATAAAGAAAAAATAGTAGAAAATAAGAAGTAAATCAAATCGATCTGTTATAAGCATTTTTCTTATTTCCTTGCAGACAAACAAATTTAAAAAAATAAAAAATCCATTTTCTATGCAAAGGGAACAAAAACGGAAGTGTTAGACACAAAATATAGCATAAAAAAGAATAAAAAACTCAAAAAGAAACACAGGCCATAACTTAACATCTTTTATTTTTATCGCTAAAGAAAAAAACACAGTTCAAATTCACCCCCCCCTACTTCAGAGAAATAAGAAATTCCTTTGGAAACACTGTCAAGGTTATTCCTGGTATTATTTTTGGTAAAAACACAATGCAACACATCGTACTTTTACAAAGCGTAAATATACGCCATTGGCACTTAACACTCGGGATTTCCAAACCGTACATTTACGTCGACGGCAGTTAAGGGGTTAATCTTCATTTGAGTCTTGGTAAAACATGGCGGCCAGAACAGGTGACCGGCCGTGATATAGTGCCAACTAGTCTTCCATTTAACAACAGATTCGCGGTCGCCAAATATTCAACCCTTTTATCAAAGCTGTGTCAAAATGGATCTACCTAGTTTTGAAACTAGACAACTCAGATAAGATACTGTGGTGATTTTTAGGCAGAATAATGTCCTTTCCCCCACATTATTAATAATGGAAAAGTGTAGGTGCTGTGAAGCACAAAAAGCAAACGAATTGGATAGAAAACTGTTTTTAAAGGTTGCAGGTAAATCTCACCAAGGGGGGAGGGGGGGGTCCAGATTTTGGAAAAAACACCTCATGTAATTTATGGATATCCCCTTATATTGGTCTGCACGGATGGAAATGGTCTATGCGACCCATTCCTCGATGTAATTAAAAAAACTTATTATATTTCTACGAACTTTTTGTGCTCTTTTGATTGTTGCCACTAACTGAGTGCTTCTCTTGCAGAACGGCTTTGCAGTTGTCCGACCCCCCGGCCACCACGCTGAGCACCAGCAAGCCATGTAAGTCTCTCTGTCCGGCATAATGTCCAACTGTCACGGGAAAAACTTTTGATGTTGTACAATATCGGGGCGCTAGTTACGGAAGCGGGTATTCCACTCAGTTTAAATTTTAGAGGTGATAGTCATCAGGGTTGGCTGGATTGGACCCAATTGGGTTTTTTCAAAAAAAAAACATGTGAAAAAAACCCACATTTTGGACCCATTTTTGGGTTTTTTCAAGAAAAATCAAGATTTTGGCAGTTCCTTCAAAATTTAATGTGTTTTTTTCAAAGTTTAGGATATTTATAAAATTTTAATGGGTTTTTTCAAAATTTAAACTAGGTTTTAAAAGCTAAATGGTGTTTTTTTCAATTTCAGGAAGTTTTTTTTAAAAAGTTAAATAGGTTCTTTCCTTATTCAGTGGGTTTTTTTCATTATTGAATGGGGTTTTTTTTCAAAATGTAGGAAGTTTAAAGTTCAAACTAGGTATAAAAAATAAAGAAGATTTTTTTAAATTTCAGTGGGTTTTTTCAAAGTTTAAGATATTTTTTAAATTTTAGTGGGTTTTTTCAAAGTATAAAAACTTTGAAAAAACTCACTTAACTGTGGAAAAACTGGCATTATTTTGACAGAACACATTTAACATAGAAAGAACTCACTAAAATTTAAAAAATCCCACTTACTTTCTAGGAGAAAACCACTTAATTTTGAAAAAAAACACACTTTTTCCGAAAAAACCCAGTTTTATATGGGTTTTTTCAGGGTTTTATTGAAAAAAACCCGAAAAAACCCAACCCACTTGGGTTTTATCAAAAAAACCCGGGTTTTTGCCAACCCTGATAGTCATTCACATATGGTCAATTCCACGCGATAGTGGACATGAGAATATTTTTAAAATTTCATTTAAATAAACGTTTTTTGGTTCTAACCGATAGACACTGACCAAACTTAAAAAAATAACAAAATAAATTAAATATTTTGAGTTCATGTAGTTTTTATAGTTAATTACTTTGACTAAGATTGAAAATGAAATATCGATATATATATATATGTCACTTTGTCATGTCTGTCACAATTTTAAAAATTATTATAGAAAAATCTTCCCCAAAATTTGGAAATTTCAGTGTTTTTTACCTTTATATAAAGTTGTAAAAAATTCTTTGGACATGAAATACATGCCAAATCAGAGCAATTGAGAAATAATTAAGGGTGAAATTAATTGTGAAGTGAAATAAAACCAAATGTTCTAAAAATATAAAAAAACAACTTATCTTTTCAAAACAATTTTGTTTCAAGCTGAAAAATTTTTTTATTTGAATTTATAAGGTCCTTTTAATTTGGCGTTTTCTGTCTCTTGACTTTCGTCTCACTAGCTAGTAACAAATATCTCAAAATAGTACCCCTGCTGCAATCTACTGGCAGTCTAAAGTGCTAATACGATGAAATGTTATATCTATTGTACTTATTGCATGGTGTTGCCGTTTGGAAATGAAATTTCGAGTAGGAAATGGGGAAAAATGTCGTGTTGCCAAATGGCATCAGTATGCACTGTAGGGTTAAGATAAGTTAATATTAAGTACTTATTTGAAGCCAAAATGTTGTCCGATGTCATGTCTGTCATAAAATGAAATTGACCAAATGTGACAATCGCACAGATTTGAGCTTCTTTCCAAAGTTTTATACTTTCTGTCATCAAAGTTTTTCTCGTTTTGGCCGGACTATAGCCAGGTTTCTGCTCTGGCCTTTTTTGTTGTGTTTGTGGAGGACAATTTTATAAGTCTAGAGTTTTCCCCTTTCAGGAAAGTAATGCAAAAGTTTTGAGGATAATACTTAGCCCCAAGAGGGGTCTGGTCTCCGAAATTTTTTTTTGTCATTTGTCCCTAAAAAGTTATGTGACTCATTTTTTGGACTATGCATGTGACTCTCATGTGCACATGCCTCAACTATCTAACCCCTTCTTGGATATGGGCACTAGCGGATTCAGGGAGGGCTAGGGGGCTTTAGCCCCCAAAAATGAAAATTTTTACACTAAATAATATGGAATTTTATGTACCAAATTGAGTTAAAACCATGTTATTTTAAGATTAAATTTTCTAGAATTTTCTGGGGGAGGACTCCCAGATCCCTTGGTACTTGTAACTCTATTATTACAACTAGGGCTCGACCGATGCATCGGCTTGGCCGATGTATCGGCCCCGATTGTTTGAAAAAATAGCCATCGGCATTGACATCGGCGGCCGATGCTAAAATTTGAAAAAATCGGCCTATCGGCCTAAAAAAACATCTAAATGCCGATGTTTGGCCGATGGTTATAAAATTTTTGAAATTTGAATTGATATTTCAATCTTACAAAATTTAAATAGAATATTCGTATCAGCAGCAGTGAAAAATAGTCTATAAACATCATTCTCAAGTGAAAACCGTTAAAAACTAAATGTTGAAATTTTTACTGGTTTCACCCCTTTTTCCTTTTTTTTTTCGTTAGATTTTCTGGACTAAATTAGTTTAATGCTATTTTTACCATCGGCATCGGCAATCGGCCTCGTAAAAACCCATCGGCCATCGGCTTGCCGATGGAAATTTTCGAACAATCGGCATCGGCCCATCGGCCAAAAAAGTGCCATCGGTCGAGCCCTAATTACAACTCTATTTTATAGTAAGTTTGTCGAAACGCAAAGAATTCCACCATTAAATCTATATCCGAAAAAGTGGTGTTTTTTTACCTAAAGTTCCACAAATTTTCTGGGGGAGGGACCCCAGACCCCCCTTTTAAGTAGTTGGAGCAGGATAATTCACTACCTTTACCATCTTAAGATCATCAAGAAGATTCAATTGGATTATGAAAATTCTTAGCCCCCCACAAAACCAAATCTTGCATATCCCTTGGATACGGGTATCCAAACCAAACAGGGATGTTAATAATTTTGAATTCTCTTTCACTTGGGTCGAGTGATCTTTAAAATTTTCCTTTTTGAACATTGATTAGTAAAAACTAAAGTAAAAGTAATTTATTCTCGTTATACTGGTCTGTGGGAAGTTGAGTTTTGTGTTCTGTTTCCTCAGGGGTTTCTGTTTCTTCAACTCGGTTGCCATAGCAGCCAAGCAGCTGAGGGAAAAGCTGAAGCTGGAGAAGATCCTCATCCTTGACTGGGTAAGAATCGCTCAAAAATCAATTTGGACTTTTTCCCAACAGTTTTTTCTTGATGAGAGGTTAAGAAGCGAATGTAATAACATTTATTGTAACAATCCTTACTTTATTACATTAATCACCCCTGAACTCTTTCCTAGGTAAAAAAAAAGTTATTAAAATCCTATATGACAAAAACTTCAATGAGGAAATTGCAATGTCACGAGAAACGCACAAAAGAGTTTCATGACAATGTCCTAAATATTATAGCACTTTTCAAGCTCCTCGAAGAAAAAGTTCGCAAATTTGCAAGGTTCTTTGATTTTTTTTACTAAAATTTGTCTTTATTTAACTAAAAAAACTCAAAATTACATCACAACACTAAAACTTGCAAATTTGTGAACTTCTTTTGAAGACTGAAAAAGAGCTGTTGATAAGATATTGCCAACAATTCTCTCATTGAAGTTTTTTTTATCTCCTTTTGTTTTTGTTAAGTGTGATCTCACAGTCTAAAAACATCGAGGCTTCGATCCATTAACCTTTTCTTAGAGCTGCCGCCTGTGAGGTGTCTTTGCATTGCTTATGTTTTTGAATTACTTGTGGCAACTTGAAGGTGGCATCTCCCTCTTCTTCGGGGTAGAGGGAAAAAGAGCTTAGGCAATAATGCCCATTGCTCTACCGCCGGTGATGGTCATTAAAAACTGTTTTTAATGGCAATACGCTTGTAAGTTTAAGATAAACAGGTTGGATCCCCAACTGCCACTCAATTACTTGTGGCAACTGCGTATTATAATTTTGTTGGTATATAAGATTGTACGCGGAAACTTCTTGTGATGTGATGACATGTAGCTCACTCTTATCTTATTTGATCTTTAATGTTACTCTGCTTTTACCTCAGTTGAGGTTCTTTTATTTTGATGATCTTAAGTTGCAAATAAATATTTTTTCTTTTAAGCTAGCATGCCTACCTTTCGTTTTTCAGTCCACTGCCTTCCCTAAAACTTCAACAGTTTTTTTTATTTAACTCATGTTATACTCATAAACCCCCATGTTTTTTTATCTAGCGGTAGACCTTACTCCCCTTCTTAATGTTAATGTTGCTTCTGAATAAACTCTGACTTTAGAAACCCGCTGTATGTAGATTTTGTTGAACCTTTTTCAGGACGTTCACCACGGCAACGGTCTCCAACAGATCTTCTACGACGACCCCCACACCCTCTACATTTCCCTCCACCGGCACGACGACGGAAACTTCTTCCCCGGCACCGGAGCCACCGAAGAGGTCAGTTTTTCAATCTTTTGCTAACCCAGTGGCGAATCCCCCCTAGAATAAGACATTCAAGTTTTGGCAATAGCAATAAAGCCAAAAAAGAGAAATTTCAACACGTTGCGAACATTCGGTGGTGTTACCCAAAGGGTCTCAATATGAATCAGAACCATACTTTTAAGGGTAAAAATTCCAAAAATTTTCTGGGTGAAAACCCCCAAACCCCCTCTCGAAATTTTGGAATCTAATAAGTACGATTTTTCCTTCAAACTTAAGAGATTTACTAGGAGTGATCCTCTTTGATGTAACCTAAAGTATCTCAACATGAGTTAAAATGCCACTTTTCAGGCCAAATTCAAAATTTTTCTGGAATAGGAACCCCTAAACCCCTTAGTAATTTTCCAATTCATAATACTATAAACTTTTTCCTTGAAAATTCTGCCGCTTACAATGAGTGGTGCTCTTTGGGTGGAATCTAAAAGGCTTCAAAATGAGCTAAAACACTATTTTGAGGGGCAAATTTTTAAATTAAGGTTTTTCAATCTGTATGAGTTTTCTTTTAACTTGAAATTAATTTCATTCGATGGTACTTAAAGTCAGGGTTTGTACCCCTCCTGAAATTCCTGAAAAACTCCTGAAATTTGCTTTATTTTTCTAAGGGCCCTTTTAACTGCTAAAAACTATGAAAACGGAGTGCTTTACCACTACCTCTGGTTAGAGGAATATGTGAGAAAACTCCAGCTCTCAAGCGTCGCCTCCAACCGTGGACCGGTTTCGCCCTTGTTAGGGCTCATCAGCACGGTATAGGAAGGTAACGCAAGAGAGCGGAGGAAGAGCTTTTAGTCTAGCCGACTATAGCGGAAAAAGTGGTGACCATTGATCAGTCCGCCACTATCTGCCGGAATGAACTTCGCATTCCATAGAACAGATTTAATTCCCGACAGGACAGGTATGAAAACGGAGTGCTTTACCACTACCTCTGGTTAGAGGAATATGTGAGAAAACTCCAGCTCTCAAGCGTCGCCTCCAACCGTGGACCGGTTTCGCCCTTGTTAGGGCTCATCAGCACGGTATAGGAAGGTAACGCAAGAGAGCGGAGGAAGAGCTTTTAGTCTAGCCGACTATAGCGGAAAAAGTGGTGACCATTGATCAGTCCGCCACTATCTGCCGGAATGAACTTCGCATTCCATAGAACAGATTTAATTCCCGACAGGACAGGTATGAAAACGGAGTGCTTTACCACTACCTCTGGTTAGAGGAATATGTGAGAAAACTCCAGCTCTCAAGCGTCGCCTCCAACCGTGGACCGGTTTCGCCCTTGTTAGGGCTCATCAGCACGGTATAGGAAGGTAACGCAAGAGAGCGGAGGAAGAGCTTTTAGTCTAGCCGACTATAGCGGAAAAAGTGGTGACCATTGATCAGTCCGCCACTATCTGCCGGAATGAACTTCGCATTCCATAGAACAGATTTAATTCCCGACAGGACAGGTATGAAAACGGAGTGCTTTACCACTACCTCTGGTTAGAGGAATATGTGAGAAAACTCCAGCTCTCAAGCGTCGCCTCCAACCGTGGACCGGTTTCGCCCTTGTTAGGGCTCATCAGCACGGTATAGGAAGGTAACGCAAGAGAGCGGAGGAAGAGCTTTTAGTCTAGCCGACTATAGCGGAAAAAGTGGTGACCATTGATCAGTCCGCCACTATCTGCCGGAATGAACTTCGCATTCCATAGAACAGATTTAATTCCCGACAGGACAGGTATGAAAACGGAGTGCTTTACCACTACCTCTGGTTAGAGGAATATGTGAGAAAACTCCAGCTCTCAAGCGTCGCCTCCAACCGTGGACCGGTTTCGCCCTTGTTAGGGCTCATCAGCACGGTATAGGAAGGTAACGCAAGAGAGCGGAGGAAGAGCTTTTAGTCTAGCCGACTATAGCGGAAAAAGTGGTGACCATTGATCAGTCCGCCACTATCTGCCGGAATGAACTTCGCATTCCATAGAACAGATTTAATTCCCGACAGGACAGGTATGAAAACGGAGTGCTTTACCACTACCTCTGGTTAGAGGAATATGTGAGAAAACTCCAGCTCTCAAGCGTCGCCTCCAACCGTGGACCGGTTTCGCCCTTGTTAGGGCTCATCAGCACGGTATAGGAAGGTAACGCAAGAGAGCGGAGGAAGAGCTTTTAGTCTAGCCGACTATAGCGGAAAAAGTGGTGACCATTGATCAGTCCGCCACTATCTGCCGGAATGAACTTCGCATTCCATAGAACAGATTTAATTCCCGACAGGACAGGTATGAAAACGGAGTGCTTTACCACTACCTCTGGTTAGAGGAATATGTGAGAAAACTCCAGCTCTCAAGCGTCGCCTCCAACCGTGGACCGGTTTCGCCCTTGTTAGGGCTCATCAGCACGGTATAGGAAGGTAACGCAAGAGAGCGGAGGAAGAGCTTTTAGTCTAGCCGACTATAGCGGAAAAAGTGGTGACCATTGATCAGTCCGCCACTATCTGCCGGAATGAACTTCGCATTCCATAGAACAGATTTAATTCCCGACAGGACAGGTATGAAAACGGAGTGCTTTACCACTACCTCTGGTTAGAGGAATATGTGAGAAAACTCCAGCTCTCAAGCGTCGCCTCCAACCGTGGACCGGTTTCGCCCTTGTTAGGGCTCATCAGCACGGTATAGGAAGGTAACGCAAGAGAGCGGAGGAAGAGCTTTTAGTCTAGCCGACTATAGCGGAAAAAGTGGTGACCATTGATCAGTCCGCCACTATCTGCCGGAATGAACTTCGCATTCCATAGAACAGATTTAATTCCCGACAGGACAGGTATGAAAACGGAGTGCTTTACCACTACCTCTGGTTGGAGGCGACGCTTGAGAGCTGGAGTTTTCTCACATATTCCTCTAACCAGAGGTAGTGGTAAAGCACTCCGTTTTCATACCTGTCCTGTCGGGAATTAAATCTGTTCTATGGAATGCGAAGTTCATTCCGGCAGATAGTGGCGGACTGATCAATGGTCACCACTTTTTCCGCTATAGTCGGCTAGACTAAAAGCTCTTCCTCCGCTCTCTTGCGTTACCTTCCTATACCGTGCTGATGAGCCCTAACAAGGGCGAAACCGGTCCACGGTTGGAGGCGACGCTTGAGAGCTGGAGTTTTCTCACATATTCCTCTAACCAGAGGTAGTGGTAAAGCACTCCGTTTTCATACCTGTCCTGTCGGGAATTAAATCTGTTCTATGGAATGCGAAGTTCATTCCGGCAGATAGTGGCGGACTGATCAATGGTCACCACTTTTTCCGCTATAGTCGGCTAGACTAAAAGCTCTTCCTCCGCTCTCTTGCGTTACCTTCCTATACCGTGCTGATGAGCCCTAACAAGGGCGAAACCGGTCCACGGTTGGAGGCGACGCTTGAGAGCTGGAGTTTTCTCGCTAAAAACTATGTTTTTCCTCCTGATTTTACCCTCTGACTCCTGAAAAACATCTGTCAAAGGGCAAAATGAAGTTTTATTATCGATTTGGGGGAAATAATTGTTTTTATTATCAATAAAGTTGCGTTGAAATGTGAAATTCTAACCAATTTTGCAATTCCTTGCTCCATACCTCATTCTAAACTCAATCTACTCTACATACAAAGTTGTTTAAAGGTTAATAATTAATGACATTACCTCCTGATTTTTTAGTAATTTACTCCTAAAAAACTCCTTAAATACTCCTGAATTTTACTATGTTAGATGGAGTATGAACCCTGTAAAGTGGTGTATATCAGAGGTGCACAATATGTCCAAATGGGGAAATTTTTGCCCAAATTTAAAAAAAAGAAACTTCCAACCCAAAAAAATTCCATTCCAAATAATGGTATTTTTTATGGAAGTTGGTTCAAAAAATACCACTCACTAAGGGAACAAATATTGTGCGTTTTATAATTCCTTCCACGGTTTAACAAGTGGTCCAATTTTGTTCAAATTTATGGTGGAAGTAGTAAGGATGCTGCTGTACCTCGTGCAATCATTTTTTTTCATTCTATTATGTTTTGTTTCATAAAACAGGCCTTAGGAAAACTGCCTTGCACTACATCAGGGGTTCTAGCTTCATCTGTGCCCCCCATTCCTGTTCAAAATATGCTTGTCTAGGTCCTCTCTACTCCCCTCAAAGTTTGTCCACAGTGTTTCCGAACACCCTGTATATTAGATGGCAACCATAATAGACAGCAACTTAATTTGAACCTACTACGGCACTAACAAACAAGGTAGTTCCCATTGCGGTGTCTGAATTTCGTTACTTCGTTAAACCCATTAAAATATATCGCAGGCGCGGATCCAGCACGGCTCCAAGAGGGGGGCACTTTTCCAGAAAATATCCCCTTGTGGCACCATTGGGGGTATGGGGGTCCTCCCCCAGAAAAAAATTGAAATTGGATGTGTAAAAGTAGGGTTTTAACTCCATTTTAGAAACGTTTTTGAGTCTAAGGGGGCACTTTTCAACACTATTGCATTTACTTTTTGACCCAAAATGTAAAAATTTTGGGGATTTCCTAAAAATAATCATTGAATACCCCATTTTGATACTAATGGGGGGTATGGGGGTCCTCCCCCAGAAAAAAAAATTGAAATTAGACCTGTAAAAGTTGGGTTTTTACTCATTTTGAGAACCTTTTTGGGTCTCCAAGTGGGGGGCACTTTCCAGAGTGCCACCCCCCTGGATCCGCCACTGTTATACAGGGTGATTCTGAAATGGACTGCCAAACTTTGAGGGGTGATAGTACTCATCAAGACGAATAAGAATTGATGCGGAAAGGGGGGTCGCAGTTACACCGTTAAAGAGCTAGGTCCTAATGTAGTGCGAGAGCATTACAAAAGGCCGTTTTTAGAAGGCCCGTGTGACGAAACAAAACATAATAAAATGAAAAACATTATTGCATGAGGTACAGGAGTATCCGTACTACTTAAATCCTCAATGTGATAGAAATTGAACCACTTTCTAAACCGCGGAGTTAGTTTCAAAAGTGCAATATTAATCTTTTAGTCAAAGAATCACATTCCTTAATGGTATTTAGAAAAATGATGATCGGGGAAGGAATTTTCAATGATCGTAACATGGATCATTGAAACTGTTTGATCATTGAAAATTCCTTCCCCGATCATCCTTTTTCTAAATACCATTAATGGAACTCCATTGTTTGACTAAGAGCACGTTTTAAAACTCACCCCACGGTTTAGAAAGTGGTCCAATTTCTATCACATTGAGGATTTAAGTAGTATGGATACTCCTGTACCTCATGCAATAATGTTTTTCATTTTATTATGTTTTGTTTCGTCACACGGGCCTTCTAAAAACGGCCTTTTAAAACGCGCTCGCACTACATTAGGACCTAGCTCTTTAACGGTGAAACTGCGACCCCCCTTTCCGCATCAATTCTTGTTCGTCTTGATGAGTACTATCACCCCTCAAAGTTTGGCGGTCCATTTCAGAATCACCCTGTATAGTGTCATTTTATCACGCGTATCGAAATTCCTCCTATCAACCCAACAACAGGCTTTGTGTTTACTCCCTTTCTCCTTCCGTGTAGTGACGTACTGGGTTCAGGAAACGTTGCTGTGAAGTGTGGAATCTCGTAATTTTCAACCAATAACTTTTTTGTCTGATGAAGTGTTCCTTTTTCTTCAGGTGGGTGCGGAGGATGGCATCGGGTTCAACATCAACATCGCCTGGTCCAGCGGTCTGAATCCTCCTCTGGGAGACTCAGAATACATTGCCGCTTTCAGGTACTTAAATACAGATTTCTGGAGCAGGGTTTATTGAAAACTTATCATCAGCGTTATTGTATCAGGCAGGGGTGCAGAATATGTCTGAACGCCCGAACGAGGTTCGGGGGAAATTTAAGCAGCTCTGGGGAAATTTTTGCCCAAGATGGAAAGAAAAACTAAAAAAATCCAATCATCATTAGCTGACTAACAAATATTCTGGGTAGTGACTGCATTATAACCTCCAAGTTCAATGGAAATCGGGTGAAAACTGCGGAGTTACGGATGTTTAGCGGAAAATCTACGGAATTGCGCTAAAAATCCTAGTTTTCTAGGTGAATACCTGAAAGTTGGCTTTTCCTTGCTTTCCGATTGGTATGCAGAAAACACAACGTATATATGGTAGGATGGGTAATTTTCACGATAATTATGTTCTTGTTAAATCACACTGCTGTTCTTTTCTGAAAAGTTGAGTTAATTAAGGAGAAGTTTACATTTAGCTTAAATTTGAGAAAAAATATAAAGTTTTTTATATTTTAAGAAAAGAGGCACTTCTGAGCTATGAGATTATAAGTGTGTAAGAAAGACTAAAAAGGAGATAATTAAAATTTAAACCTATAGATTATTAAAAAATTATTGAATCTGAAAGAAGTTTACTAATTTAAAAAACTACTTTTTTTAAATGAAATCTCATTTTGGGGGAAATTTTTTGGAGAGAAAAATGTGTTCTGGGGAAATTTTGGACCCTGAAACATTTTCTGCACCCCTGGTATCAGGGTCTTTAAAAGTCTCCATAAATTCCTTAGATTGATCTAGTCCCAACCTTGGGGTGATAGCCCCCCAGGTATGCGATTTCATACATGTGATTCCTCCGTCAATTGGCGGAAATCTGCCAATTTGCTAAAGCAAAAATAAAATCCGACAATTTGATTTGCCCACCTTCTTATTTTCCAACAATTTTTTACTGAAACCTCTGGCCGCAAGTGTTGCCTAGTAATAAATTTTAAGTAAATTCGAAAAAAATAATATCGAAATGAAAACTAGTTAATATTTAAGGTGAAAAATATGACTATCATATCGAATCGTGTGATCTCGGGAAGCTCTGATGGACCCCCTCTCTACTTAAAATGAAGGAAAATTTAGGTGCCACAGAATTTTTTTATAAATATTTTCCGCCAATTTATTGTCAAAGTAATCACATGTATGGATTTGTGTTATCAAGGGGGTGATAAATAAGTGGGGGGCAATGAGTATTCAAAGCGGGAAAATAAAATAGTACTGTTCTGACAAACTGTATTCAGACTTAATGTACCAAAACAAGTTAAAACCCTGTTTCTTAGGGTCAAATTTCCAAAAACTTTCTGGCCCCAAACCTTCCTTTAGTACTGGAACTTAATTTTTCAAAAAGTCTTAATAATTAGTTCATAGAAAGCTTAGAAAGATAGTTTCATATTACCTAAAAATATTTGTCAGAAATTCCGAATAGGTGTACCATAACTATTTAAAAACCTGTTTTTTTGGAGTCTTATTTCCAAAAAATTTTTGGTGGAAGACATAAAATTGCTTTATTATTTACACTTTACTTCTAATTTAAATTAGACTTACAATGAGAATGAAAAGGGGGTGATAGGTGTTAGTCAACCTCTAGAAAAGGTTGGGAACCACCGCCCTAGTCCTTACAAAAAGGATTCTTAATTTACATATCTTTGAAAGTTTGAGACTATCTGAAGGTTATACCCCGTTCCCACTGGCCTTTATTTTTGCCTCTATTTTCGTTAGCACTTTGTTGTCATTGAAACACTAATCAATTCACTAGTCAATTAATAATCTTTTATGTATTTTACTTGTATTTTTGGTGATTTTATTCATTAGTTTTAAGTTGTATTGAGAAATAAAATTTTTAATTATTTTACAAATCATGCTGTTATTGTTTACACACAGTAAAGTGCTTATTTTCGCCCCTTGTCAGTGCAAACGCCGTTTTCAAAAGATGGGGCGATTTTGCCTTTGTTTCCATGACAACAAAGTGCTAATGAAAATAAAGGGTCTTTTTTCTGCCCGTGCGAACGGGGTATAAGGTTTATAGAAAACTTCTCATTAATGTCATTGTATGCAGAAATATACACTTATCTCTATAATTAATATTTTTAGAGGGTTCATCAAAAAACTTGTGTGTTTATTATACAGTAAAATCCCGTTATAACGAACTTCACGGGACCATAAAATTTCTTCTTTGTAATGGAAATTTCGTTGTAACCGTACTATTACTAATTCAAATAAAAACGGTTGGGGACTTTTGTAGTAACGGGATTTTTCATTGTATCGGTATTCGTTGTAACGAGATTTCACTGTAATTATTACTTAAAAAGGGTCTCCAAAAATCAAAACCTAGCTCTTGTTGGCCTTCCTTACATGAACTCCCATCTCAGTATATTTGTCTTGTAAGATAAATTGATTGTGTTTACGCTTTATGTCTTTGTGAAAAATTTGTATGTGGCATTTAAAGCGCTCTTCTGTCTTGTAAGGTGTCTGGTGATCCCGATCGTGAGGGACTTTGACCCCGAAATCATTCTTGTGGCGGCCGGATTTGATGCAGCCTGCGGTCATCCAGCCCCCCTTGGAGGATACAGGGTGTCTCCTGCCTGTGAGTCTCTCTCTTTGTCATAAAATTTTCACTTAAAATCAGCGTTCGAAATTGTACTGGATTGCTGGTCCGGGACAACCAAAAAACGGCTCGGACCAGTGGAATCAGAAGTGGTGAAAAAATATCCCACCCTCCAGTTTAAGCCTGCAATTTCTCTTTGCTTGGAATCGGGAGAAAGGCAAAAAAAATAAATTTCATTAACTAAACCAGATTACAACCAGTTTGTCAACTAACAATGTAAAACCAATTCGAAGTTATGTATTAATTTGTGTGCAATATCATTTTTTCAAGAAAAGTTCTTATTTTTTGCCAATTGGTGCAATTGTATCCAATTCGTATGTCAATTAGAGAAATTTTATTTAATCAAGAAGATTAATTGTATTTGTATGTCAGTTAATGGAAATATTATTTAATCAAAAAAGTTATTTAATTAACAAGATATTTTTTAAATAATTGATTATTTGGAGCTATTGCTTATTTCTCATAAATTTATTTTTTTTTTTTTTTTTTTTTTTTTTTTTTTAATAATAATAATAATAATTTTATTGGACAAACAAAAGAACAGAACAGAAAAAATACAAACGCAGTTGATCGAATACATACATTTCCCAAAGGAGCTACCGCTCGTCCATGGGGTCATGGAATATCTTTGTTAAAGGTAAGATCAAAAATAAAAAATCAATTTGGTTTATGGTGGAAGAAGTTGTTTTTTTAACACTAGACACTTAAAAATTAATTGTAAATACAAGAACAAAAAAATAAAAAAGGAAAACAAAAAGGCTTGGCTGGCAATTTCTATGTTTATAGAGAAAAAATGAATAAATGATGATATTTAAACCTGACAAAATTAGAATAAGGACTCAATGCTATTTAGACTCAAAATATATGCAATGCACAATTTCTTAAAGTATTTAATGTTAGTTTGAGATTGAATTTCGCTTGGAAGTTTATTAAAAAAAGTGACAGAAAGATATTGGAAGTGTTTTTTGTATATTTCTTTGTGAGGAATAGGTATATTATAGTAGTTATGATTTCGAAGGTTATAGGAAAAATTTTGGTTTATCGTGGCATAGCCAGGATATTTCTTCAGAAAAATAAGGCAATTGAGAACATATAACTGACGTGCATTTAAAAGATTATTAAGAGGAAAGTAACTTAAAAATTTCTTTTGTATAGTAAGCAAAGGCTTGATATTTGAATAAAAGTCACCACCCCAAATCAAAATTCCATATTGTATACGAGATTGAACCCAAGCAAAATATATTCTCAAAAGTAAATCAGAGTTAATATATTTTTTTAGGTGATAAAACCTGAACAAAATGTATCTTAACTTACTACCTATTGAATTTATATGATCTTTGAATTTCCAGTTTTTATTAAACAAAATACCCAAATATTTTATTGTTGGAGTGTATTTGATAAAATGATTTTCACACTGTTTATTTTCACAATCGCAAAAGTATAATTTAAGATCTTCATGAAAAGTGGACTGTAAGGAAAATATTATGTAACTAGTTTTGTTCACATTTATTTTTAGTTCATTACTTGCGAACCAATTGTAAATTATTAATAGATCCTGATTAATTTTTATTACTTATTTTATATACATCTCATTTTATTACTTACTTTATATAAATCTCATATTTACAGCTGGTAACTTATTATTGAATATGTATTAATTTTTAACATTACTATTTGGTACTCACATTCAGTGCAATAGTTACTTAATAATAGTAATATTTAAACTGGTCCTTTTTAATTTGTCGGACCAGTAATTTTTGGTGCGGACCAGTAAGATTGGTGAAGCACTGGTCCGCGGGACCAGTGGATTTTTTTCCCAATTTCTAACGCTGCTTAAAATAGATTTTTTTTGCCCTCTAGAAATGAGGAGCTGAGATCCAGAGTGGACCAACCCACAAAAAATGAAAAAGTGTTTTTTTTTTTTCAGTAGAATGTAGAGACATCTATTGATTTAAGTTGGAAAACAATACATTTTTTTAGTTCCCACAAAATGGCATCACTTTTTCGTTTGATCGAGTACTTAAAATCGCACTAAAATTTAATGCCAGAATGGACAAGAGTTTTTGGTCCATTCTGATTCTGTCTTTCAACAGGATCCTCTAATTATTGATCACGAGAAGATCGAAACTAAATATTAAATACTAACCTCAGAAAAAAAAGTTTAAATATTACTACAATTTTGTAAAGCGTTTTTCTGGAAATAACTGCTGCTGAGGTTGGTCCACTCTGTCTCTCAGCTCCTCAAATATTAAGGGGCCTTAAAAATCAACTTATTAACAGCCAACCATTTGGGAATGCTAAAACTACAGTTAAAAACAAGAAAAAACTAAGCTTAATAAAGCTCTTGATATAAAAAGATGGACCTACTTTCAGAGAAGTATTCAAGTTCTTTTTAAAATCACAACCAACTTCTTTAAAAGTGGATTTTTTATAGAGACCAACTTCTTGGCAGGATTACTGTAATAATTAAATTTTATCAATTTATTATAGTAGAAAGTATTTTATTTTTCATGGTATTTTAGTGGCAATGTTGGGTTCAATTTCGTTAACGTTCCCGCTAAATATCTCTTTTGAACGCTTTATATTCAAATATGGACAATTTTTTCTGATTTTTAATGATAAACTGAACAGTTATTGATCTAATTGAACATTTTAATCTATGAGTTTGAAATATTTTAGCAATATTTCTGCTTTTCGGTGTCCAAAAAAGTTGGCAGTATTTAGCGTGAACGTTAACGGAATTGAACCTAATTTGCAACTATAATAATAATTTAGAGTCCTTGTTTTGGACTAAGGATATTTTTTCTGTCTGTTTGATTTAAGGCAGTGTGGATCAACCTTTAGCTATCAGAGTGGCAATTAACAAAATACCCTTAATTAATTTTAATACTTAAATCAAGTTTATTTGAACAATTTAACATTTATTTCCCCTATGAAGATTCACCAGGTATTTCAGAAGCATTTCACTCAAGGTTTTTCTTGCATTGAAAATGCAATCGAAAAATATCGGCATTAAAACTCTACTTAAGGTTATTTATTTGTTTTTACTCTCAAGTCTTGGAGAAGTACTGTCTTTCTAACAAAATTAGGTGTCGTAAAAATCTCCCTAATTTGGGTGAAAATCTCCCTAATTCATGTTTTCAAATGTTGGCCACTGTTATAAAAATGACTGAGATGTGGATTAAATTCTGTGTAGATTGCAATTAATGCTGTGTCCATGGTAATTTCTGCTACCACACTGATGTAGGGATCTAAAAAATCGATCGATTCGATTCTCTAATCGATTCCTGAGGCTCGATTTTTGGATTCGATTCCTGAGATTCAATTCCAACCTGGAATCGATTCCTTAGGGCCAGAATCGGAAAAAGTAGAGTCGAACTTATCTATTTTAATTACTAATCAAAGATAATTAGTAATATTTAGTAATTTAATTACTAACCAGTAAAATATTAATCAATTACCGATATACCAATTAATAAGTGAACTTAATTGTTGATTATCTGTATTAGAAAATTAAGTACGATTCCTAAGATTCGATTCCTGCTGCAAAACAGTAAAGCACCGTTTATACGTCTTTCAAGGGACCGACGTAAAACGGCGTATAAATGAAAAGACGTATAATTGAAAACAATTTTGATTATTTGAATGAATTGGGACTTAGAGAAAACGACGTATAAATGTAAAAGACGTATAAATGAGAGACGTATAAAAGGTGCTTTACTGTACTAATTAATTATCAAAATATACTAATAAATTAGTAAAAAAAATTGTTAATAGCTATCGGTATTAATTAGAAAATTAAGTACGATTCCTTAAAGAGTTCGATTCCTTGGTATCGATTCCAAGGTTTTCGATTCCGATTCGATTCTTTCAGAAATATTTAGCACCCTACACTTATGTCATATCTGATGAATGACATATCTGTTTGTTATTCCATATAAGTTTTATTATTGTATTTTATATGTTCATTAAATTTATTTTATTTTGTTATTTTTCTATGATTGATAACATTAGGAAATCCGCAACCCCATGGAAGAGCCTTTGGGATAAAAAAAAATATTTCAGTGTTGTGTTTTTTTTCCTTTATCATTTTTCTTTCCTGTTGTGTACTGTCGTTGGTGTGTTGTTGTTGAATAAATTTGATTTGATGTAAGGTTGAATGTTGTAGGTTTTGGATACATGACTCAACAGTTGATGCATTTTGCCAAAGGAAGAGTGGTCCTAGCACTGGAAGGAGGGTAAATAAATACCTTTCTCCAATATTATATTGATAATAATAATTGATTATACTCTGTTCATTTTGAACTGGCGCTTGAAAATATTTCCTTCCCCCACCACCGATCGGTAACCATAGCAACTATCCTCGTCAAAGTGACGAAGAAGGCTTACTATTGGCTGCTCGATGAGCGTAACTATGGTTACGCTTCTAGCGTGGGGGAAAGCACTATTTCTCAAGCGCCAATTCTAAATGAATAGAGTATAAATACTGCCAACAGTGTAACTTGAGTGTTTGCATTAAACTACATAGTTCTAGTTGAAGTGCAATTTAAAACAACTACCTAGTTATAAGTGTAAACTCACAACTCTCAAGCGTCAACTCCAACCATGGACCGGTTTCGTCCTTGTTAGGACTCATCAGCACGGTATAGGAAGGTAATGCAAGAGAGTGGAGGGCAAGTACTAGTCTAACTGACTATAACTCTATAACTAGCTCCACTCTCTTGTGTTACCTTCCTATACTCCACTCTCTTGTGTTACCTTCCTATACTCCACTCTCTTGTGTTACCTTCCTATACTCCACTCTCTTGTGTTACCTTCCTATACTCCACTCTCTTGTGTTACCTTCCTATACTCCACTCTCTTGTGTTACCTTCCTATACTCCACTCTCTTGTGTAACCTTCCTATACTCCACTCTCTTGTGTTACCTTCCTATACTCCACTCTCTTGTGTTACCTTCCTATACTCCACTCTCTTGTGTTACCTTCCTATACTCCACTCTCTTGCGTTACCTTCCTATACCGTGCTGATGAGTCCTAACAAGGACGAAACCGGTCCACGGTTGGAGGTGACGCTTGAGAGTTGTGAGTTTACACTTATTGTCCGCTTAACCAGCAATAATTGGTGAAATACTCCTTTCATTTACCTAGTTATAGTTTGCATTCTTGAAGAAAATATAACAGTGGAACATTCATGTCTCATTTGAACGTTTATGCATTGAAATTAGCCTTCAAAAGAAGGTTTTAAGGGGATTTTGATAACATCAGATGATATGTTAATCCCATTTAACCATAGGTTCTCAAAGTTTTTGGGACCACTGCCCCCTTACAAACTATTGACCTTTGATCTTGTTTGTGATTCTTAGGTACGACCTCCCGGCCATCTGCGACTGCTCCGAGGAGTGTGTGAGGGCGCTACTGGGCGAGGAGACGTCCCCCATTGCCGAGGAGGAACGTACCCGACCCCCAGCACCCTCTGCCCTTGAACTGCTCCACAAGACCATCGCGCTGCAGGGTAAATAATCCTCTATACATATGATGTACAAGGGTCAAAAAGTTAACTAAACATTAATAAATTATTTTTGCTACTATTTTGGTCTTTAAAATCAGTGGCAACCCTGTCCCTCCTTTAAAAGTGCTTAATAAGCAGGGCTGAGATTGGAGGGGGACGCCGTCCCCCGAAATGTTTGGACCGTCCCCCGAAATATTTTTACCGTCCCCCCAAAATATTTGTTTCAACGAAAATTTCTAAAATATCTTTAAAATAAAAAATCTTAAAATTTTTTTTGATTTCTATAAATGAAGAACATTGTCGGAACACGCTGGTGGCCGGGTTCGTTTTCATTACAGCATTAGCTGGTGGTCGGTGAACTTAATATTCAGGGGATTTTTGAAGTGCTTATGAGACTAAACTTCTCTTATTATTTAACGAAACGAGTTCATTAATGTTAAAGCGGCTAAAGTGACTGTCTTTGAACAAAGATGGCTTGGAACATTCACCAACTAGCATGCGCGGATCCAAGGGGAGTACTCTGGATAAGTACCTCCCACTTGATTCCAGAAAAAAGTTTTCAAAATGAGTTAAAACAACCTTTTCAAATCAAATTTCAAAGTATTTTCTGGGGAAGGACCCTTATATACCTCCCAGTGTTAGCACAATGGGATCTAGCGTAATAAATTTTAGAAAATCCCGGACATTTTGACATTTTTTTGTCAAAAGGTAAAAGTTATGGTCTGGAAAGGAAAAGTGAAGTGCTCCCCTTGGACCCAAAAAGTTTCTCAAAAGGAGTTAAAACCCTACTTTTAGGAGTTAAATTTCAAAATTTTTTCTGGGGGAGAACCCCCATACCCCCCAGCGGTCCACAAAACTTTTTGATACTTTTTAGAAAATCACCAACATTTCGACTTTTTTTTGTCAAGAGGTAAAAGTGATGGTCTGGAAAAGTGCCTCCCTCTTGGAGCATCAATTGGGGTAGGTACCCGAAATTAGAGATATTTTGCCCTCTATTAACCATCTACTCTGTTAAAAGGAGAGTCCCCCCAAATATTTTTCTCCAATCTCAGCACTGTTAATAAGGAACTTGCATGTGTCAGATTTTCATAAACATTCAAGTGTTCCGTATGGTTTTTAGTATGGTAAAATGAAATATTTAGTCAATTTTTCAAAAAAGTGTACAAGTAATTAAATATTTTAATTTATAAGTCGAGAAAAAAAACACGCGACTGAAAACACCAAGTGTGTTTGCATGCACAGTGACGTAGAATTCCATCGGGCCAAATTGCAATCAAAATTGAATTTCTATGTGTTAGTTGATGATTTCTTTTTTCTGGAGTGTCCGATATGAGTGTTTTTATAAATATTTACCATCTAGATCAGAGGTTCTCAAACTGTGCCGCGGCACCCTGGGGTGCCGCAACAATAACCAAGAAAAGTTGCAAAAAATTACGAAATTTTAAGTACGGAACAAATCTTCTTAAAACAATGAAAAATCCAACTTTTTCGCTCTTTTTTCCTTTTATTCTTGCGTTTGTAGAATGGCAAATATCTTTTTTATAACTTACACAAAATAAACAATCAAAAACACTGCCTTTCACAGAAAAAGGTACTAATTCTCTGTATTGATGTACAAGGGTCAAAAAGTTAACTGAACATCAATAAATATTCAATTATTTTTGCTACTATTTTGTTGATTTCATGCAACTATTTTGGTCTTTAAAATCAGTGGCAACCAGGGTTCGTACAGGGCCTTGAAAACCTTGCAAGTCCTTGATTTTCAAAATTCCGTTTTCAAGCCCTTGAAAAAGCGTATTTTACCGTATTAGCCTCGAGAATCCTTGAATTTCAGGCATGTGATTTTTCGGCTAATTAGCGGAAATCCGCTAATTTTGGAGGTGTTGAGAATCGGAATTCCGCTCAATTGTGCGGAATTAATATTTCAAAGTGGGAAACAATCGGAATACTTTGTTTCCCGTTACAACGAATACCGATACAACGAAAAATCCCGTTATTACGAAAGTCCAGACAGTCCCCAACCGTTTTTATTTGCATTAGCAATAGTACGGGTACAACGAAATTTCCGTTACAACAAAGAAATTTTACGGTCCCTTGAAGTTCGTTATAACGGGATTTTACTGTACTTTGTTTCCTGAGCGGACATAAAATGAAACAAAACGATTTAAGGGGACTCAGTACCCAAATTTTTATTTTCTTTAATTTACAAATTTTTTGTAATTTACAAATTTTTTAAGTGGGAAACAATCGGAATACTTTGTTTCCCGTTACAACGAATACCGATACAACGAAAAATCCCGTTATTACGAAAGTCCAGACAGTCCCCAACCGTTTTTATTTGCATTAGCAATAGTACGGGTACAACGAAATTTCCGTTACAACAAAGAAATTTTACGGTCCCTTGAAGTTCGTTATAACGGGATTTTACTGTACTTTGTTTCCTGAGCGGACATAAAATGAAACAAAACGATTTAAAAACCTGTTTTTTAGGGTCACATTTCAAAAAAATTTCTGAGATTGAGTTTTAGTAAAAGGAGAATCCTATCTAAAAAGTATTAAAAAGGGTAATTCCATGGAAATGTTACATTAGTCACGCATATATTCTCCCTTATTTCATACAAGATAACCTCCTCCTTCCTAAAAATTGGTGCGTTAGTCTAACCCACCAGGTTAGACTAACCCAGGAGGTTATCTTGTATGAAATAAGGTAGAATATATGCGTGACTAATGTAACATTTCCATGGAATTACCCAAAAAGCTAAATTGAACCTATTGTAGGGGATAGGGATTTGAATTTGGGCCCCCCCCCGAAATAAATTTCTATACCAGTGTAACTTATCTAGACGCTTCTTCTAAAAAATTTCAGATAATTTCTTTCTTGAGCAATCACATGCCTGAATTTGAACTGAGCCTCAATTTTTTTGGATTTAGAGACTATGAGATTGGATATTGTTGCCCCCTTTTCCAACACAAAAACCTTTTTTTTGCATACTACACTTCAATGTTAAATGCTTGCAACAAAATGCATGTTCTAGTAGCTATGCACCTGGTCGACTACCTTAACTTTTAAGTTTTGTACAATGTAAAATAAAGATATTTCCGTATAGTTGCTAATGCAATATACAAGTTAATGAAAATTATATTAGTTGTGGTGAGTAATAATAAGTGCTCGGATTGCATTTGGGGGGGGGGCATACACCTAGCCTTGAATTTCACATTTGAGAGCCTTGAAAGTCCTTGATTTTTTGGTACAGCTTTCGTCTACGGGTACGGCGACATTTAAAAGTCGCCAATAGTGATTAACGTTTAAATCCGGCAACCCTAGTCAATTGCAACCCTAAAGTTTTAGTTTCAACGTAATAGAAATCCTAGTAAATTTTTAAGTCTAGTGAACAGTGTCCTATGAGTTATTTCAAAAATATTTTTAATTTAAAGGAAAAAATAATGAATTGAAGGAAAATAAACGCTTGA
Organism: Tetragnatha versicolor; assembly: GCA_024610705.1. NCBI lineage: Eukaryota > Metazoa > Arthropoda > Arachnida > Araneae > Tetragnathidae > Tetragnatha > Tetragnatha versicolor. The sequence goes on from JANDEH010000041.1 coordinate 1,428,970, forward strand.
AAATAAACTATTTGATTTTATTTTGTTGTTTTCTTAGCCGATAGAGCTTTTAAATGGACATTTATAGAGTTTTTCCAATTAAAAGTATAAAATTTTGTGGCCCACTCACTAGAGCAACTTTTTTTTGTAGACTTTTGTTGTTAAAAGAGTGGCAACAATGTAGACGCTATGCGTGAGACAAGACAAAAGTTTTTTTATTATGTTTAAAAATTCAAAGAAAGAAGTATTGTAAGTTGGTAAGTTTCTCAATGTAAATTGTCCCGAATCTGTCATTAAAATGTGTTTTGCGATCGTGTTTGAGAACTGGTCCGTCGGGTCTTTTATAGTGAAGAAATATTACTTACTACTAATTTGTGATTTTATTTGCATTTTCTAAGAGTAATTTTTGCATAAATTTTGATTCTTTCGTACTTGCTTTCTACTTTTATTTTCTGGTACTGGTCACTAAGTTCACTTGGCGCCTTTTAATGGCGCCAAGTGAAATTGGCGACTTTTAAATGTTGGCGTACCCGTAGACGAAAGCTGTTCCGATTTTTTTTCTCTCAAAAGGTGTATGAACCCTGGTGGCAACACTGTCCCTCCTTAAAAAGTGTTTTATTTTACTCTCTTTTGTACGAACCATTCAATTTGAAATTGTTGTTTGTATAGCCAGCCACTGGCTTGTTTTTTTTTTTTGGCACACTTGTTTTTGGAGAAAGTGTTCATTTATTATAGTAATTTATCAATATTTAGATGGAAATTGAATGGTTTATGAAAAAAAAATTTTCGGGGGGTTGAAATTAAACATCTTGGATAAAAATTTTTTTCGTCTGATAGTTTTAATTTTTCATTATCTGCAATTCACACATTTTTTTCAATGCATTAGAATGGCTATTGATAATTATTAAAAGTTTTATTGAACATATATGGTAGTTTTTTATTTATGACATTAAATCTGTCATAATAAGTTCATGTATTTAAAAATTACTTGAAATCTTTTTATAATATTCTATATCTTTCAAACCCTTTTACAGGGTTCCCACGGTCCTTGAAAGTCCTTGAATTTTTTTTAGGCTAAATTTATTTACTTGAAAGTCCTTGAAAAACTTACTAGGTCCTGGAAAAATGTCCTATTTTTAAACTCTTTAAAAGAAAACTATGTTGTTGCCAAACTATAATAAATGAAAGAGAAGTACTACTTAAAAAACGATTGCAAACCATATATCGGTCAGCCTTGAATTTTTCATCTCGTAGCCTGGAAAAGTCCTTGAAAATCCTTGAATTTTTTTCCTCAAAGTGTGTACGAACCCTGATAAGTACTTTTGCCCCGATTGCAGCATGTACCTAACCTTGAATTTCACATTTGAGATCCTTGATTTTTTTCTCTCAAAAGGTGTATGAACCCTGGTGGCAACACGGTCCCTCCTTAAAAAGTGTTTTATTTTACTCTCTTTTGTACGAACTTTTGTCAATTTGAAATTGTTGTTTGTATAGCCAGCCACTGGCCTTGCATCAAGCGTTGGGCGGGAACGGCGGGACTGAGTCCGGCGGAGGCCCAACAGAAGGAGACGGAAGAAGTGGAGACCATTTCTGCCCTCGCGTCCCTCTCCATGCAGCACCCACACAATGCACAGTGAGTATACAACACTTTTGATTATCTTTAGTTTTGCAGGTTAACCCATTAGGGACGACTTTAAAATAATAAAATTAAGTAACTTTTTCTTTCATATTTTGTTCATTTAGACCAGTGTTTCCCAAAGTGGTCCATATGGACCCCCAGGGGTCCACAGCAACTTCCAGGGGGTCCACAGGCATGAAAATGAAAATTGGGGGTCCACAGCTGTTTCTAGGGGGTCCATGGGAAAAATGTCATTAAAATGAATAACTTTGATACTAAGTTTCAAAAACAAGTTATCCTGGGTTGTGTTGTGGTCAAAAGAAATTCCATTTTTGATCTCTTTTCCCTCTTCCTTTTGGTGAAGAAAGGTTTCAGCGCTGTGGCCAAACTTTTGACAAAGCAAAGAAACAGGTTGGAAATTATACCGTACGTACGGAGTGATTTGAGGTTAAACCTCACGTGGTTGAAACCTAATGTTAAAAACCTAATGTCAAAGCACCAGATTCATGTTGATTCAAGATGTATGTTCTAATATTACAGGTTTCCCTTCCTTTTGTTTAAATCTTCATATAATTCCTATTCCCTACTTATAATTTTAGAAATAATTATTCAATGAGTTGAAGTTGAAATGGGGATTTTATTACTTGTTTCTAGCAATAATATTTTATAAGGAGGGTTTTTATGAACAAAGGTTACTTAGGGCAATACATTTTAACATTTTAAAAACCTTTGACTAATAATTTTTATATTTTATGATTAACCGGGCGCTAGCGGAAAGTTCTATGATAAATTGTAATAAATTAAATGTTATATTAATAAAACATTAAAACTAACATTATTATTTGAATTCTGTTACATTTAGCCTTAGCCATTGGTGGTCATTTCCTCATGTGTAACTTGTTAAACGTCAATCATAAAGGCGTGTTTTCAAGATTTGAACCCAAATAATCCTAAAGTACCTAATTTTTTAAAATTTAAATATAGTTTTGTTTATATTTTAATGTTCACATTAGCTTTTTACAATTGAATATTTTCAATATGGTTTTTCTGATTAACTATCACTGTTTTTTTATATTAGATTTGTTTCTAGTTTCAAACTTTTTAAGTTTTATTTCTACAATTTCATTAAAAATGTTGTGTAACTGTATAAATGGCAAAAACAAAAAAAGATTTTTTTTAAATATGTAAAGTGGAAATCAAATTCTTATCAATGTACGAAAAAACACTAAAAAAATGACAAAATTTTTGCGTGGTTTAGAAATATATATCATAAACATAAGATTGTTGGCTACTTTTTGAACGGTCCCTAAGACAGGGGTCCACAGGGTACAAAAAATGTTGTCAGGGGGTCCATGGGCCAAAAAAGTTTGGGAACCCCTGATTTAGACCGAATATAGTAAGAAATGCCCATTTTCAGATTTTTGAAAAAAAATAATTTTTGTGATTTTTTAACTGGCAACTTTTCTTGCCAACCGTCCTTAGTGGGGTCCAAACTCTGACAAATGAAAAGTTGAAAAAACTAATTAGAATGTTTAGGATTTTGATATTAAAATGTTTTCATACATAATTAAAAGAAATAATACATAAGTAAAAGTGAAAGGGGACTATATTGTTGATAGGGGGTCCAAGAAAGGGTATTTCACCCCTCCTGAATAGGGCCTGTTCAGTCCGAAATATTGAGTCACCTAATTTCAGGCTTTAAGAATAGCCGAACGAGTACTTTTTAAGTCGGAACGGTCGGAACCCTTTGATTTCTGTACTTTAGCTAACTTCCAGGTTAAAATAGTTTTATTTATATCTCCCAGTCCAATATATCTCCACACAATGCACAGTGAGTATTCCACTTTTGCTTTTGTGTAGAGGAAAATTTTTAGTACTTGCGTATTATCCTGTCGACCGTTCTGTGAGTGTCAAATTCAGCGGCACAGCCATAGAAAAGTCAATGGGTTGTTTAGCCTTTTCGGATTCAACGGGATAATACATACACAATTACGTATATGTATACTATGTATATTACAAAGGTATATGTAGGTACGGGATACCACACAATGCACAGTGAGTATTACATACGGTAATACTGCCAAATCTTCCATATTAGCCGGAAGAAGCTTAGTGGAGAGGAAAAGTTTTTGGTACTTGCGTATTATCCCGTTGACCGTTCTGTGAGTGTCAAATTCAGCGGCCATAGAAAAGTCAATGGGTTGTTTTCAAATCGAAAATTAAATTTAAAACTGAATAGATTTCTGCAAACTGCGCAAGTCAGCTAGAATCTATCAATATTAGATTGAAAAATAGGAACCAGGAACTCCATCCGTGCCTCTTCATGATTGATAGGCTTACCATATTTTCTTGGGTCCAACCCAGGACATATTTTTGGAAATTTCTTAATAAGTACCATATCAAATCATCAAAGATTAAAAAATAAGAAAAACATTCAAACTAATAAACATTGAACAGAAATATCAAATTTTATTTCTTTATTCGACATTATTTTTTCAAAAAATGTTTGACTTAATTTTACTGTTCTCCAAATTAATACAGATGTTAGATAATGTAAAACAATGCAATTTTTAAGAGTTTTGTCACGATTTTTCATAAAAATGTCTGGCAAATCCTTAAAAGTATAAAAACCCCGGACATATTGCAACCCCGGACATTTCCCCGGACAGCACTAAAAACCCCGGACTGTCCGGGGTAAACCCGGACGTATGGTAAGCCTAATGATTGATAGATTCTAGCTGACTTGCAGCATTTGCGCAGTTTGCAGAAATCTATTCAGTTTTAAATTTAATTTTCGATTTGAATACTTGATTATATTACAACTTGGTGATAAGCTGCATGTGCGCAATCCCAGTATACAACACTTCTGCTTATCTTTAGTTTCGGAGGTTGAAATAAACTTTGCACAGCTTCAAATTTGTTGCTTTAACCCTATCGCACCGGTGGCTGGGACATATTCTGTCCCACGGTGGAAAAATTTTGAGGCAACGTCCCAGTTGCTGAAAAGGAACAGAATAAAATGCTCCTTTGTAACCATAGAGTTAGTACAAATATAGAGACAGCTTACTCTTCTCGGTCAGGCAACCCTGCATGTCGAAAAGAGTCGGACCTGTGTGAGTGGCGGAAGTAAATTTTTAACATGGGAGCTCCCGTAAGCGAGTGGAATTTGAGGTATAAAAACTGCTCTTCTTCCCAGAAAAATGATGAAAAAAAGAAACCGACAATTTGAAACTCAAGAAAAAGCAACGATGGATCGTTTAGTGAAGAAAAAATTTATTTATCTCGATTAGTTTTTTACCTGTAATTTTTTTAAATTCCGCGGATTCGGAAAAAGCAATTTTAAACTGTATTTTCATAATGTTGCGGGGGGAATTTCTTTAAAAGCTTCACACTATATAATATAAACCCTCCTGATTTGATACGAGTCATTTCCGATTCGTTTAAACAAGTATTTAAGGGAGAAAATTGCTGATTTAGTGGTCGAGGTAGGAACTGGAAGTTGGCAAAGCTTGGCGCTTGGCGGTATGAGCTTGGCGGGCGTTTTTGACGTAGTTTCTTTACGAGTGAAGCCACGCGAAAAACCGAAAACGCCAAAAGAGGGATTTAGTGGCCAAGTTGGTTTAAAAAGTCAAGTGTGAGTGGCAGAGCGAAACCGGGAGACCGGTCACGCTTAGAACAGCGGAGCAGATGTTTAAGCTGTCTCTATATTAGTACTAACTCTATGTTTGTAACACATCATGAACTAATGGATATCTCATCCCAGTTGCCCCCCTCAAACAAGTGCAAAATAACATAATAATAAGAGGACATAAAAATTGTGTAAAGTTCTTGTCTTCTTGAAGAAGACCTCTTAAGATCTTCACGCAGTTTTTATAAATAAGTTTAAACATCATAATTTTATTTTTAACTACATTGCTTCTGGCAATTTGGTACAGCTTTAGAATAGGTCCACTTTTTGAACGGTCGCCAAGTTGGCGGTATTTCATGGCCGACAGGCTGTGAAAATGTAGGTAAACATGGCGGACAGGTTTCAAATATGGCGGCCGGCGCCAAGGTCGCCAAAAGTGGACCTATTCTAAAGCTGTTCCGGCAATTTTCATCTCAGTACCCTAGCACCAGGATAATTCTGAACTCTTTTCGAGTAGTTCATCCACCACCCTATCATTTTTGCCCATGAGTTTTGAATCAGCCTGTGTTATGTTTCAATATGAATTTTAGAACATTCAATGAATGTTTTAAGTTTTACTCTTTAAAAAAAATAATTGTACGTTTGTTTAAAGTTTTGTACTTCTACCGTGATTAGTTTTTCTTTTTTTTTTTAACTGAAAAAAGTGTTCCGATTATTTCATTGGCTGCTGCGACACAAGTTGGATTCAATGACAATCTCGGGCGGTCGTGGGGATGTGGGAAAAAAATAAGACTGGTGGAAACCATGGCAACGCACAGGGGAAAGGTGTGGAGACTGGGTAAATCGCGTGACTTTTCAACCGCCTATTCTAATCACGCAGACTATGTAAAGGGTTAACACACATTTTTGCTACATTTTATGAATTGTATCATTTATATTGTGTGTTTTTTCTTCTCCAGGACTCGTTCCGATTGTATGCGGGAAAAATAACTTGTCTTGAAATACGACTAATTTTTAAATGTGTGCGGAAAAGGTCCTTAACAATTTTTGTCAAGGTCCTTGAAAAGTACTTGAAAGTCCTTGATTTTCAATGTTTTCAAAGAGTGGGAACCATGCACAGACTATATACAGGGTGGAACAGCTTTAGAATAAGTCCACTTTTGGCGACCTTGGCGCCGGCCGCCGTATTTGAAACCCGCCTGCCATGTTTACCTACATTTTCACGGCCTATCGGCCATGAAATACCGCCAACTTGGCGATTGTTCTTAAAGTGGACTTATTCTAAAGCTGTACCTAAAGGGTTAACACACATTTTTGCTACATTTTATGAATTGTATCATTTATATTGTGTGTTTTTTGTCCAGGAGCCCGGAGACGAAAGAGAGTGAAGAGCCGGAGCCAATGGAAGAGGACCAGCAAGAGAAGTGAGGGGGGGAGACGAGATGACCCCTTTTTTTCGCACAATGCCCCCTACGTCCACCAATGATGAGAGGGATCGAACTCATATCACTGCTCTTATCTCACTGTTAAAAAGACTGCATCATATTGACACTGTTGACCATTGGAGATATTTATGAATCTGTTGTTGATTGGTTTTTATTTTTCAAGTATTATTATTATTAGGGAGTGTACATACTCTTCTTTCTTTCTTTTCCCGTCGTCGTCGTCGTAGAGTTTGCGTCGTCTACTTGTGTGTATGGGTCCAACGTCTCTTATTAGACTCTCGCCGCGAGACAGTGTTTCTCAAAGAAGCAGTTAATATGGGACAATTTGTTTTATTTCACTATCAATTGAAATTTTTCCCTGTGGCGTTATGATACCAATTGCTGTGTATTTGAAGGTTTAGAAAGTTGTCATCTCAATTATTTATTATTTACATGTTTTTTTCAAAAAACATGTGAAAAAACCCTAATTTTGGCCCCGTTTTTGGGTTTTTTCAAGAAAAATCAAGATTTTGGCAGTTTTAAAGTGTTTCTCAAAGGAGCAGTTAATATGGGACAGCACAGTAAAGCTCTTCTTTGTTTTATTTCACTATCAATCAGGGTTGGCTGGATTGGACCCAATGGGTTTTTTCAAAAAAAAACATGTGAAAAAACCCTAATTTTGGACCCGTTTTTGGGTTTTTTCAAGAAAAATCAAGATTTTGGCAGTTTTTAAGTGTTTCTCAAAGAAGCAGTTAATATGGGACAGCACAGTAAAGCTCTTCTTTGTTTTATTTCACTATCAATCAGGGTTGGCTGGATTGGACCCATTGGGTTTTTTCAAAAAAAACATGTGAAAAACCCCTAATTTTGGACCCATGTTTGGGTGTTTTCGAGAAAAATCGAGATTTTGGCAGTTTTAATGTTGAAGAAAAACATTTAACGAAATAACATACCAAGAACCGCAGTGGTGGAGTGGGTTTTTTTTCTAAATTTTAACCAGGTTTCAATAATTAAGGGTTTTTTCATTATTGAATGGGTTTTTTCAAAATTTTAACCAGGTTTCAATAATTAAGGGTTTTTATTCATTATTGAATGGGTTTTTTCAAAATTTTAACCAGGTTTCAATAATTAAGGGTTTTTATTCATTATTGAATGGGTTTTTTCAAAATAAGTTTGAAAAAACCCACTCAACTATGGAAAAACTGACATTATTTTGACAGAACACATTAAACACAGAAAGAACTCACTAAAATTTGAAAAAACCCACTTACTAGATAGGAGAAAACGACTTAATTTTGAAAAAAACCACACCTTTTCTGAAAAAACCCAGTTTCATATGGGTTTTTTCAGGGTTTTATTGAAAAAACCTGGGTTTTTGCCAACCCAGGACAGCACTCGTAAAAGTAAAGCTCTTCTTTGTTTTATTTCTCTATCAACTGAAATTTTTCCCTGTGGCGTAAAGATACCAACTGCTGTGTATTTGAAAGTTGTCATCTCAACTGTTTTCTTGTTCATCTAAACATAGCCTCGACTTTTATTACTATTTTAAAATCATCAGGTTTATTTAGAAAGCAAATGGGTCCATTTCAAAATTCTGATTGTGCAAAGACTTAAAGGGGGTTTTAAAAATGTGATTCCATCTTTTTGAATGAAATTTCCCACATTAAAAATGATGGTTGTGGCCGTTTTTTTTTCACAAAACGGGACCCTGGCAAAAAACCTTGCTGAACCCTTCTTTTCTACGCCACAGAGTGTTAACACTGTTTCTCTCTTCTGTCCCTTAAAAGTGTTATAGCTGATCTTTTCCTAATTCGCAGGAAATTATTTTTCGTCCCCTCTTTCTCGGAATATAATCCGAATCGCGCTGTTTGAGAAACACTGTTTGCAAAAGTTCTCTTTTCTCTCAAGCTTTGTACATATTATGATTTTGCATTTAAGAAATTATCGTAGAACACACTCCTCTAGTGCAGTTGAAGCATTTCCCCTAGTAGTCGCCTGACGTCATTTTTTAGTCACAAAATGCCCAAATTGACGTTATTTATGACATTATTGCCATTATGACGTCATTAATGACTTGAATTTGACGTTTTATATGCGTGATTGGCCAAATTAATGACATCATTTTAACTGACGTGAAAATGACGAAATTATCGCCATTCATCAAAATTAAGTCATTTTAGGTCCTAAAAACGACGTCTAAAATGTCATGTTGAATCGACGTCATTTTTTAGTCACAAAATGCCCAAATTGACGTTATTTATGACTTGAATGACATTATTGCCATTATGACGTCATAAATGACTTGAATTTGACGTTTTATATGCGGCCAAATTAATGACGTCATTTTGACTGACGTGAAAATGACGAAATTATCGCCACTCATCAAAATTAAGTCATTTTAGGTGACCTAAAAACGACGTCCAAGTGTCGAGTTGAATCGACGGCGTTTTTCGTGACTCAAAAGAGACGTCGTAAATGACGTGATTTTTCCCCAAATGACGTCATTCGAAAAAACATGCCACCAGGCGACTACTCGGGTCGGTTCTGCGCTCATTTTTGTACATTTTAGTTCGATCATCTTTCTTTGTAAAGTTTCATCTCTCCTATACATAGCTTTGTACATAGCGGTTGATTTCCCTTTTTTTTTTTTTGAGTTTTTGTTTGCATTTTAGGTGTTTTCATGATGCGAGAGAGGGAAAGGAATGGTGGATATTTTTTTTTCTTTTGTCGATGAAGTTCGTTTTGTGTGTGTGCCGACTTCTGGTGTGTAAAGCTGCTAATTAAATTCTTCGGTCGACGATTCTGAAACACTGCTTTTGCGGACTACTTTACGAATGTCTCCTTAGGAATCGGCTGATTTGGCGTTTAAATTTGGCATATAGCTGAATATGAATCTTAATAGAGATTCATATTCAGATCCATATTTTCCAGATTCAGATTCATAGATTCATATGTTTTGGGGGATCAGAATAGCTCCAGATTAGTATGCCAATTTTTAAGGATTTATTCACTATTTTTATTTTAAACAAATTTAACTTTTCTAACTAACCAAGTCTCAGTAGTAATCGGATGATTTAGCGTTTAAATTTGGCATATAGCTGAATAAAATGAATCTTAATAGATTTTCTCATGGAAAACCATTGAATCTGTTTTTGAGGATCAGAATAGCTCTAGATTAGTAAGCCAGTTCTCAATGATTTATTCTCTATTTTTATTTATTTTTTAAATTCAACATTTATTTTAATATTTAACTCTTTAATTAGTAGTTGTGGAATAATGGTAAACTTGAGTAAGCCCATGATAAGGTTAACATATTTTCTCAGGTCCAACCCAGGATTTTTTTTTTGAAATTTCTTAATAAGTGCTGTGTAAAACTACAAAAGATTACAAACTAAGAAAACGCTATTATTCAAACAAATAAACTTTAATCAGAAATATCGCATTTTGTATTTTCATTTACTATTTTCATTTTATATTTCATTCATTACTTTTTCCAAAAATTGTTTGACCTTGCGCCATAAAACCCAAAACAACCAACCAACCAAAAATTGTTTGTAATACTTAATTTTTATCACAAATTTCACTGAAAGTAAGTTTTTTGAAGTAATACAGACTTTGGAAAATGTAAAATAACGCATTTTTAAACAGATTGGTGAGGATTTTTTTATAAAAATGCAGGAGGTATGGTAAGCCTAGCCCATGAGTAATTTTTGTTTTTCCTAATGGTAAATTTGAAAATTTTGTTTCCAAATTTGGTCTGCTTCTATGAACGGCCTACTAACAAGATATTAGTCCTGAAAAAGTATCAGAAACTTTGAGACGAACATACCCGTGTCTACCTAAGTGTGGCAAAAATTGTGACACAAATGAGATATTTTCACGTTTTGAGATTGAATTTTATTAAAATAGTAGGTAAAAAACCATGAAGAATGACGTTTACATCAAGTATTTTCGTAGCCTAGTTTCTGAGATATAAATTTCTGAAATTTCTGAACACTTGCCAATCACAAATCATGCGCTGTGATGTCACATCCAATAGAAGCCCGTTTTCTGATAACGTGACTTTTCTGACGTTTTGGCAAAAATAAAATTGAATTTTAAAATATTTAAAACACATTTTTGAACTTAAAAATTGGAAATTTGGGAATTTTAAACCATAATGCATCAAAAAATTATAAAATCAAGCAAATACCTCATTAGACGTCCGATTTGATTCAAGGAAAGATTCCCGAAAGCAGTGTTTCCCGTTATTCCAGTAGTAACGTATCAAATTTCTATGGAGAGAGTACCTCTTGCTTTTAACTATATACACTTTCAAACATTCCATTATAAATTTTAGGAAGCAAACTCAAATCTGTTAAAAGTACGACATATAAAGGCTATTTTTACTACTACTACTACTACTACGAGAGAAAAAAAAATCTGAAAATATGAATTTCAAGTATTTTTGAAAGCTGCTTACATAATGTGTGTATTAGAGTGTGTGTATAATGAAGTGTAAAATCAAAATATTTGACTTATTATTCCCGAGTTAAAAATTTGATCTAGTAGTAGCATCCATGTCTCGACTTTTAAATGTGTTTTTTATTATCATTATTCTGTGCAATTTAGTGTAGAGAATGCAGTGAGATCCCACTAACACCAGGAATACTGATGAGAAGTTGAATTAAGTTGTCCTTTGTTGGTTTCCAAACACTTGTTGGGTGCTTTTAGTAGTGAATAATCCAGGCATGTGATTTTTCCGCTAATTAGCGGAAATCCGCTAATTTTAGTGGTGTTTAAAAATCAGAATTCCGCTCAATTGTGTGCGGAATTAATATTTCTAAGGGGGGGAATCTGAATATTTTGTTTCTTGAGCGGACAAAGTGTACCAAAACGATTAAACCCCTGATAACATTACGAAGGCTTCTACGGCCGGAGTTATATATGAAGATGGAGTCTTCCGGGCTTGTAGGCCGTAGTCTAGAATTAGAAACACCAAACGTTTCGACCCCTTCTACGGGAGTCATCATCAGTGGATAAAGTTAAAAATTTTATGTTTAAACCGTCGATGTTGATGCGTGGAAGTAAACTCGTACTGATGGTAAAGATGGTGATGCCAACCGATGTGCAAGAAATAATTTCTTTGCCTAGTTCATCATTATTATTTCTTGCACATCGGTTGGCATCACCATCTTTACCATCAGTACGAGTTTACTTCCACGCATCAACATCGACGGTTTAAACATAAAATTTTTAACTTTATCCACTGATGATGACTCCCGTAGAAGGGGTCGAAACGTTTGGTGTTTCTAATTCTAGACTACGGCCTACAAGCCCGGAAGACTCCATCTTCATAGATTAAACCCCTGTTATTTAGGCTCAAATTTCCGAGATTGAGTTTAGTAAGATGAGAATCCTATCTGAAAAGTATTAAAAAGCTAAATTGAACCTATTATATGGGATATAGGGATTTGAATTTGGGCCCCTCCCGAAATAAATTTCTATACCACTGTAACTTATCTAGACGCTTCTTCTAAAAAATTTCAGATAATTTCTTTCTTTAGCAATCACATGCCTGATAATTTTATTGCTTGTTTTTAATTCTTAACACTCTGTTAGTTTTTTTATTTGGGGATTCCTAATTTTCTTTTTATTTTAACAACCCCTTTGAAAAAAATTTTTAAGATTTGATGTTATTATTTGAACCGAGAGAAAAGTTATTATTTTATGTAAAGACAACCTGCTTGAAAAACGTTTAAAAAATTAATTTCAGCAGTATTCCATCCAAAATTGAGGTGAAATAATATGGAATTCTTGTTTTTAAGACATCATATGGAAAGCCTTTCCATTCAAATTTGAGTCTTTTTTTTAGTAGTGTAGCTTGCTAAAAAGGACTCGGCTTCAGTTCATCAGAAACACAGCAGAATTCAAACTATCCAAATTGGCGAAAAGAATCTTGTGCAAATGTTAACATCAGTGGCGAATCCAGTAGGGGGGGCTGTGGGGCTGCAGCCCCCCCCAGGAATAAGACATTCAAGTTTTGGTAATAGCAATAAAGCAAAAAAGAAATTTCACTAGGTTGCGGACATTCGGTGGTGTTACTCAAAGGGTCTCAAAAGGAATCGGAACCCTACTTTTGAGGGTAAAAATTCAAAAATTTTTCTGGGGGAAGACCCCCAAACCCCCTCGAAATTTTGGAATATAATAAGTACGGGATTTACAAGCAGTGATTATCTTTGATGTAACCTAAAGTGTCTCAACATGAGTTAAAATGCCACTTTCAGGGGCAAAATTCAAAAATTTTTCTGGAATAGGAACCCCTAAACCCCCTAGAAATTTTCCAATCCATACTATAAACTTTTTTCCTTGAAAATTCTGCCGCCTACAATGAGTGGTGCTCTTTGGATGGAATCTAAAAGGCTTCAAAATGAGCTAAAACACTATTTTTGAGGGGCAAATTTTAAAAATTTTCTGGGGGAGGACCCCCATCCCCCTTATTTCAGTTGCTTACAGAACAGCCCATAATAGCAATAATGTTATTTGTGAAACTCAGCCCCCCCCAGACTAAAATCCTGGATTCGCCACTGGTTAACATCAATTGAAAAACAACGTTTATTTTTACACAATTTATAAAAATTTTTTTAAAACAGCTTTTTTTCTGTACAGCTTTTTGTACTGAAGAAGGGGATCCATTGATCCCCGAAACAATTGTCTACAGTTTTAAAAAAAATTTTATAAATTGTGTAAAAATAAACGTTGTTTTTCAATTGATATCCAAATTGCTTTCAGAGTTTTAGAAGAAAAAAAATTTAAAGATAGTTTTTTTCCTCCGATTTTTCAATATACACACAGTATAATTAAAATAGACCCCGAACTTCTGAATTATTCATTTAATTTATCTGAACTTCTCTGATTAGCCTGATGGGATCCGGTCTCATTTAGTTCTGATTATTGGAGTTAATGATTTGTGACCGGGTGGCTACAAGAGCTTTAGCACTGCTACCATTGGTCTATCGTACTTGGAGTTAATGCTCACTTACCATGTTAAGTTTCGTGCAATGTCGCAGACAGGGAATAATGCAATTTCTGTGCAATACTCCGAAGCTGGGTTAGTTGGGATCTCCCTGCTCGGGAGCTTAGGGCATCGTTAGTTAAAATTGAGATGATTTTTGAAAAATGTCTCGTCACAAATCAGTTTTTCTACCTGCTATACTCCGTGTAATTAGAATAGGCGGCTTGTCACCATGGCAACGCAATAGAAAGGCAATGGGGAATGAGTAGTAGCGAGCCGCCGACTCTATACTCTATTCATTTAGAATTGGCGCTTGAGAAATAGTGCTTTCCCTCATGCTAAAAGCGTAACCATAGTTACGCTCTTCGAGCAGCCAATAGTAAGCCTTCTTCGTCACTTTGACGAGGATAGTTGCTATGGTTACCGATCGGTGGTGGGGGGAAGGAAATATTTTCAAGTGCCAGTTCAAAATGAACAGAGTATTATTACACAGACTATAGTGAAAGAATCATATAATAGGGCCTGGGTGTTTTAGTTCTCTTTAGTGGCAACCCTACTATCCCTCCTTGAGTTTTGTCTCTTATTGAAATTCAGTTGATTTTGCAATCAGTTCGCCCAACAAGTGAAGAAAATAAAGATTTAAATGCAATTCATTTTGTTATATATTGTAGTTGTGATCTGACATTTAAAGAGTTGCTTTTTGCGAGGAGCTGAATATTAATGATGTTGTAAGAAGCTCTGCGGGAAGCATATTCGCAATACCTGCAAGGTTTTTATACTTTGATAACAATGCGCATGGACTTGATTTTGCTTGGGTTTTTTTTTCGTTTTTGAAATTTGAATAAAATAATAACTGGGGATAGAACCCACAATCTGCCGCATGCATCCTGCCATTGCTCCAGCGGGGATTCATCTCAGTAACTTTAAAACTTATTACAGTAAAGGACCCTTTATCCGGAAACCCAAAATCCGGAAGGACCCGAAATCCGGCTCGCATTCCGAATTTGTTTTTTTTTATATTTTGAAGGGGAATTTTTAGTGGTAAATGCTGTTTAGACCCGCCATAGTTGCGCCACGTCTTTTGCGACATCGTCTCGGTGCGGAATTTGACGATTCGGCGCGGGCCGAATCGTATCGTCCCGAAATCCGGAAAATTCCGTAATCCGGGATGATGTCGGCCCCGAGCTTGCCGGATTAAGAGTCCGTAACTGCAGTATAAGATGCTTGACGCATGCGCATTGTTATCAAAGTATAAAAACCTTGAATATGCCTATATATGGGAAACCTTAATTTTCATTTGTTCATCTTGTTTTCACTTAAACGCAATCCCAAGCAGCACACATGTTCAAGATTCGTCTAATTTTTGTCATGTATGGCCAAATTTCGTTTATTTCTAGTTGCAGTTACGTAAAATTGACATGTGGGATTTTGCAAGAAGTGATTCGGTTCTTTTTAAGTGTTGTGCTCAAGAGGCCGATTTTCTAGTCTTATAGCGCAGCTGTCGAGCTTTCCAGTTGTTATTATTTGCGGTCTGGTGTTGTAATATAGTATATTCGCGCGATGTATAATAAAGTGTGATGGTATAAAGCCATAGGAAGCTCTTGATGAGGTACGTATATATGCATTACAATGTAATATTTTTTTAATCATCATCTTTATGTGTGTTGGCAAAGTATCTATATAAAGAGCATATATATATATATATATATAAATAAGATATATATTATAACCATCATCTCTCATCCTCTGTTGTTTATGCTTTTCAGTCTGTTATCTTGTTAGTGCTTGCTCGGTCGGCTGGAGGAAGGCGTTCTTCGATTGCACCCAGTTGGGAAAATATTTGCTAGTAACGGACCCTTAATCCGGAAACCTAAAATCCGGAAGGATCCGAAATCCGGCTCGCGTTCAGAATTTTTTAAAAACTAATTTTTAGTGAGCTACGATGCGCAATGGTAGCGCCGAGCATCCGAATGGAAATCCGGAAACCTGAAATCCGGAAGGACCCGAAATCCGGCTCGCATTCAGAATTTTTAAAAAAATAATTTTTAGCTGCTACGATGCGCAATGGTAGCGCCGCGCATCCGAATGGAAATCCGGAAAATTCCGGAATCCGGGATGGTGTCGGCCCCGCGTTTCCGGATAAAGGGTCCGTTACTACTTACGTATAATCCCGTCAACCGTTCCGGATTCAGCGGTACGGGATAATACGTCAGAACCAAATATTTCTTTTTTTAATATTCTAGAACTGGGGTTCTTAAACTGTGGTCCACGGACCCCCGCAGTTACCTTGGGAAACACTCAAGTTACCTTTATTTAATTTAAATGTTCCCAAAAGAGTTTCAAAACGAGATGAAACACTAGTTTATCTGGGGAGAACCCCAGCTAGGGTTCTGAATATTTCTGAAGGAATCGATACCGGAATCGAATGAGAATCGAATACCAAGGAATCGAACCCTTGAAGGAATCGATTCTAACTGGAATCGAATCTTAGGAATCATACTTAATTTTTTAATTAATACTGATAATTCCACTGATGAACAATTTTTTCCACTAATTAATTAGTATTTTGCAGCAAGAATCGAATCTTAGGTATCTTCCTTAATTTTCCAATCATTTTTTTAGGTATCTTACTTAATTAATATAGATAATCAATTAGTATTTTGATTTTTAATTAATATTTTGCTGATTATTAATTAAACTAGTAATAATTCCTAATAATATTTGAGTTGTGATTGAAATAGATGAGTTCCATTCTACTTTTTCGATACTGGCCATAAGGAATCGATTCCAGGTCGGAATCGAATCGAAAGAATTGAACCTCAGGAATCGATTCCGGAATCGAATCGAAAGAATTGAACCTAAAGAATCGATTCTGGAATCGAATCGAAAGAATGAGGAAGTTGCATGATTTTTTTTTATTTTTTTAATCGATTCTTCTTGCAAAAATAAGCAACTACCCAAAATTTGAGGCCGATCGAGAAATTTTTTGATTGCCAAAAAAATTAACAAAAATCCCCTTTTTAAAAGCCCGCGAAAACGCCAAGAATTTGGATGTGACGTCATCTTATACTAAACATTGTTGTAAAGCAATGGAGTTGATGGTACTATTGTTGACGTCATCTTATAGTTTAAACAATAAACGTTTTCAGTCACGTGTTTTTTTCTCGACTTTTAAATTAAAATATTTAATTACCTGTAAATTTTTTTGAAAAACTGACTGGATATTTCACTTTACCATACAAAAAACCATACGGAACACTTGTTTGTTTTTGAAAATCTGACATATGCAACTTCCTTATTGAACCTTAAGAATCGATTCCGGAATCGAATCGAAAGAATTGAACCTTAAGAATCGATTCCGGAATCGAATCGAAAGAATAGAACCTAAAGAATCGAATCGAAAGATTTTTTTAAATCCCTACCCCCAGCCCCCTCAAAATTTTGGTTTCTGTCTACAATTTTTTTTCCTTGAAAATGTTGACGTTTACAAGGAACTCTTCTCTTTGGGTGAAACCCAAAATGATGAGCTAAAACACTTCTTTTAAAGGCAAATTTTCAAAAAAAATTCGTGGGGAAACCCCCAGATCCCCAATTATTGTTTGGAAGGAATAATGAGGTATTCTCACGTTTTGAGATTAAATTTTATTAAAATAGTAGATAAAAAACCATGAAAAACCAAGTATTTTCGTAGCCTAGTTTCTGAGATATAAATTTTTGAAATTTCGTTTTTCGTTTGGGAGCGAAAACACTTTCGAATCACAAATCATGCGCTGTGACGTCACATCCAATAGAAGCCCGTTTTCCGATCACGTGACAACAGTAAACACAATGGTTCTCATGCGCTGTGATGTCATATCCAATAGAAGCCCGTTTTCTGATAACGTGACATTTCTGACGTTTTCGCAAAAATAAAATTGAATTTAAAATTATTTAAAGCACATTTTTGAATTTAAAAATCAGAAATTTTGGAGTTTTAAAACACAATGTATCAAAAAAGTATAAAATCAAGCAAATCCCTCACTCATGCAAATACCTCATAGTAAAACTTCAAAATCTTGGGGGATCGGAAGTTTAAGAACCTCTCTTCTAGAACAAAGTTATCTATTTTCGATATTGGTTAGCAATTGTTAAAAAGATACTAAATCGACACTATAGGGATTATAGATTTCAGTCTAACCTGGAATCGTCCGATAGTTGCTTAAATTTTCTAATACATGGAAAACACCTATAATAGAATAGAAACTTTCTTTTAAGGTGGGTGCCTTATTTTGCCTCGCAAAATGAAAAATTATGCAACATTTATTAAAATTACGTGTTCAAGTAAGCAAGAAATATCTAAAAACTGTCGTGGTGAGGAAGCATTTCAACCCGAAGCTTCCAAATTAACCTGGAGAAGTCTGATAGTTTTTTTTCTTTTAAAACCTTGGGGGAACCCTGTTAAAACATTTCTGATAAGCTCAAAAAAAAAAGCTATCTTTGCTAAGATTTAGCATAAAATTAGCCATCATTTTTTATCACTTTTTCTGAACGTAAATACTTTTATACTAAGTAACGGACCCCTAATCCGGCTTCCCAAAAACCGGAATGATCCGAAATCCGGCATGTCTTTTTTCCTTAATTTTTTTTCTTTGCCCTGAATCCGCTGTGTTTGGAAAAGATTCTTTTGTTGAATATTCGTCGGATAGATTGTTTATTTTTCTGCGTTTGTTATGGAACCTTAAATATTTCTGAAAGGATTCCGGAATCGAACCCTTGTAAGTTTCCAAGTAATGAAGATAATTATAAACACTAACACTAATTAGTATTTTGATGATTAATTAGTATTATACAGCAGGAATCCGATCTTAGGAATCTTACTTTGTTTTCTGGTTCATACAGATAATCATTCACAATTTTGTTCACTTTAATTTATAAGTATTTCGATTATCACTTAATATTTTTCTGGTTATTAATTAAATTAAAAATAATTAATGATTATCTTTTCGATTTGTGATTGAAAAATATTAGTTCGATTCTACTTTTTCGATACTGGCTCTGAGGAATCGATTCCAGGTTAGAATCGAAAGAATAGAACCTAAAGAATCGATTCCGGAATCGAATCGAAAGAATAGAACCTTAAGAATCGATTCCGGAATCGAATTGAAAGAATAGAACCTAAAGAATCGATTCCGGAATCGAATCGAACGATTTTTTAGACCCCTAGGGACCACGCGAGATAGAAAGGTTTTCCCTTACACAGATGGGCGTAATTGCGTTCCGATACGGTTCGTAAAACGCGGTCTTTTCTTATAGTGTTCCAAAATCCGGAACGATGTTTGCCGGATTAGGGGTCCGTTACTACTACTACTACTATGCATTGTTTTATCGCGAGTTGGTTTTGCAAATAATCAAAGTACCGCATTTATATAAGTGACGCTTATTCCAGCCGCGAGCCATATAATAGTAGTTGAGTGTGTTAATTCCTGTGCATTTACTACTACTCGAATGATGATGGACTACATGTGAACATTATTGAACTCTTCAACATTATTTGAACTTGTGAAATAAAAATTTTGGTGTTTTCTTCACGGGTCTCTCTCTTTCCTACTTGCCCAGAGTCTATAAACTCAAACTCTCAAGCGTCGCCTCCAGTCATGGACTGGTTTCGTCCTTGTCAAGACTCATCAGCACGGCGTATAGGAAGGCAAAGCAAGAGAGCGGAGGGCAAGTAGTACTAGTCTAGCCGACTATAACGGAAAAAGTGGTGATTGCCTTTCGGGAATTAAATCTGTTCTAGGAATGCCAAGTCATTAGAGCAGATGAGGAAGACCAATCAATAGTCACCACTTTTTCCGTTATAGTCGGCTAGACTATACTGTATTCATTTAGAATTGGCGCTTGAGAAATAGTTCTTTCCCCCACGCTAGAAGCGTAACCATAGTTACGCTCTTTGCTCAGCCAATAGTGAACCTTCGTCACTCTGACGAGGATAGTTGCTATAGTTACCGATCGGTGGTGGGGGAAGGAAATATTTTCAAGTGTCAGTTCAAAATGAACAGAGTATAGTACTACTTGCCCTCCGCTCTCTTGCGTAGATGAAAAAGATGCAAAATTCACGTAGTTTTTGAAACATGGGAAAAAACCCGGGAACTTTGGGGAATTTTGAGGAAGTTTTGAATTTTTACATATAAAGACGGCCATCTTTAGTCTTAAGGTTAAAATTTTTATTTTAAGAATTCTCGCATCCAAGAGTTATTTCCAACTATTTTTTCTCAAAACTTGTTATTTTTTAACTTATTAATGTCTATATTAGTGATGGGCAGGTATCGATACCAAATACTTAAGTACTCGATACCTATAGGTATCGAGTGTATTCGATACCCACAAAAGTATCGATACTTTATTGACATATTTCGTTTTAAATTTTTCAATGAAGTAATCTTTATAATACCTACTGTAGATCAAACGCAGCCTGTTTCCGTTTTCCTTTTGCAACGCTCAAACCCAAGTCGTTATCATCCGCGAGAGAAATTTGACGCGGCTAGGTTTTTTCCCCGCCAAATCCTTCGCCTCTATCCACCTCCAGGCCCGTAGCTACGGGGCTTTTTGATGGATCGCTTTCAGTTTTTTGAATATTAGTCTGATTATGGATAGGCCCTAAAAAAATTGTCCCTTCAGGTTCATTTCCCGACATTGAAAAAAAGTACTCGATACCTATAAGTATTCGATACCAAAGTATTCGATACCTATAAGTATTCGATACCAAAGTATTCGATACCTATAAGTATTCGATACCTAAAATTATCGATTTTGCCCATCACTAGTCTATATTAACTTTAACTTTAGCTCATGCTATATCGAACATAAAATCGAATCATTTCCATGTCACATGTGGGCACCAAAACATGACAAAAACAAAAACCATCTATCACTGAATGTATGTAGATCGGTGATTTGGTATTTGTCAGATTGGTGTGTTTTTGTTTACTGGTTTTTGCTCTAGTTCCAAAGAACTTTGCTTATGACCAGTTTTCCTTTAATTATCGAAATTCCTTGTCAAACATTCTTTAAAATCTCTTTGTAGACTGGGGAAATTCCAAAATGGTTTTGGACATTGAAGAGAAAATCAACATGAACAAGATTTCTTAAGCGAGATGAGATGTTTTTTCCTTCTCCTGTGTCAAAGGTCAAAATTCCCGAAAACTCCCGGAAATTTTCAAATTTCCCTTCCCAAAAAACCCGGTTTAAACCGGGTTTTTTCCAGCCTTTGCAACACTATCTACAGGGTGAGTCTAAACTCCAACTCTCAAGCGTCGCCTCCAGTCATGGACCGGTTTCGTCCTTGTTAGGACTCATCAGCACGGTATGGGAAGGTAACGCAAGAGAGCGGAGGGCAAGTAGTACTAGTCTGGCCGACTATAACGGAAAAAGTGGTGACTATTGATTAGAGTCCTCAACTCATCTGCTGTAATGACTTGGCATTCCTAGAACAGATTTAATTCCCGAAAGGCAATCCCCACTTTTTCCGTTATAGTCGGCTAGACTAGTACTACTTGCCCTCCGCTCTCTTGCTTTGCCTTCCTACGCCGTGCTTATGAGTCCTAACAAGGAAGAAACCAGCCCATTCACTATTTTCTTATATCTTTATAAGGAAGTTTAGCATCAAAGGAGAATCCTAACGGGAATGCAGTAGACCCTATTGCCCCTAAATGACGCCCTTGAAAGGAATAGAGTCCAGAAAATAATTCTCATATATTTTAACACTCGGTTTTTGAAAATCCCCGAGCAACGGCGGGTATATCAGCTATAGTCTGTTCATTTTGAACTGGCGCTTGAAAATATTTCCTTAGATATATATATATAATTACTATAATTACAAATATATATAATTACAAATTGGCAAAAATATTTCCTTCGAAAATATTTCCAAGCAAATAGGTTGGTATTTATTGAGAATTTAAGCAAAAATTGTCCTTAAAGTGTCCACTATACCCACATTTACCTTAGTTAAAAAACATTAAAACAGAAACTAGTTAAAAACATTGTTGGGTCAATCCATATCAAGTGATCCAGAAGTGGTCGCTCGACCATTTTAGAATCAAATAATTTTTTGAAGGTTGATTCTTATATCATTGGAGAATTTGAATTTTTGATTTCATGAATTGAATTTTTGATTGAGATTTATCAGTATTTGAGGCGTTTTGCTATCAAAACCAAGCTCATTCCATATTTTTCTGAAATCCACTTTTTTTTAATATTTTGAAAGTTTAGAGAGGGTCTTTCATAACCTGATGGAGGGATATAGCTCAAATCCAGCTCATTCCAACCCAAAATTAGATGAAAAGGTGAAAACTGTGATCTCAACTGGGAAATTTCAGATCATTTGAAAAAGTTAAGTGGATGTCATTCATTTAAAACTCGGTAAAGACAAAAATATTAACTAGTAAACTGAAAAAAAAAACAATTTCACACAACTTAATTGAACAAAAAAACTGAAAAATTCAAAGCATCAAAACCAGCTCATTCCAACCTAATCAAATTCTAGGCGGTTATACCTACAATTAAAAATTTAAAATAAAAAATTAGCTTTAGAACTGTGGACGTGAGAAGTTTTTTGTCTCTCCTGTAAAATTTCCAAAAATGGAATGAGCTGGTTTTGATAGCAAGCACCTCATATATCCTCAGTAAGGTGTTTTCTCCGCCGAACTCCCCCTGTAGAACTGGTTTCTCCTTTATAGGTGTTAGTATGCAGGGAAAACAACATGCGTTTTTTGCAAGTGCAGAGTCTTTCATGTTTCTTCGCTTGGGCAAGAAATCTAAGTTCTTCTACAGGATTTTTCCGGGATCCGTTCAAAATCCCGACAATCAACTGCCCGACAACGTTTGCCCGACGGGTACGATTTCCCGACAGGTCACTTGCCCGACGGGTACGATTGCTCGACAAGTCACTTGCCCGACAGGGTCAACTGCCCGACAGGTACGATTGCCCGACAGGGTCGACTGCCCGACAGGTACGATTGCCCGACAGGGTCAACTGCCCGACAGGTACGATTGCCCGACAGGGTCGATTGCCCGACAAGTCACTTGCCCGACAGGGTCGATTGCCCGACAAGTCACTTGCCCGACAGGGTCAACTGCCCGACAGGGTCGACTGCCCGACAGGGTCGATTGCCCGACAGGTACTATTGCCCGACAGGGTCGACTGCCCGACTGCACATTCAATTCACAAGAGGAAGACACATAAAATATATTTGGTAGAAAGTTCCACTTTCTACTGATTTAATTGTAAACCATTAAATACATGATTAAAGTAATTCATTTTCTGTTTTTAAAATGGAACTTCTACTCAAATGCATAAATTATACACTAATATATAACAAGACAGAGACCAACATAAAGAAAAATTAGAGAAACAGAAAAGAAACTAAAAGTAAAATTTTCGCAAAGCCAGGAATGCCTTTTTGCTGTTTATAATTATTTCTTTTAGCTTTTTCTCGATTTAGAAATTTAGTAAACCGGATTAAATCATTAATACCTTGAAATACTTTCAAAAAGTCGAAAAAAATTATGAAACATCGAAACAGTTAAAAAAAACCAGAAAAGTTGCAGAAAATGGCAAAACTACCTCTTCTATCCTTTAATTTAGCATCCTCCGATTGAACGACAACTGGTGGCAGTGTCACATCTAAAGCAGTGTCTAGACATTTTGGCAAGTTAGTGAGTAATAAATTAAAGTTAACAGACTCAACTTTTAAGATTGAGGAACTTTTTAAAAACACTGATCAGTGAGCAGTTTTTTTTGGGGGGGGGGATTCAAAAGCCCTGCGTGAGCAGTTCACGGGGGTTGGTGAGCGATAGCGAGCAGGGAGCGGTAGCTCCCTAGTATTATAAAAATATATTAAATATTAAAAATAAATATTATGTAAAGCAAGTTATAAATATTTATAAAATCCGATAAAAAGCTGGAATGTGTTCTACAAGTTGTTTAATATAACTGCAATATATTTTAAGAAAATCTTTAAGTAAATATTGATAGTTATTATCTTAACTGTTTAACTACTAAATTAATATCCAAGTCTCTATTTTGAATAAGATAAGTTATCTCTTAAAGTATCAAACAATTGTAAAGAGTTAAAATATTGTGTGAGACTTATTACCTGTATGTGTTTTAGCAATTGTCCATCTTTTTCAAAAATACAAAAATGGTGTCTTATCACAAAACGCAATTTTGAAGATAATTTTTTTTTGTTAAATATCAATCTATTATAGTAAAAGAGCTGTTCATTCTTTCATCAAGGAAAAAAGTGAAGGTCTGAAATAATACAGAAACGAGAAAAAGATTTTGAAAGATGCGATTTTGACCAGTGGTCAATACTAAAATATCCCCCTCCGAAATCTTTTTCTGGCTACACCATTAGTCGGGCAGTCGACCCTGTCGGGCAATCGCCCCTGTCGGGCAGTCGACCCTGTCGGGCAGTCGACCCTGTCGGGCAATCGTACCTGTCGGGCAGTCGACCCTGTCGGGCAATCGTACCTGTCGGGCAATCGACCCTGTCGGGCAATCGTACCTGTCGGGCAAGTGACTTGTCGGGCAATCGTACCTGTCGGGCAAGTGAATTGTCGGGCAATCGTACCAGACCCGATTTTTCCAAAGTCCGTTTCGCGCATTTATTTGGAACCAACGTGTCTTAAGGTCACGGAAGTAAGGTCTACCCCCCTTAGGTAAGTGACCATGGAGAATCCATTGGAATTACTTACAGCGCCCCTAGCGGCGAAATAAAAATGTGATTAATTAATTAAATTAATAATAAATACTGACTGCATAGTATTTG
Organism: Tetragnatha versicolor; assembly: GCA_024610705.1. Taxonomy (NCBI): domain Eukaryota; kingdom Metazoa; phylum Arthropoda; class Arachnida; order Araneae; family Tetragnathidae; genus Tetragnatha; species Tetragnatha versicolor. Next base: position 1,453,424 of record JANDEH010000041.1, read on the forward strand.
AAATTGAAATATATTAGTAATTGTACAATTCCAAGAAAAACAGTGGAAATGTCCAAAGATGTATTAATTAAAATTAAAGTATGAAAATAGAAACCACTGAACTTCATTATTTTCAAGGGGAATCAAAAAAAATTTAATTTAATTGAGTTTTATTTTCAATTACTAGTTCCAAGATAGATTCCAAGGAAACGAAAGGACAATTTCAATTTGATAAGATTTTCGATTTTATTTTTTGATACGATCCCTAAGGAATTGATTACAAGTTGGAATCGAACCTCAAGAATTGATTACGGAATCGAATGATTTTTTTAGATTCCCAGTGGTAGCTAATTTGGCTAATTAAGCATTTTGCAATTCGAAGAAGAGGGAAGTAACTGGTAAAAACAAAATAATGTCGAAAATTCTTTTTTTTTAAATCCTGGCACTTATTTGAATAAAAAAAATTGGGCAACTGAAAGTTGCTCATTTTTTTCCGAGGAATGTTCGTGGGAAATAACAAGAACGTTACGGTAAAAATTTTAAAACGCTCGATCTTCAGAAATATCTATAAAGCTGGTATTTTTTTCAGGAGCGTTCTTGAATTTTAACCAAAACGTTTCTGGTATTTTCCAGGAACATTACTTGGTAAAAAAACAGCATTTTGACTACGTCAGAAAAATGTGAAAGATAGTAGCGTATCCAGAAAAAATATCAGGGGGTTATGGGGTAATTTTATACTCCATTTCCATTGTCTAACAAGTCTGGCTTTTCGGGGTATTGGTATATCGTCAGATCACCCCTCTGGCTACTCCTTTTGTACAACAGTACTGGTCTAAAGCCCTGGATGGAGCTAGAGAGCCTGTATACGAGAGAGAGAGGCGACAACTCGCTTGAAAGCGTCTCTGCGCATTCTTGCGCGCAGTTAAAACTGTCCAAATCTCCAATTCTGTCCAAACTGTATCATGTTGCTTGTCTCGCTCCAATGCTAATCCTATGGAGGGAAACCTGCGGTGAACAGAAAACGCTGTTGACCAATCAGCGCGCTATACCGGGTTGTCGCCTCTCTCTCGTATACAGGCTCTCTAGATGGAGAGAGGACTACTGGCTCAAGTAGCGACATCCATTTACCCGGAGGTGCCTCCTTGTCGCTATAGCTTTGGATTTAGTTGCGGTGGTTCCCAAAATGGCGTACAATTAAGTGAGGAGTGCTCGCTCCATCCAATGCTTTATACTGGCCTAGTGTTCTGACTGTTACTAAGCTGTACGTCAGGGGTTAACTCCCTGTAAAAAGAGGTTGTGCGAGCGAATGAGTGTATGGCGCGGGCAGCAGCACCTCACCTCCGTGCCCTAACACATCATGTGCCCCCCTGGTGGTAAAAATTAAGGTACTTACGTATTACCGCAACCAGGTCGGCTCCAACTTGGCGAAATTTGGCCAACTTGGCGCCTTGGCGCGTTTTTGGCGCCAAGTTTTTTTCTGTCGCCAAGAGCGAAACGCGCCAAATTTAAAGCTGCGGAAAGTTAAAAACGTAGACAAAACTAATTAAAACTTAAATAGGGAAGAAATTAAGGTTGTTATAACATAATTTCAAAGTATTATTTACTCAATTGACCGAATTCTACGACTAATTCCAAGCAGCACAAATTTTTAAGATTCGTCGAATTTTAGTCATATAGGGCGAAATTTTGTTTACTTCTAGTTGCAGTTACGTAAACTTTACATATTTGGTATGAGCTATGCTACTAGGTAATACTATAATAAAAGGATATCCAAAATACACTACCGGCATCTTATAGGTTATGAGATAAATTAAGCAATGATACAATTGTATAAAACAGGATAATTTTACAGCACAATATAAATTAAAATGTATTTACCCTTTAAAATATCCTTGTACCTTTACGAACAATTCGCTTACGCCACGCAAACATTACGATTACCGACTCACACCGAAGTGTTGATTGCACTCTTCAACGTTACATTTCCAAAAGATTTGCTTTCCAAAATAAAGTTTCATTTCATGAGAATTTTTACAAGTACGTTCGTTTGGTATAATCCCATATCCCTGAAAAAAATGAACTGCATCTTTATCAGTAGCAGGCAGATCCCAAATACCCATGACTTTCAATCTAATCAGTAAGCATAATATTTTCTTTACGAAGAGCCACGTGTAACACGTAGGGTTGCCGTTACTTGGAGCGCCAAATTTGGCGATTTATGCGAATTTTGGCCACGTCGGGTTGCCGTAAGTAAAGTCGCCAAATTTGGCGATTTATGCGAATTTTGGCCTGGTTGCGTTAATACGTGAGTACCAAAATTAAACGTACAAGATATATAAAGTAATGGGAAGGGGGTTCGGTAGTTAACTTAATTATTTGTTGGGGGGGAGTTGCGATTCGCTGATTTTTTGTTGCCAAAGGGGAAGAGGGGATGGGGGAAACGGCCATAAACATGGTTACGCAATATTTGAATGGTCCAATTAAAGTAGAGTACCTAAATTAAAAAAAAACTGAATAAAAATATATTTTACTGCTAAGGGAACGTACCCATACTACGTGACCCATTCAGGGGAGGGAGGGGGGTCTTCAAAATACCACGCTCGGTCACAGGGGGAGGGGGGGGGCTTAGGGTTTCGTCACGTAGTCAATTTATTCTAGTCAATACGACAAAATTAAGCCTAATTAATTATTGAAATTTGCCAAATTAATAATAATTAAGCCACATTAATTATTAAAATTAGACAAATTAAGCAAAATTAATTTTTTTAAACTTTCTGTTTGCAAAAAATGATGGCAAACCGTATTTATGAATTACTACGTGAAAACTAGAGGGGGAGGGGGGGTCTTGGCATATACTACGGATGGTCACCAAGGGGGGGAGGGGGGTAAAAAATGGCAAAAAATGGGTCACATAGTATGGGTACGTTCCCTAAGGTATTCTACCAGATTATCAAATTAGCCGAATGGAAGCTTCTCCAGCCCTGCAAAGCAAGGCGCTACCATCGCGCAATTAACGCCTCATACTCACAGAGCCATCATTGGTGCATTCATTTATGATAAGCGCGTTGGCAACGGCGCAAAATGTAAACATGTCCGCAGGTGGGAGTAGCAGCTCTTCTGCTGCTGCTGCTGTAAATAATAACGAATTCTACAAGCTCGAAGAAAGCTCTTCTTCGACGTCTCAGCCGCAGCTGGAATGCGAGCGAGAAGCTCCCTTGAACAGCACCTTCGGTGAGTGTTGTTTGCTCAGCTTTGTTTGCTCTCTGTCACCCACTTTCGATCTCGTCCAATTTTCGTCACTCGCTTCTACTAGTTGCAGTTACGTAAACTTGACACATTTGGTATGAACTGTGCCACTAGGGCTCTGGCTTATTAACATGTCCGGGGTTATAGCCATCCTGGAGTTGGCTGCACGCGACGAGTTTTCGAGCAAGCGTAAGTTGCGGAATAGAACAGCATTTTAGGTTAAGTTGCTGCAGATATCCCCGATTTGAATTTAGATTAATTTTCCTATTTTGGTTAATTACTCATTGTTAACACCTCCTCCTTGTTGTTCCTTCCTTTGGTTACCCTCTTAAACAGCTTGTTTTACACTACCCATCTGTGTTTATATTATTAACCGAATCTGAAAACTCTACAGGATCAATCAATGACTTAGTTCATGTTTGAACCATACGTATGACTGCTTATAAAGGGCTGTCCATTAATGATATCCCATTTTCGATCCCCTAACTTCCTGTCACTAGGTAAAGGTTGGAATGAACCAACTGCCATTTGGTAACTACCGAGCTAAATTCGAGAACAATTTTGTCTGCTAATTACCTCATGCGATATCAGTAAGTTTATACATTTAAGGCTAAACTTAAGTCCTTGAAAAACTTTCTGGGTCCTGGAAAAATGACTTAGGTCCTTGAATTTTCACTCAGCCTCTAATCGAGCTTAATCTTTTCAGATCTTTCTTTGTTTTTTTCTTGAAATTTTCTTTAAAACTACTCTAATGAACATAACTTGCGGCCAGTTTTACAAACTGACAGTTAAGAGCGACTTCTCCTCTCGTTCCGATTGTATGCGGAAAAAATAACTTGTCCTGAAAAAAGACTAATTTTTAAATGTCTGCGAAAAAGGTCCTTGAAAAATTTTGGCAAGGTCCTTGAAAAGTTCTTGAAAGAGAGTCCTTGATTTTCAATGTTTTCAAAGAGTGGGAACCATGGAAAAAAAAGTTATTCTGCTGTCTCCCAAGGTTAAATTCTAGAGGCTTTGACCCCTCAATGTTTTTACTGCCACCTTACCTGGGAGGTGATTTTCCTTGTATTTTTGATTGGCAACTTTGATTTCTTGTATATTACATATACGCCTGTGTAGAAGCTTCGTTTTATGGATGGGATAGTTCAAGCCTGCCTCATTCTATTGCCCGCGCTAACCCAATAAAAGGCAAGCTAAAGAATTAGTTTATTTTCAATATCCAACATTCAATGAGAAAGTTTACTTTCTTAACCAAAACACAAGTGCTATTTTTGGGAGATAGGTGGATATTAACACGAGTGAACATCAATTTTACACAGAAATATTTCCAATATAATTGTCAGTGTAGTTGGAAACATGTTTATTCAACTTCCACACTGAAACTCAAACCAAAGAAACCGGGCCTGTTGTCAAAAATGGCAATAAAATAGTATATATTCTCAGTGGTCTGTGCAAGGCAATTTTACTACCTTTTTGCAGTACCTTCACAATTTCACCATTTTATAAGTTGAAAATTTCACAAATTTAGTTTTAGTAAAAAGATACCTTCACAAATAAAAATTTTCAAAGAAAGTTTTATAGGAAGTTATATTCTCTTAACAGTCAACTTTTTAGCCATTCTAGACTGAATTTTCCTTAGTTTTTAATGTTTAAAAATTATTTCAATGAGATTTTGAACATATTTTCACACAAATAAGCCCTAAATTTTCACAAAATGGGTACTCTTAAAAAAACCTATACTGACCCCTGATTTCTGGCAACCCAGTTTTATAGAAGTTGAATTGCTTACTTGCCAATAAACTGATTGGCAACACTGAATTTCTCTAAAAAATGTCACCTAAGCCTGGTTTCTTGGGATTCACCTTAACCCATCAGTGCATACTGTTGCCATTTGGCAACACGACATTTTTCCCCATTTCCAAACGGCAACACCATGCAATAAGTACAATAAATATAACATTTCATTGTTATAGCACTTTAAATTGCCAGTAAATGGCAGAAGGGGTACTATTTTAAGACATTTGTTAGTAGCTAGTGAGACGAAAGTCAAGACACAGAAAAGGCCAAAATAAAAGCACCCTATAAATTAAAATAAAAAAATTTTCCAGCTTGAAAAGAAATAATTTTGAAAAGTTGTTTATTTATATTTTTAGAGCATTTGGTTTTATTTCACTTCACAATTAATTTCACAAGGACTAAGTTTTTTGTCAATTAAAAGTAGAAAAAAATTAAATTAATTTTTTTTTAGTATTTTTTTACTAATTTACACCATAATAGAAGTCAAATAAATGATTTTCAATTGAATTTAAAAATCATGCATTTGTAGGGTTAAAATTCTAATAAGGAAATCTCTGTGGGGGTTAATTTCAGACTTGGACCTGTTGCGACGATGCAGCATTGCAGACGACACTCCTCTTGGCTACGCAGAGCTGAGACTCCCGGACAGAGATTCTCCTGCCGAGAGTGCCGAACAGTGGAACATGAACTACCTCGAAGCCTCCATCTACCTCGAGGTAAGGGGCCGTTCAAATATTACGTAAGCACCTAAGGAGGGGGTTTGCTCTTTGCTTATTTTTGCTGACAAGGGGGATATACGAGTGATGCTTACGTAAAAGATGGTGCATTTTCGAAAATATCTTGTTTCTTGCATAAATAATTTCAAAATTCAACAAAAAATAAATGTAACAAAAATTTGAATTGCTAAATCTGACGTAAGCACTTTTTTCTGGAGATGGACCACCCTAACATTTTGAAAAGTAGTGTTTCGACTCATTTTTAAACCCTTAGGATGACACCCAAAAAGGACAGCTCCTTGGACGAGTTCAAGGGGAAAAAACAGTACTTACTAATAGGGATGTCAAAAATTTTTTTGGGGGGGGGGTCCGGCAGTTTCTTACGTAATTATGGTGGGGGGGTTTGAGGTTTGCTCATCTTTGCTGACAAGGGGGTTAAAAGTGACCAAAAAAGTGCCATTTTGTGCAATATTTGAACAGTGCAATATATTAAAATATATTAAATGTATATGCAATGTATATGCAATATATTAAAAAGTGCAATATTTGAACAGCCCCTAACGCTACTACTCTAAAGATTAATATTCCCATGCAGGGATTTCAACCCGGACACACAACCCCGTTGGGTTCTTTCAATAAAACCTAGCCCTAAGTTTTTTAAATTGGGTAAAATTTCAGTAATTAAGCTCGATCAAGTCTTTTAATGATGCACATTTCTCAAACTATAATATTTGAAGAGAAATATTAACCTCCCCTATTTTGTTAAAAACTTTCAGTTTTAATCTTGTTTTAGAAATCTAGACCCTAATTCAAAAAAAAAGCTAACATGTTTTGAAATTCTAAAAGAATTGATAATAGTGTTAAGATCTACATTTTACATTTTTCAAACTTGCGCTTTTAAACTTTGGTTTTGTGTTGAAAAACGGAGATAGATGTTAAAGTTAAGATTTAACCTCAGATGCTTGGTCAGGGGTGCATCCAGGATTTTTTTTCCAGGGGCCGTTTTTGGGAATTTTGTGAAAAACGGAATTGAATTTTGTGAAAATAATTTTTTTTCATTCTAAAATAAGGTCCTATTTCTGTAAATATATTATTATTTTAATAAAACTTAGCCAGTGCAACTAGCTTGATTAAAGTCAGTTTTTGGGAACCAGAATTTTGTGAAGGGGCTGTTTTTGAGGATCGGAATTTTGTGAAGGGGCCGTTTTCGGCCCCAATTTCTTTCTAGATGCACCCCTGTTGGTAGTCCATACTTTAAAGCAAATAATGCTGACTAAGAAACCTATAGAATCCAATGATCCAAATTTTCAATTATCCCAACAATGTCAAGTCCCAATTGATTTGGATAATTGGAGTTTTCTTTTGTACTCCGTTTCACCTTTACTTGTTAGCACTGTTCACCCTAAATTTAATTATTGTGCTAGTATAGAAGTCTTCCTGAGGGGTCCAAGCTCCCCCATTGTTCCCGCCACTTGTGCCAACTACTGGGTTCCATAGGTCAGGGGAAAACCTGTAAAATTCAACGAATTTTAAGTTCACCAAAAAAAAGTCAGGGGAAGTCTCACATTTTTTTTATCATTATTATGATGAAAATCATCAGTTTTTAATGTTTGTGTATCAGTTTTTGATCTCTCAGGAGGTTGAAAATGTATGTTTAAAATGCAAGAAAAAAATATGCAGTGAATAGCTAGTTTTGTTTGCTGAAAAACCTTAAAAATTGACCGAAAAAAATCAGGGAATTTCATTTATTTACATATATTGTGTGGAAACCTGCTGGGAGCATTGCTAAACAAACTTATTAGATACCAAATTTTGTAATGGTTTACTTAATCTTAAATTAATTCTAAAATTAGAGTTAATGTCTACCTGATGCATAGAAAGAAAATTTCAAGATTAAGTCATTTACTTAAACAGTATACTGAATATTATCAAGAACTTATTACTAGTAAGAAAAGTGGTTACCTTAAAACAGCATACCTGCCAGCATATCATGGGGAGTGTAGAATCAAAGCCAAAAGGCCTACTTTTATACATGTAGCAAATGTGACATCACCAGACACTTAACCAATCAGGAAAGAGCAGATGTAACATCACCAGACACTTAACCAATCAGGAAGGGGCAGATGTGACATAACAAACACATAACCAATCATGAAGGAGTAGATGTAACATCATCAGACACTTAACCAATCAGGAAGGGGCTGATGTGACATCACAAAACACTTAACCAATCATGAAGGGTTGATGTCACAGTCACCACTTCACTTGAGATCTCTAACTGTATTCAGAAAAACTTAAAACTCACCTGTAAACATTAATTTCCAATCAAGCAAGTAAATACCCAAAACAAACTTACCAGCAGCTAAAGATAGAAAGGGAGTTTTTCGCTGACTGTGATTGGTGGAATCTTTCATTAACCGATTGTTGACCGCTGGTCAAGTAGCAGCAAATAAGGCAATAAAATTAACCGATGGCCATTACAGTTAATTTGGTACAGCTTTAGAAAGAGTCCTCCAGCCGCCATATTTACCCACAGTAGTCAGAATAGTTTGTAAATTGCTCTTTTGATTCTTATTTTTCTTATATTCTTTCTTTATTCTTATATTCTGATATTCTTATTTTGTTCTTTTTTCTTATTCTATTATTCTTTTAGGGGTTCAATTCCATTAACGTTCCAACTAAACATCGCCAATCTCTTTTGAACCCCACATACATTCAAATATCGACAATATTTCCGATTTTTAATGATAAACTGAACAGTTATTCATCTAATTAAATAATATAATCTACGAGTTTGAAATTATTTAGCACGTTCTCTACATTTTGGTGTACTTAGCGGGAACGTTAATGGAATGGAACCCTTTTAGGATCACTTAACTTATTCCTTTTTGGCACAGCTTCGATAAGAGTCGACCAGCCTCCATGTTTACCCACAGCTCACATGATGACTGACCACCATAGGAGATTTGACTATTAATATCATTATTGTTGGATCCTAAGATAATAATATTTAGTAGATTATTATTTTAGAATCTATTAATAATGATGATATTAATAGTTAAATCTCCATGGTTGTCGGTCATCATTTGAGTTGTTGGTAAACACAGTGGCAATTTTACTACCGTTTTTCGGCACCTTCACGTTTTCACCATTTTATAAATAGGTATTTTCCTTTCACAAATTCAGTTTTAGTAAAACTGGTACCTTCACAAAATACATTTCTGAAAGAAAAAAAACGTTATCTATGTGAAGCTATGTTCTCTTAATAGTTAAATTTTTAGCCATTCTAGACTGAATTTTCTTTTGTTTTTATAATGTTTAAAAATTATTTACTTGTTATTTTGACTTAAATGGTCACAAATTCTCCGAAAATTTTTCACAAATCGGCAATTAATTTTCGCAAAATAGGTAGTACCTCTTAAAAAAACCTAGACAGACCCCTGAAACATGACGGCTGGTCGACTCTTATCGAAGCTGTCTCCTTTTTTTGTGTTGGAATTATTATTGTAATAATTATTTAGTATTGAAAACTGACTGTTAAAAAAAATTGACTGTTGAAATTGACTGTTAAAAAAACTGTTTCTTCAAGGTCCGAGGATATTATTTTGCCACTATACAGAGGCTTGGTGAGACCTCATCTAGAGTATGCTGTTCAGTTTTGGTCTCCATACTTAAAAAAAGATATTGATTCAATTGAAAGGGTTCAGCATAGGGATACTAAAATGGTCAAGGGTATATCCAGTTTAAGTTATGAGGGAAGATTAAAGAAGCTAAATATGTTCACTCTAGAGAAAAGAAGGATTAGAGGGGATTTGATTCAACTTTTTAAAAAGCAAGGGGACACAGAGGGACTAGATTTCAATACGGGTAATAGAACAAGGGGTCACAATTTCAAATTGAATAAAGTCAAATTTAAGACGGATTGTAGAAAGCATTATTTTTTTAATAGGGTAGTGGATAGATGGTTGCCTGAAACAATTGTAAATTCAAGTGGGGTTCAAGAGGAAAATTGACAGATACTGGGATTCCGGTAGTGTGGGTTAAAAAGACTGGACCAACCTTGCTGGGCTTACGCCTGTAGTTGGTCGACTTAATTTGTATTTGTATTATTGAAAGTCTTCTAAATCTGAAAGCATGTTATCAATCGAATGGCTGTTTTGTGAATCTCATCCATCTGTGTGTTTCAGGAGGGTGAGAACAACGACAAGTTCACGTTCCACCCGCGCAGTCGGGATGCCTTACCCGCCTACAAGTTGGTGCACAACCGATTATTCTACTGCGTGGACCTTGCAGCGGCACTGGCCTTGCTTGCACTGGCACTCACCGAGCGGCCTGCCGTGCCATCCTTTGCCGCACCGGAGTGGGTACGTGTTGTTGTTTCTTATGCAACTTTGGGGCCGTTCAAATATTACGTAAGCACCTAAGGCAGGGTTGGCTGGATTGGACCCAATGGGTTTTTTCAAAAAAACCCACATTTTGGACCCATTTTTGGGTTTTTTCAAGAAAAATCAAGATTTTGGCAGTTCCTTCAAAATTTAATGTGTTGTTTTTAAAATTTTAATGGGTTTTTCAAAATTTAAACTAGGTTTTAAAAACTAAATGGTGTTTTTTCCATTTCAGGGAGGTTTTTTTTTAAAGTTAAATAGGTTCTTTCCTTATTCAGTGGGTTTTTTCATTATTGAATGGTTTTTTTTTCAAAATGTAGGAAGTTTAAAGTTCAAACTAGGTATAAAAATAAAGAAGATTTTTTTAAATTTCAGTGGGTTTTTTCAAAAATGAATAGATTTCTTTCAATATTGAATGGGTTTTTTCAAAGTTTAAGATATTTTTTAAGTTTTAGTGGGTTTTTTCAAAGTATAAAAACTTTGAAAAAACCCACTTTATTGTTGAAAAACTGGCATTATTTTGACAGAACACATTTAACATAGAAAGAACTCACTAAAATTTAAAAAATCCCACTTACTTTCTAGGAGAAAACCACTTAATTTTGAAAAAACCCACACTTTTTCCGAAAAAAACCCGGTTTTATATGGGTTTTTTCAGGGTTTTATTGAAAAAACCTGAAAAAACCCAACCCACTTGGGTTTTATCAAAAAAACCCGGGTTTTTGCCAACCCTGACCAAAGGGAACGTACCCATACTACGTGACCCGTTCAGGGGAGGGAGGGGTTCTTCAAAATACCACGCTTGGTCACAGGGGGGAGGAGGGGGGCTTAGGGTTTCGTCACGTAGTCAATTTCCTCTAGTCATTATGACAAATTTAACACAATTTAATTAGTGGAATTAGCAAAATTAAGCCAAAATATTAATTATACAAATCAAGCCAAATTAAGCTTTTTAAACTTTCTGTTTGCAAAAAATGATTGAAAACCGTATTTATGATCCAGATACTTAGATGCCATCCTTCGCCGCACCGGAGTGGGTACGTATTGCATAGCTGACAACTCTTCCGTTTTTTTACCTGGAAGATTTCCGTTTTTTTTAAGATAATCTTCCGTTTTTCGATCAATTTCTTCCGTTTTTTGTTCAAATAATTCAAGCAGCCTATTTTTGCAAAGGACAAAAATGTTTTGAAATGGTGTTTGATAACAATTTTCTTAAAAGAGGCTAAATCTTGCACATGACAGGCTTTAAAAAATTAACGTTAAGAATAATATTTGAAAGGATAAAATTTTTATTGATCTGAAATTGGTTTTTTTAATGTCTGTCGGTAAAGTTAGGTAGTTAGTGTGCTCATTTGATATTAAATGTGTGTTTTCTTAGATCTTTGTACTGAAAGATATCCATGCATGCTACTTATTAACTTGGGTGTAGTAATTATAGTGGGTAGCCTTGACTTAGATTAAGAAAAAAATGCCATGGGTACCTTGATTTTTAAAATCTTCCTTTTTTTTACATTCCCAATGTTAGCAGGTATGGTGTTGTTGTTTCTTATGCCATTTGGAATATCCAAGCTCCACCGCAAGCGGAATTTCATTTTCCTTAATTCCAAGTTGATATTCTTGACTTACAAGTCTCTTTTATGTAATAAATTTTCATTTTTAAGCCAAATTAATATAACAGCTACTGCTCAGCCTACGATAGTAAAAGGGTCATGTGATTTTTACAGACTTTGTATGGCATAGTTAAGATCAGGGTTGGCAAAAAACCGGGTTTTTTTAAAAAAACCAAAAAAACCGGGTTTATTTGGTTTTTTTTGGTTTAAACCAGGTTTTTTTGGTTTAAACCAAGTTTTTTTAGAATTTTTTTTATCAGAATAAGTTATTTTAGCATTGATGTTTGGAATTGAGTTGTAACTGAGACATTTATTTCAGGGGTTGTTTATAATTGATAAATGATTTGTATATTTCAATTAATTAATTAAATTAATTAATTAAAATTAAATTATTTGTTTTAAAAATAATTTTTGTTTCTAAAATATTCCAATTTGAATATCTAATATTATTGTAGTGAATAAAAATCAGTGTTAATTTATCTTGGATAAATGGTTGAAATAATCAAATTATTTATCTTAATTATATATGGATTAATTTATGAACTTAAGAAATTTCTTTATAGAAAGAGAAAATATAACTTTTTTAATAAATAAAAGGGAAATGTAAGCAACTAATGTTAATTGAATTTGGATAAATGATTGAGATAATTAATCCAATTAAGGAAATTAACGGTTTTTATTAATTTAGTAAAAAAACCCAACTGGTTTTTATCTGTTTATAAACAAACCAACTGGTTTTTAGTTTTTATCATTAAAGAAATCAACGGTTTTTATTTAATTTACTAAAAAAACCAACTGGTTTTTATGACCGACAAATAAGACAAATTGGTTTTATTAATTAAAATCCAAGCCATATTTTATCAGTGAAAAACAGATAACTTTTGTGTATGTTTAGTTACTCTTTGAAATAATGCTTCATTTTAAAGGAAATTAATAAATGAACTATCTCTTGCAAAATATAATAAGTTTAACTTAAGCATTTAAGGTTAAGTTTAGAGAGAATTCAATAATTAAAACCATTAAATTAAAAGATTTCTGATTTTTAATCACCTTAAAATGTCAATTTTTTTATAAATCTGACCTTTTAATTTTGTGCAAAAGATTATACTTAATAACACTTTCTTTAAAAAATCCTGAAAATATTTTATAATTTCTAAAAAAACCAAAAAAACCAAGTGGTTTTTTTGGCAAAAAAACCATGGTAAAAAAACCATGGTTTAAACCAAATGGTTTAAACCGGCCAACCCTGGTTAAGATAACCGGTGATAGTTGGGGTCTTGCTTTTATATACAGGCAATTGTCTCTTCCTCTTTCGATCAACTGCACCCAACTTCCACCTGTCTCCCCTCTGAAATACTAGTTCCAGCGTTGTCAAAATTATGTGACTCTTTTACTATCGTTGGTGCATTAGTAGCATGGTAGAATTTCGAATTTCAAAGTGTTAAGAATTTTTAAGGGTTAAAATAACTGTTACTAATTGTTTTAGTAATAATAATAATTAGTGTTAATGTTAATGGTATCGGTATTTCCGATTTTTCTTGATTTAAGAGATCAGATGTAATTTCATATTTTCTCCTGATGTCAGAAAATTGAAATGAAAAGTTATTAATTAATAATTGTTTCATTTGCAGATCCACGCGAGTGTGGAGCTGCTGTGCCTAAGTCTGATGTGCGCTGAGTCTGTGATGAAAGTCCGCTGGATGGGCAGCCAGGCATTCTTTCACCACAAGCGGAGCCTCATAAAGGTCAGAATTTCTTTTGTTAAGTTTGTTTGTATGTTGTTGTTGTTGTTAACCCTCTGACTGAGCATCCAGTAATTCCACGGGGTTTTTCTTCTTTAATGGAGGATCGCATCTGTTACAGCGAATTAGTGATGAATCAGATCATAATTCAATAAACTAAGTAGAAATATTGGCTGTAATTCAATTGAAATTTATTTTTAAAGATTTCTTGGTGATAGTTTTTGTTTTTCTTCAGGCATGAGATTCTTCAGATTTTTGTTGAATTTTCTGATTTTTTCTGAGATTTTTTCCTCAAACCTAACACCGCAAAAAAATTTGGACAATGTGTTAAAAATAAGCCTTGAATGTTAGGATCAAATTTCCAAGAATATTCTGTGGAAGGACTTTCCTTTTAAATAAAAAGTAGTGATTTTTTTATTTATCTTGTGCGCACACAATGGTTCTAAATACAGAGAAGGCCCTAAAAAAAATAATAAAATTAGTTCCTGTAAATTAGAGAAAAGCTAAAAGTTTAGCCTTGGAAATCAGGGATTTTGTTAAATAACAATTTATTTTGTTATGTTTTTTTTCTCATTAATTTCATGAGCAGGTCTCCCAGCAGGTCTTTTTTTGTTCTCTAAAAGTCTTTTTCATGATCATGGTCACTTTTTCATGGGTATACTAACTACTTGAGTATACTACTTCCAATGATTAAATTTCCAAAATTTTGCTGGGGGAAGACCTCCAGACCCCCTCTACATTTTAAAATTTTATGTTTATTTATATCCTGTTTTTCCCCATAAAAATCTCTGACTTACAATTTATTATAGTTCTCTTTCCTAAGCATCTCTATATTAAGCATTGAAACACACTTAACTGTTTTTCTCCCTGGTGTTTTAATTTCAGCTCTGTTATGCCTAAATTATTTTACTGCATGCTTTACTTGCACCTTATTTTTGAAAGTTAGTAAAATAAGGAATGTGATGAAAATAAGGAAACCAGGCATGTGATTTTTCCGCTTATTAGCAGAAATCCGCTAATTTTAGAGGTACAGTAGAACTCCAATTATCCGAACTCCAACTATCCGAATCGCCGATTATCCGAATCGATTTCAGAATTAATAAAAAAAATTCCGCCGCGAATTTTGCCGTTTTTAATGTTCTTTTTCGTGTTCTTATTCATTAGTTATTCAGGGCCGAATGCAGCTACGTTCTGTAACGATTCAATGAACGTTCTGTTACGATTCATACAGCAATTAATTATAGTAAACCCCATTTTTTCGGAAAAAATCCAATTATCCGAATTTTTGATTATCCGAATGGGGTCCCAATTGATTCGGATAATTGGAGTTCTACTGTATTGAGAATCGGAATTCCACTCAATTGTGTGCGGAATTAATATTTCAAAGCGGGAAAAATCAGAATATTTGTTTCCTGAGTGGACATCAAGTGTACCAAAACAATTTAAAACCGTTTTTTAGGATCAAATTTCGAAAAATTTCTGAGATTGAGTTTAGTAAGATGAGAATCCTATCTAAAAAGTATTAAAAAGCTAAATTGAACCTATTATATGGGATATAGGGATTTGAATTTGGGCCCCTCCCGAAATAAATTTCTATACCACTGTATCTTATCTAGACACGTCTAAAAAAATTTCAGATAATTTCTTTCTTGAGCAAGCCTGGTGTACACTAAAACTGAGAAAATGGGCAAATATGAAAATAATTTTGTAATTTGTGACGACAAGTAAGATGTTTTCAATTTTTCCAAAACTAGCCACCCTAAAATACATGGGAATTTAATGAAATTATTCAAATAGGTTTTGGTTTCAGACTGTTTAATCAAAATATCTATGAAGGTAATACACAAAAAATGTACTGCCATCAAATGCAAAAAATATGTGAAAAATAGTCTTGTAAAGGTGAAACAAATTAAAAATATTAAAAGATAAAAATTTTGGTTATAATCGGTAAAAACACCCCCCTAATTTATGAATGTCCCCTTACAAAATCTTAGATACAAATCCATATTTAAAACATTGTCTCACAGGGTGGCTATAGAACCTGGAAATTGGGGAAATTCTTAAAAATATGTTAAAATCAGGGAAAATTCCTGAGGAGATCTAATTTAAGATTTGTGCTACTACAATTTTTCTTCCTCCAAAACCTTGTGAATATTTTTTACTTTTCTTAACTCAATGAGAAACATATTCTGCATCTTATAATTTGCTCGAGCTTAAAATTGAGTTTTATTATTTTTTTCATTTTAAGTAACAAGTTAGTGTTTTTTTAATTATCTTGTATGCACGTAATGGTTCTAAGTACAGAGAAAGCCCCCAAAAAAGTAATAAAATTAGTTCCCGTAAATAAGGGAAAAGCTCTAAGTTCAGCCTTGGAAATTGGGGATTTTGTTTTCTCAGTTTCTGCACTCACTACACCACTTAAGTGATAAAATCACATTGTATTTAATGAATGTTTAATGGTTTTCAGTTTTATATAGTTTGAAACATGTATATAATCTCAATTATGATAGTATTTTGTGCTAAAATAATGAGATTAACAGTTAAAAAATGAGTGTTTTCAACGCTTTTGTCCGTTTCTTACAGTACCGGTGCCATATTTGTAACAAAAAAACTGCAGCTTTTTCGCAACTATTTCTGCTGAATTCCACACCCTAAAATTGGTCAGGAATACCCAATCTCATTTTTGTTAGGGAAAAAAAGTTTAATTTTGTCAACTAGTGTTATTCAAAATAATTTCCACTATCTTAATGAATGTGTAAAGGGTGTGTTCTTTTTCCCAGCTGGTGGTTCTGGCAATCATGGTGGTAGAAGCTGGTGTGGTGTTAGGGAGACAGACTAGCCACTTCCGTGTGACGCGTGCCCTGCGTCCCGTATTCCTCATCGACAACCACTACTGCAAGGGAATACGAAGGTGAGAAAAACACTCTCCTCTACTCATCTATCATCAGAGATATTCCTCTGACAGCATATTTCGTCGCTTAAGGCGCAAAATGACATAACTGACATTTTGGCCATTTTGAGTTATGCATCAATCTTTATGCAAATCCCGGATCACCTGGCACCAACGATTTTGCGAAAAAATGACTCAAATCGCTGCAATCGTCAATTTTGGCATAACTGCATTCGTAAGGCAAAATGACATATAATTGCATAGGCTTACCATATTTTCTCGGGGCCAACCCAGGACATATTCTTGAAATTTCTTTATAAGTGCCATATCGAATTACCGAAGAATAAAAACTAAGAAAAAACTATTCAAACTAATAAACATTAAAAAAAAGTATCTAATTTTATTTTTTAATTTAACATTACTTTTTCAATAATTGTTTGATTGACTTAATTTTTATCACAAAATTCACTGAAAGTAAGTTTTCTGAAGAAATAAAGACGTTAGAAAACGTAAAAAATCGCAATTTTAAATAGTTTGGTCATGATTTTTTCTTAAAAAAGTCTGGCAATTCTTAAATGTATGAAACCCCGGACATTTAGCGACCCAGGACATTTCCCCGGACAGCTCTAAAAACCCCGGACGTATGGTAAGCCTATAATTGCACGCCTTTCATTGATATTGTTAGGGACACAGAGAAGCGTTTCATCTCAATCCCCGGTCAAAAAGGCCTAAAATGAAGGTTTAAAACTATAATAATATTATTTTCTTTAATTAATAGCCAAACTGTTTTTTTCATCTCCTGCAAAATAGGGAAAATGCAGTTATGTCATTTTGCGCCTTAAGCGACGATTTATATCATGCATTGAAAATTGAATCGTCAGTTGGAAGAAGGGAATAAGTCCAAAAATCAAGTTTAAAAAGTAATGGAATTTTCATTGTATGGACATCGATTTCACAACTTTGAGGGGCGATATCTCTCCATAGGGGTTAGTTATTTTCCCCCTCTTTTCACCCATGTGTAGGGCAAAGCTTGGAGATTGTTTTGAGCACAAAAAGTCAATTTGTCATTTTTTGGACTTATTCCCTTCTTCAAACTGACGATTCAATTGTAAATACGCTTTAAAAAACTAGCCAGGCATATTTTCACTTTTTGAATTTTTGACAAGGGTTTTGCTTAAAAAAATGCATGGCACCCAGGGTTGGCTAGATTGGACCCAATGGGTTTTTTCAAAAAAACCCATGTGAAAAAACCCACATTTTTGACCCATTTTTGGGTTTTTTCAAGAACTAGGGGGCTCTGCCCCCTGCTCGCTATCGCTCACCAACCCCCGGAACTGCTCCGCAGTTCGTTGAAGATCGCTTCGCGATCTTAGCGAGCAGAGCTCGCTTGTTTCATCTCAACTATCCAGTAAAACCTGGAACTTGTCGGCTTAGTTTATGATAATTTAAAATCGAAACTTTTATCTCTCGAACTTATCAATAACTTAATTCGGACCATAACTACAAAAATATCAAAATAAAACTGCAACTGAAATATCCTTGTTTTAACTTGTCAATAATTTAATCGAAATGTTTTTCAAAATATCCAGCAAGTCTACAAGATATCATCAACTATCTTAGAGAAAAAGCATGCCATTAATATCTTTTAAATTTATGAAATGCACGTGTATCTAGTGAATCGTTGGAAATAAAAGAAATCAGACTCACATAAAAATCGGCTGTTTCTCTAGTGAACGACCAGAAACACATGAAAAAATTGAAATTTTGAATCTTAATAATTCTAAAAATAAATCGAATTTTTTAAAAAAGGAAACGCCAATCTTTCTATAAAAAATAATTGTATGCGTGTTTAAAATATCATATTTCTACTGTGATTAGTTTTTGTATTAAAACGAAAAAACCGAAAAAGAGTAAAAAATTTCGAAACTTAAGAATTTAATTACTCCAAAAATAATTCGAAATTCGAAAAAAGGGCGACGAGGTGCAAAACTTCATACCTAAGAGTATGTTTCTGCAAAAAATCATGTTTCTGCTGTAAATAGATTTTGCTGGGGGCGAACTCGCGGCCGAAAAAAATAATTTTCGACTTTGACAATAAATAACTCCAGAACTAATTATCAAATTAATTAGGACTGGAAACTGAAATGACCCTTATACATTTGTCTACCAATGGTCAAAATTTCATAATATTACTTCACATAGTTTTTTCGTAGTGATAGTTCAAAGTGTTAAAAAATAAAATTTTCAAAATCAGCGGCGGTGACGGCGACGGCGGTGACGGTCACTGTTACTTTTTTTTAATATAGAGAGAAAATCAAGATTTTGGCAGTTCTTTCAAAATGTAATGTTTTTTCAAAGTTTAGGATATTTTTACAATTTTAATGGGTTTTTTCAAAACTTAAACTAGGTTTTAAAAATTAAATGGTGTTTTTTCGATTTCAGGGAGTTTTTTTTAAAGTTAAATAGGTTCTTTCATTATTCAGTGGGTTTTTTAAATATTGAATGTTTTTTTTTTTCAAAATTTAGGACGTTTAAAAATCAAACTAGATATAAAAAATAAGGAAGATTTTTTTGAATTTCAGTGGGTTTTTTCAAAGTTGAATAGATTTCTTTCAATATTGAATGGGTTTTTTCAAAGTTTAGGATATTTTTTAAATTTTAGTGGGTATTTTCAAAGTATAAAAACTATGAAAAAACCCACTTAACTGTGGAAAAACTGACATTATTTTGACAGAACACATTTAACATAGAAAGAACTAACTAAAATTTGAAAAAACCCACTTACTTTATAGGAGAAAACCACTTAATTTTGAAAAAAACCCACACTTCTTCCGAAAAAACCCAGTTTTATGTGGGTTTTTTCAGGGTTTTATTGAAAAAAACCGATAAAACCCAACCCACTTGGGTTTTTTCAAAAAACCCCGGGTTTTTGCATGGCACCCCACCGAAATCAACAAATTATATTTTTTCTCTACCCAAAACACCAACTGATCAACTTATTCAAGGATGTAAAAGGAGTAATATTAAATAAATATTTCGTGATAGTGCTTAAATAAATATGCAAAAGAAATTACTTTATTTGTAATGTTCAATATTTTTACTTATGTTTAACACTTACATGCTAAAATTGTTAAAAAACCAACACTATCTCTCATAATCATCTGATAAATCATATGCAAGCAACTTAAGTCCAATTCTGTTCCTGCCAAAATATCTTTTTAATGCCGTATATTCAAATACGTGTGTGACTCGGAAAAGTAGCGCAACTTTAAAAATTCATTTAAAATTATTGAATTGTCACAGATCATAAAACTTTTACCACGCAAATTTGCCTGCATGCTCTCTTATACCATAGTAAAAAAACAGTTATTTTTATAATCTCACATAAATTTTCAGTGATGTTTTACTAAAAAAAAATCTCACATGTAATGGTGGAAAGACCCTGAAGAGAAATGGCACTGAATGCCTCCAAATGTTCCTCTCTATCGTCGTTAAATTCTGTAATGACACAAAGACAGTTCCTACTGAAATTCTCTTAGCAAAGTTTATTTTTGGGATTCCAGTAATAATTATTTCATAGTGATCATGATGATTTCAGAATTTCATGAGAAAACCTTTGAATTTATTTTTAACACTTGTTTGATAGAAAGGGGGTAACTCGTAATTAAAAGAATGTTTGAGTTGTTGCAATGTGTTTCAGGGTGATCTGTCAGATCATGCAGTTAAATACATTAACTTAATTCAGGGATAAGATTGACAAAAAAAAAGCAGGCATGTGATTTTTCCGCTAATTAGCGGAAATCTGCTAATTTTAGAGGTGTTGAGAATCGGAATTCCGCTCAATTGTGTGCGGAATTAATATTTCTAAGAGGGAAAAATCTGAATATTTTGTTTCCTGAGCGGACAAAGTGTACCAAAACGATTAAACCCCTGTTATTTAGGCTCAAATTTCTGAGATTGAGTTTATAGTAAGATGATAATCCTATCTGTAAAGTATTAAAAAGCTAAATTGAACCTATTATATGGGGTATAGGGATTTGAATTTGGCCCCCTCCCAAAATAAATTTCCATACCACTGTAACTTATCTAGACGCTTCTAAAAAATTTCAGATAATTTCTTTCTTTAGCAATCACATGCCTGAAAAAGTCTGAAAACTGCAAGAATCTATAAGAATATCGTAAACAAAACCAAATGAAATTATTTAGCTGCCTCTGATATGAAAACTTACCATAGGAAAGATCCTCATAAACTAAAAACATTCACAAAAAATGAAAAATATATAGTTTTTAATTGAAAATTCCAGCTTATAAACTGATTTTTTCTATTGAAAGTCTGAAATTTTTGTTAAAAAGTTTTTAAAAGTCTGAAAATCCTACAAAAGTCTTAATAATCTCATCCCTGATAGTGAATTAGCAACCACCTAGGAATCGTTAAATTCCGTTATAAATGAACACAAAAGACCTGGTGAATGTTCTAAATGATTGAAAAACTTTGAACTATTTTTAACATTAACTGATAGGGACCAAGGAGGCTTTTTAATTTAAAGTTTTCCCTTGCATTTACTGTCAAGTGAATGCTAAAAATAGTTACTCTGAACTATTTTACTAAGAACTGAATCGTAAACTTTGAATTGGAAACCCTTGGGTTGCAATGTATTGCTCAATGTTGTGTAGAAACACGACATTTAATTGATTAATTGCAAAAAAGGTTAAAAATCAAACGGTAAAAACCAACTGAAATCTTCCGGCTAAACAATTGGCAGCTATGTATAGGTTCACCATACGTCCAGGGTTACCCCGGTACAGTCCGGTATGGATTTTTAGAGCTGTCCGGGGTCACAAAAATGTCCGGGGTTTCGCACTGTTAAGGTATGCCAGACATTTTTATGAAAAATCCTGACAAAACTCTTTGAAATTGCGTTGTTTTAAACATTCTAACATCTGTATTAAATTTGGAGAACTTACTTTCAGTGAATTTTATAATAAAACCAAGTCAATCCAAGAATTTTTGAAAAAATAATGTCGAATAAACAAATAAAATTTGATATTTCTATTCACAATGTTTATTAGTTTGAATGTTTTTTCTTATTTTTTAATCTTTGATGTTTTGATATGGTTCTTATTAGAAAATTCCAAAAATATGTCCTGGGTTGGACCTAAGAAAATATGGTTAGCCTAGCTATGTACAGTTGGGGAAATAAAAAACAACTCAGTTGCGATTTCTGGCGAACCACTTGGGTTAAGAAGACAAATGAGGTGTCATTTTTCTTTGTTTAAAGTATTCTTTAACCAAAAAAAATTTCGAGTCCTTAGGGGGTCGTCTTCATATAAAACGAAACACTAACTTTTTTTTCAATGGGGACCCCCAATTATTATGATATTTTCTGAAAGGCCATCCCTTAAAACCCTTAAATACCTAGTTTCATCCAGATTGATTCACAATTAAAAAATTTTTGAAAAAATTAAAAAAAAATTTATTTTTAAAATCGTGAAATATTTTGATGGCAATCAATTCAGGTAGTAGTTTGATGTATAAAGCCAAAATTTCAATCGATTTCACCAAATAGTTTTTGATAAAAACGAACGAGAAAAAATATTCACGGTATGCATTCGGCAACGGTATACCACCCCTTAAGATTTAAGTTCGTTTTTATCAAAAACTATTCGGTGAAATCGATTGAAATTTTGGCTTTATACGTAAAATTACTACCTTAATCGATTACCATCAAAATATTTCAAGATTTTAAAAATTAATTTTTTTTTATTTTTTCAAAAAATTTTTAATTGTGAATCAATCTGGATGAAACTAGGTATTTAAGGGTTTGGGGGGATGGCCTTTCAGAAAATATCATAATAATTGGGGGTCCCCATTGAAAAAAAAAAGTTAGTGTTTCGTTTAATATGACGCCGACCCCCTAAGGACTCGAAAATTTTTTTGGTTAAAGAATACTTTAAACAATGAAAAATGACACCTCATTTGTCTTCCTAACCCAAGTGGTTTGCCAGAAATCGCAACTGAGTCGTTTTTTATTTCCCCAACTGTACAGTGCATACAGCTGAAGAGACCACTGAATGCCCCTAAGAGTTCCTTTCTATTGGTTGAGGAACTACCGAGGAATGGTTAAGTTATGTTATGACATCAGGGCAGTTCCTACTGATATTCTCTTGGCAATGCTTCTTTTAGTAATGATTTCAAAATTTCGTGAGACAATCTTTGAATTGATTTTCAACACTAGTTTGACAGTTAGTTAAAAAAAGAATTGTTTTTCCGCAGGGTGATCCGTCAGATCATGCAGTCTCTTCCCCCCATCCTGGACATGCTGTCATTGCTCCTTTTCTTCATGCTCATATTCTCCGTACTGGGTAAGTTCAATTTCTTCTCAATTTTTTAAATAAGAATCTGAATTTAGTTTACCGTAGTTAGTCTGACTTGTTCTTATCTTTGACAGGTTTCTACATGTTTCGTTCCGTCAGTCACGATACAGTGAGTGTTCTCAGCTATTTTTTTCGTGGTTCTAACGGTGCTTAAGGTATCCGCCTACCCCTAAAAAGACGATTTCGACTTTTTCCCTCGGAAATTTGTTTCTTACATTTTCAAGTGGTTTAGACGTTTATCTTTCCAAAACTGTTCTCATTTTACTTGTAGGTGAGTTAGAAAAGAAAGTACAGCATTTTTTAAAACAGATAGTCGTGTGTGATCGTATACAAATATAAACTTTGAAGCTAATTTTCTCGGAACTAAATTTTGCATAAAAACCCTCCACTATTTACATGATTACTCAAAAACTATCCAAGATATTCACTCCAAATTTTAACAGTATATTAATCATACTGTTATTAACCAGATGGACCACAGATTTTTATGCAAGTTTATTAGTTTTGTTTTTATTGATGTTTTTTTGTTAAATGCTTGTAGAAATTTTGAAAATTTTCACTTACCTTTACATTTTATGCTGTTAAACAATTACATTTCAAAATATGTCTTACACATTAGTCCATTCTGAAGATAAATATTATACGATACTTGTGTCCAAAGGAAATTTTTATAGGGGTAATAGTTTTTGGGCAAGAGTGAGAGGGGTTTTATAAAAATTCGCTTAAATTTTACACTAATTACCCCATATTTAAAAAAATAATATAATTATTTTCTATTTTTCAGCATTAATCAATGTTTTGATGTACATTTAAACTAAAAATTAAAAAACAAATTTTGTAGATAAAGTATTTGGTCTCAAAGGTAGGCGGATACCTTAAAAACTTTAAAAAGTGCTTAGTTTTTGTACTTAAAAAACTAACTGTAAAAGTACTTAATATATTACTTTGGTTCTTAGTTTTTTCTCGTAATGCGAGTCATTGAAAAGTGGTTAATTGTAGACAGAAACTGAAATTTTCTGGAAAGTGGAGTGCCCCCACTCTCCTCTACTATTTATAAGTCAATAAATAGATTTGCATATACTTAACTGGGCTGCTTATTAGTTATTAAATAAATGCATGTTGCTGTGAATAGTATGTCTCCACCTAGTGCTATACTGCCGTCCTAAGCGAAATGTACGCTAACGAGTTTTCTTAAAACTTCATTTTCTTTCTCCCTTGGCGCGTTTTTAAATTGGCGAGAATATCGTCGCCTTAGAATCAAAAACTACTATCTCTGAAAATTCACGCAGCTTAGTAGTTCATTCTGCTCGTTTTGTTGGCGGTTTTGGCGTTATTAAAGGGTTGCTGCTATCCATTGTTAATTCACTTCAGTCCTAGAAAGGGAAAATATTGAAACTTTGAATCTTAATAATTCTAAAACTAATTCGATTTTTTTAAAAATCGAAACGACAATATTTTTGTAAAAAATAATTGTATATGTGTTTAAAATATTGTACTTCTACAATGATTAGTTTTTCTTTTATAACGAAAAAAGAGTTCCAATTATTTCATTGGCTGCTGCGAAACGCACTTTTTTGGGCTTAGCTAATATTTGATCTTAAAAGCAGGGTCTACAGCATAGAATTAAAAATCCACCAAATACTCTTTTGGCGAGATTTTTCTCAAAGTAAATCTGTGAGAAATTGCGTTAGTGTACACTTTCGCTTAGGACGGCAGTATAGTCTGTGTAAATAAAATAGGCGGTTGGACGTCATTAGTTGACGTTCGTCGCCTTGGTAACGAAGGAGAAAATGTAAGCGGTTCTGCTTTATTTTTGCACATCGGTTAAGGAAGGGCGTGAAATTTCCGGTCGCCAACTCGAAGTTGGCGAGTAAATTTACTTATGCATTTCATCAGGTGGCAAGCAGGTTGCCACATTAGGAGCTACATTTTCGACATCTTTGAATCAAAAACCACTGCTTTTTGGTGTGTTTCGGGGTTATTACAACGTTTTTATTAGGTCGCTTTCAATCTTGTCTGTCCGTCCGTCTATCTATCTGTTCGGGAGGAATTTAGTAATCAATTTTAAGCATACTTCCCCATGAGCTAGAGACTTGAAATTTTGAACATAGTTCAGATCTGAATGACAATACGATATTATCTCGTTAGTTCGGTTCAATTTGCTGTCCCTGAACCCCCAGGGGGACTTAATGTTTAGAAGTTCAACTATAGGACCTTATTGATAAAAAATCATTGTTGTGCAGTTTGCCTCCTCTCGTTATCAAGATGGCTTTAGAAGTGTTGTATAAAATATTAGTACTAAAATGAAAATTTGTAAGAATAAAAGTAATACACAGTACATGCAAGAACATGCAGTACTTCATGCAAGTTTTGTATTTGTAATACATCTAAGGGACTAACTTTATTAATTAGTTACTGACAAGTTTGTCACCTATATATTTAAAACACTTTTTTTATATTACTAGTGTTTTAAAAATTTCCAACGTCATCTGAATAATTGCTAGAGGCAAAAACTGTGAAATGATTTTAACAAAACAGAGTAAAGCCATGCGTTATAGTTGAAGTTCAGAAAAAAACACTTTTTAGTTTTATAAAAAACAGAAAGGAATCAAATTCTTGGAAGGCGTTCAGGGGTTCAGATCGCGAATTCTAAACTTTACACTACAAAACTAAAAACCAGAAAATAATTAATGAAAAAAAAACCTTTTTAAAGAACAACGTTTTTAAAATGCACTAAAAAGTATAAAATAATTTTTTGTAACTCCTTGTAAAACGAAAAACGTGAGGATCATGCAATAATATTTACAGCTACTACTCTTGTCACTCTATTTACCATTATATCCACAGTTAAAAGTTATTTAAATGAATGATGAAATTAAGTTGGATTAAATACCTAATGCATGATCCCCACGTTTTTCGTTTTACAAGGAGTTACAAAAAATTATTTTATACTTTTTAGTGCATTTTAAAAACGTTGTTCTTTAAAAAGGTTTTTTTTTTCATTAATTATTTTTAATTGCATGCGGAAAAGCTCATTTCATTAGCTCGTAAGCAGGGACATCATCGAGTTGGCAAAGATCAAAACCTATCAAATGAGCTTCTCCAACAATCTGTTAAGCAATTATTATTATTTGATTTAGTGGTACTTGATTGGTGGATTTGTTCTTTCTTCACCAGTTCAAAAAGTAGGAAAAAATTCGCAATCCGTTTTTGCTGGATTCCCTGGATTTGCCTGGCACCATTATGCAAACCTGCCAGCTTGGGGTGTTGTGGGGGAAAAATGAGTCTGGTTGAAACAGGGTTGGCAAAAACCCGGGTTTTTTTGAACATTTTTCATTTTGATTTTTCATTTGAATTTTTGTTTTTCAATAAAACCCTGAAAAAACCCATATAAAACTGGGTTTTTTGGAAAAATTGTGGTTTTTTTCAAAATTAAGTGGCTTTCTCCTATAATGTAAGTGGGTTTTTTCAAACTTTAGTGAGTTCTTTCTATGTTAAATGTGTTCTGTCAATATAATGTCAGTTTCTCCACAGTTAAGTGGGTTTTTTCAAAGTTTTTATACTTTGATTTGAAAAAACCCACTGAAATGGTAAAAACACCCTTTATTTACTGAAACCTGGTTTAAATTTTGAAAAAACCCACTATAATTTAAAAAATATCCTAAACTTTGAAAAAACCAACTGAAATTTAAAAAATCTTCCTTATTTTTTATATCTAGTTTGAACTTTAAACGTCCTAAATTTTGAAAAAACCCAATTCAATAATGAAAAAACCCACTGAGAATGAAAGAACTTATTTAACTTTTTTTTAAAAACTCCCTGAAATTGAAAAAACACCATTTAATTTTTAAAACCTAGCTAAAATTTTGAAAAAACCCATCAAAATTTTAAAAATATCCTCAACTTAGAAAAAGAATCCCATTAAGTTTTGAAGGAACTGCCAAAATCTTGATTTTTCTTGAAAAAACCCAAAAATGGGTCCAACAAAATGTGGGTTTTTTCACATGTTTTTTTTGAAAAAACCCATTGGGTCCAATCCAGCCAACCCTGGGTAGAAACCATGGCAACGCACAGGGGAAAGGTGTGGAGACTTACTTTTCAACCGCCTAATTCAAATTACTCAGACTATGTTATCATTATATAACTTGGTAATTTTTTCTTCAGGTCCTTATATAGACTGTGTATTAGTGTGATTACTTGTGTCAATCATTTCTGATAAAAGTTTTCCCCCCTCTACAGTACTTCACATCCTTGCAAGAAAGTTTCGTGAGCTTATTTGTTCTACTGACTACTGCAAAGTGAGTCCATATAATTTATTTATTTTTCAAATTCCGTCTCTAATATTTTTAAAAAACTTCTCTTAGAAGTTTTGAAATGTAATGAACTTCTAATAATTTAAAGACAAAAAAAATACACTTTCTCTGGTGTAAACTTTAAAAACCGATAAAAATAATTGAATCATCAGTTTGAAGAAGGGAATAAGTCCAAAAATCAAGTTTTGAGAAAATCGAAAAAAAAAGTAATGGAATTTACATTGTATGGACATCGATTTCACCACTTCAAGGGGCGATATCTCCTTATAGGGGTTAGTTATTTTCCCCCTCTTTTCACCCATGTGTAGAACAAAGCTAGGAGATTGTTTTGAGCACAAAAAGTCAATTTGTCATTTTTTGGACTTATTCCCTTCTTCAAACTGACGATTCAATTACTTTATATTGTGTTGTATAAATTTTGACAAATCTCTAATATATAGTGCAATCTGGATTGCTTGAACATCTTTAATTCCAAATCACGTACCAAAGTTTTCTCTTGGTTGCTTGAATGCCCTACTAAATTTATTTTTTTTTAAATCAAAGGAAAAATAATTATAAGCCTGACAACTTCTTTAATATGAAGTTTTTTAGGGAATATTTAGGAAAATACCAGAAATTAAAGTTGCATTTTCTTTAATTCAATGTTTCCATTCAAATGTCAGTCCACTTAGCTTCAAAGTATCCAAGGATACAAGGAAGGAAACTGATTAGTGTTTAGGGGCCGTTCAAATATTACGTAAGCACCTAAGGGGGGAGGGGGGTTTGCTTATTTTTGCTGACAAAGGGTAGGGGGGGATATGAGTGATGCTTACGTAAGATGGTGCATTTTCGAAAATCTATTGTTTCTAGCATAAATTATTTCAAAATTCAACCAAAAATAAATGTAACAAAAAATTGAATTAGGAAATCTGACGTAAGCACTTTGTTCTGGAGATGGACCACCCTAACATTTTGAAATTATAACCCCGAAAAGTAGTGTTTCGACTCATTTTTGAACCTTTAGGGGTACACCCAAAAAGAACAGCTCCTTGTACGAGTCACCTAATTTTCAAGGGAAAAACCAGTACTAACTACAAGGGATGTCAAAATTTCGGGGGGGGGTCTGGCTATTTCTTACATGATTATGGTGGGGGGGGTTGAGGTTTGCTTATCTTTGCTGACAAGGGGGAGGGGGTTAAAAATGAACAAAAATGTGCTTACATAATATTTGAACGGCCCCTTAGCAGTATTATTTCAACTAATGGTGCCTGATAATTTTGTTTACAATTGCTCTTTCCTGACAGCTTTCCCGATGTGATGATGCCATCGTATGCCCAGACCAAGTGGTCGACGTTGTTTTTTGTCACCTACATCATCATCCATGTCTACTTCCTCATGAACTTGGTAAGCATACTCATACACGTGATTCTTCCGCCAATTTGCTTAGCAAAATTAAAATCTGACAATTCGATTTGCAGAACTGAAATTCCACTTTCTTATTTTCCGATCGTTTTATACTGAAAACTCTGACCGATAGTGTTGCCTAGTACTAAATTTTAAGAAAAAAAATTTAAAAATATCGAAGTAATATGAAAATTAGTTAAGATTTAAGCTAAAATTATGAATCTATCATATCGAATCCTAGATCTAGGGCTATACCCTGTCTTGGGTCATGCGCTATAAAAACCCAACGAACCTAGATCTCGGGAAGTAGAAGCCGATGGACCCCCTCTACTTAAAATGAAGAAAAATTTAGGTGCCACCAAATTTTTTTAAATATTTTCCGTCAATTTTTTGTTTGAGTAATCACATGTATGGCTCATTTCATTTAAAATCACCCAAAATAAAAAATCTTGTTGCCATCATGTCACGGATTTTCCTGAAAATTGTATGTGGAAGAGAACATGATGAAAAAAGGCTAAAATAATTTTTTCAGAATTTTTCGATCAAAACTGACGTTGTGGGGCCATTATGAATTTGACTGAAATCCTCAAAATGGCGGCACTAGACGAAATACTATGCGTGTTTGTAACTTCAATAACTTTCTTATTTATCATCTGATATAGATGAGTTTGGTGTCTTTTTAAAGATAAAAATACCAACTTCATTAAAAATTCAAAAATATTCCAGAAATAGTGGATCAACTTTTAGAAAAATCCAAAAACATTTTTTGGAGGAATTTTTTAAAAAATTTTTAAGGAATTTTTTAAAGGTAAAACCCCACCTTTCACCCTCTTGATTTTTTTTCTCAATGTTGAAAATATCACATATTTCAACATAAAAAAAATCAGGATGGTGTTTTTTGTTGTTAATTTTAAAAAAATTAAAGAAGGTGAAAAATTGAATTTTTTGTATATTTTTTAAAGAATTTTTTTAAGGTAGAACCCCAACTTTCACCATTTTGATTTTTTGTCACAATATTGCAAATCTTATACTCTTCAACATAAAAAAAATTCAGAAGGGTGTTTTTTGTATTTTGTCTTAAATGGAACAAATAAAAGAGGTAAGTATATTTACCTTCCCAGAAGGATCAACTTTTTCAGAAGTACAACAATGAAAATTCATTGATTGATTGAAAGAGGGAGAAAGGGTGAACATTAAGGAGTCATTTACAATTAATATTTGTTCTATTTAAGACAAAATACAAAAAACACCCTTCTGAATATTTTTTATGTTGAAGAGTATCAGATTTGAAATATTTTGACAAAAAATCCAAAATGGTGAAAGTTGGGGTTCTACCTTAAAAAAATTCTTTAAAAAATATACAAAAAATTCAATTTTTCACCTTCTTTAATTTTTTTAAAATTAACAACAAAAAACACCATGCTGAATTTTTTTTATGTTGAAATATATGATATTTTCAACATTGAGAAAAAAATTCAAGAGGGTGAAAGGTGGGGTTTTACCTTTAAAATATTCCTTAAAAATTTTTAAAAAAATTCCTCCAAAATTTCTTTTAATGGATTTTTCTAAAAGTTGATCCACTATTTCTGGAATATTTTTGAATTTGTCATTAAGTTGGTTTTTTTATCTTTAAAAAGACACCAAACTTACTATATCAGATGATAAATAAGAAAGTTATTGAAGTTACAAACACTCATAGTACTTCATCTAGTGCCGCCATTTTGAGGATTTCAGTCAAATTCAAAATGGCCCCACAACGTCAGTTTTGATCGAAAAATTCTGAAAAAATTATTTTAGCCCTTTTTCATCATGTTCTCTTCCACATAAAATTTTCAGGAAAATCCGTGACATGGTGGCAACACTCATCGGGTGATTTTAAATGAAATGACCCGTATGCATACTATTTTAATCATACTATTCTCACTTTTTAGTACACACATCCAGGTATTTCTGCCAGGGTCCTCCTGTTTTAGAAATTTTCAGAAAACGTAAATGTAATTTTGTGAAAGTGAAGGGTTTAAAAACTGGCGAATTCCAATGATAGAATTTCATTTGAAAAACAGTTTTCAAACCACTTTTGATTTTTGAGTCAAGAGTTTGTTTTTTGGGAATTGGGGGAATTTTGTGATTCAAGTCCACAAGTCAAGTTTTTGAATATATTAGAATTTTGTGAAGGGTCCCGAAACGGACCCATTTTCTATCTAGATCAGGGTTTCCCAAAGGGGTCGATTGGGGGTCGACGAAGCTTAAGGGGTCGGTAGGGGGTCGATGGAAGTAAAACAGTCAAGAACAGCTTCTTATTACTGTGGATGTTTCAAAGAATTTTCCCGGTCCTTTGAACTTACTTTACATACAAATTTTTAATTTCAAAGTTTTGAAAGATTAATACTTCTTTGGTGGTCTATTGCTTATTTGGTTCACCTATGAATTACCCAGATTGAACTGTACATTACTAATGAGTGGAACACTAGTGGATCTTGGGGGCTTTAGCCCCCCCAAAGGAAAAAGAACTAGCAGTGTGAAATAGGGGAAGTGGAAAAAGGTTGTAAAAAAGGGAATAGCGAATCAAAAATGAGTTAAAATCCTGTTTTAGGGTTAAACTTTCAGGACCCCCAGACACCCTTTCGAACTTGGAACTCTACTATTTACAACATTTTTGAAAAAAGTTCGTCAAAATGCAAAAATCCTACCAAAATGTAAATTAAATTTTTGAAAATGTAGTATGTCCGAAATACGGATTAGGTTACCAAAACGGGTTGAAAATCTGCTTTTAGACTTAAATTTCCAAAAAATTTCTGGGGGAGGACCCCCAGACTCCCCCCTTTAGGATACTAGAAGATGATAATGGTATTGAAAATTCTTAGCCCCCCCAAACCAAATCCTGGATCCGCTGCTGGAGGGGAACCAGCTGTAAAATTTTAGTTAGTTTTTCATTCATAAATAATTTTTCTTAAAAATTTTTGTCGGGTTTCTGAAAGGGGGTCGATGGCGTAGGTAAAATACTACCAAGGGGTCGATGCATGAAAGAGTTTGGGAACCACTACTCTATAGATGAACCCTTGACATATCTACCTAAAATAAGTACATGTTCGAGTTTTTAATTGCATGGCAGTCCTAATCTTGATTTGTTTCCAGATGCTGGCGGTGGTATACGAGACGTTCACGCGCATTGAGAAGGACAAGTTCCGCAAGTTGCTCATGCACCGTAGGCGGGCGTGCCAGCAGGCATTCCGCCTGCTTGTCACCCGTACCGCACCCTCACACATGAGCTTCAGGCATTTTGAGGGACTCATGCGACACTTCAGGCCAGCCAACCGTGAGTTGTCTTTACGCTTTTCACTCCTATACAGCAGTGGTCCCCAACCTTTTTACCACCACGGACCGGTCAACGTTTGATAATTTTACCGCGACCCACTGGGGGGGTGTTGATTGTTTACATTCTAGATTATTTTGATTTATTAATTTTAGTTTAATCAGGGCTCGATTTCTAAAAAAAGAGGTACCGGAACGGTAAAATTATTGGTCTCAAAACTGAAAAAAAAAGCGAATACTTTTTAATACAAAAACTTAAGCATTTATTTTTAAATTTAAATTTAAAAAATAACTTCAAATGTGTTGTACTAGATTAGGAGGAATTTTCTAACTTAATTATTGTACAAGACGATGAACTATTTTGGCAATTCCATTCAATTCAATTTTAACAATTCAGGGGGGTCCTCCCCCAGAAAAATTTTGGAAATTAGACCCTAAAAACAGGGTTTTAATTCATTTTAGGTTTTTTTTCTAACACAAAGAAAGGTTTTCGTGGGCTGCAGTTATAGGAGACCCCTGAAATAAAATATTAATTTATTAATCGAAAAAGAGGTTCCGGAACGCCGTTCCTGACCGTTCCGGCTGAAATCGAGCCCTGAGTTTAATTATATTTAAACATGCTTTCAAAATAAAATACAGTTACACCAAAAAATAAAGTGATTAATAATTAATTTCATTTATTAATTTGGAGTGTAAACCAGGAATTTAAATTCATTTTCAATTAAAAGGTCAGCCCGCGGCCCGGTACCATTTGATCCACGGACCGGCACCGGTCCGCGGACCGGGGATTGGAGACCACTGCTATACAGGGTGTCCCATAAATGTTGGGTCACACTTCTAGGGGGCAGGGGTCGGAGTTGTCCTAATGTTCCTAAAATTTTTTAATAGGTCCTAAAATGTCCTAAATTTTACTCTTTTGCCCTAATTTTCCTAAAATTTCCCAATTAATTCTAACATACTAGCTCTCCAACTTATAATTTTTGCTATTTCGTTAAAATTTCGCTGTCGGAAGAGTTTTTTTCGGCTTCTAATGCGCTGTTTGTTTGGCTGCTCTTGCTATGAAGTTGTAGAAAGGAAGAAAAGGCAAGCCAATCATGTTGTTCAATGTTCAGCTAAGAACTTGGTGGGGATAGATAGTTTGGTTGGGTTGGTGCTCTTTTGCTAAGTGAACTAATGAAATGCGTATGGTGTTCGTTTTTAAGCCTGCACCTTGTGTTTGTTTGTTTTCTGATGATTCTGCGTTCTTCATGAGAAAAACGGAATGACTGGATAAAATTTATACAACTTTGAAAAACTGGATGACTTAATTCCACAAATGCAGCGTTTAGCTAAGTTTTCTACTGGCTTGACAATTAGGATCGAAACGGCAATTCGATCAAAAATTGGTGCATCGGTACAAATAAAGATTATGAAGCAAAAAATGTATTCCTTTTAATTTTGTAATGAAGATTGGAAATCAAGTTT
The DNA here is from genome assembly GCA_024610705.1 of Tetragnatha versicolor. Classification (NCBI taxonomy): domain Eukaryota; kingdom Metazoa; phylum Arthropoda; class Arachnida; order Araneae; family Tetragnathidae; genus Tetragnatha; species Tetragnatha versicolor. The sequence continues at coordinate 1,486,633 of JANDEH010000041.1, forward strand.
TTTCCCAAATCTTGTCACAGTTTTTAAAATAAATGCTTCTAAAGTCATAATATAATGTCCTAAAAAGGTTCTAAAATTTTTGAAAAGTTATGTCCTAAAATTGTAAAATTTTCACTCCTACCCCTGAGGAGGGATAGTGGACACCTTAAAAAAAATTATTGAAAAATTCAATTTGTAGAAGAACTACTATTGGTAAAAATTTAATCATGGTCTCAAATTTCGTGGTTTAATATGATCTTTAAAAGTATGCTAAAAGTTTTCACTTTAAAATTTGTTTCATTACAAAAAGTCAAAAAATTGTGAAAAATCTGCCAAAACTTTATTTTGGATTTGGAAATCCTTTCTTTAGATTTCACAATCTGAAAGGGCATAGTAGAAAACCCATAAATCCAAAGTTTCATGTAAATACAATCAATATTAAACGCTTGAGATCCTGTTAAAGTTTGTTTTTTGACTGCGAAAATAGCTTCAGAATCTTCTCATTAATCTTTTTTTTTTCCATGCATGCAGATCAGTGTGAAAGAAGTAGGTCCATCTTTTGTTTCGATCTCACTCTTTAGTCTAAGATTCAATTCTTTTATTCAATAACGTAAAAATACCCACTGAATAATGAAAGAACCTATTTATTTAACTTTTTTAAAAACTCCCTGTGAAATTGAAAAAACATTTAATTTTTTTAACCTAGTTTAAACCAGGGTTGGCAAAAACCCGGGTTTTTTTGAAAAAACCCATGTGGGTTGGGTTTTTTCAATAAAACCCTGAAAAAACCCATATAAAACTGGGTTTTTTCAGATAAAGTGTGGATTTTTTCAAAATTAAGCGGTTTTCTCCTATATAGTAAGTAGTAAGTGGGTTTTTCAAATTTCAGTGAGTTCTTTTTTTGTTAAATGTGTTCTGTCAAAATAATGTCAGTTTTTCCATAGATATGTGGGTTTTTTAAAAGTTGAAACTTTTTATACTTTGAAAAAACCCACTGAAATTGTAAAAACACCCCTTATTTATTGAAACCTGGTTTAGATTTTGAAAAAACCCACTAAAATAAAAAAAACATCCTAAACTTTGCAAAAAACCCATTTAATATTGAAAGAAATCAATTTAACTTTGAAAAAACCCACTGAAATTTAAAAATTGATCTTAATTTTTTATATCTGGTTTGAACTTTAAACGTCCTAAATTTTGAAAAAAACCCCATTCAAAAATGAAAAAATACCCACTGAATAATGAAAGAACCTATTTAACTTTTTAAAAAACTCCCTGAAATTGAAAAAAACAGCATTTAATTTTTAAAACCTAGTTTAAATTTTGAAAAAACCCATTAAAATTTTAAAAATATCCTAAACTTTGAAAAAACACATTAAATGTTGAAGGAACTGCCAAGATCTTGATTTTTCTTGAAAAAACCCAAAAATGGGTCCAAAATCTTGGTTTTCTCACATGTTTTTTTGTTTTAAAAAACCCATTGGGTCCAATTCAGCCAACCCTGAACCAGGGTTACCTGATCACCAAATACTAAACTCTCCTGTTCAGGCAGGTTGGATAACTACCTGATGTTCAAGACGCTGGACAGGGACCAGACCGGTTACTTAACCATGGCTGAGTTCCTCAATGTTTTTGAAGCAGGACCTCTCAAGTGGAAGGTGAGTGTTTCTTAACCCTTGGTTTAACTCAAGGTTTTAACCCTCTCAATATGGCAAGGGAATCAGAAAAGTGCAATTTTTGCACTTGTTTGAGCGGGGAAACTGCGATGAGATATATCCATTAGATCATGACAATGACTAATGCAGGCCAGTCTAGGTACCGTTTGTCGGTACCTTCACAAAAAATGTACTCGCAAAAACGGCACCTCCACAAAAATTCTAAAATTATTTTTTAATGATAGACAAATTGTTTATGGTTGAATTAGTCTTTAAATTGCTATAAAACTGTAGCAATAAGTAATTTAATATGCTGTTTTCATTCATTTTATAGTTCCCCTTCAGAAACTTATAAAAAAACTCACAATAATGAAAAAGCTTTTACAATTTTTCACAAAAATTGAAAGGATGTGTAAGTTTTTCACAAAAATGGGGGTTAAGTTTAAAATCCTGGATTAGTCCCTGCATGATGTGTTTGGATGCACTAAGGATCATTTTATACTGTTCCTTTTCAGCAACTGGGACGTTGCCTCAGTCGTAATTTCAAAATTTTTCCACCGTGGGACAGCATATGTCCCAGCCGGTTCGAAAGGGTTTAACGAAACAATAAAACTCAGCCCTAAGTTGGTTTTTTAGAAATTATGTAAAATTTCGTTTAAAAACAGCTTGATCAAGTCTTTTAAAATGATGCAAATGTCTCAAACTTTATTATTTGAGGAGAAATTTATTTTAAAAAAAACTTATTACTGCAAAATAATATTGGGCAAGTTGAATGAAGGGCAATGAAACTCACCCAAGTGTTTTTTTTTCGTTTTCTAAAATATCAAATTTTTGATACAATTACTTTAAACTTTTTGCTATTTCTTATTAAATATGAATCTAACCTTACCTGCATAACAAACCCAGAAACCCCCCCCCCTGAAAAACCCAAATTAAATAGTTTAGTAATACAGCAGAACTCTAATTATCAGAATCAATTGGGACCGGACCCCATTCGGATAATCAAAAATTCGGATAATTGGATTTTTCCGTAAAAAGATGTCTGTAGAGTTATTAGCCAACCGTTGCTTGCTTTACAGTATGGACATTGGACAACCAAGCATTTGAGCTAAGATCTTATCTTTTACACAAAGAACCGCACCCAAAATATGGTTTTCCATACATCTTAGCTGCAAAAACTACTTAAAAACGGCATCTAAATATTTGATCGTTTAACTTCTAAATATTTGTTTGTGTTTCTGCCTTCATTAATTTTCTTAAAGAACTTCTATATTATATTTTCAAGCACTGATACGAAGTTTAAAAGCGTATGTTGAAATTCTAAAAGCAGTTCGGATAATCGGTGATTCGGATAGTCGGAGTTCGGATAATTGGAGTTCTACTGTAGTTTTAATAGTTTAGTTTTTTAAATTAGTTTAAACCTCTTTTAAAGATAAAATTTCCAAAAATTTTTCATTGTTAATAAATAAAGATTCGTGAAATCCTTCCAGGGAGAAATCCCAAATTCCTGCATCATACCTCTCAATATTGTCTAGATTTTTATTTTCACTAAGTTAATTTGAATTTTTAAAGTGTTTTTTGCAATATGTAAAGGCATTAAAGGCAGTTTATAACAACAGTTTTTTTGTTTAATGTAACAATTTAATTAAGAAGATAGAGTACACTAGTAACATCTGTAAAAAATATGTATATCGGAAAATGGGAATTTAAAAGTTATAATATAGAGCTTTTTTGGACTTCAATAAAATTATTCAAAATTATTTGGACCCTATGCACTATTCTTTTTTGGAGGGTTGAAACAACAAAATTTCCAGACTACCCCCTTAATGAGTACTAAACGGTAAGTTTTAAAGTACATGCAAGATTTTAACATTAGTGGCCTTAGTTTAAAAAATTTGTAAGTATAGGGCAAATAAAGTAAAGAGTGTCCCCAGAAAAATTTTAAAAATTCAGCATCCAAATAGGTAATTTTGTAGATGGAATATTTTGTCGTGCTAAATTTTTCATCTTTTTTTATAAAGTCTTAGAACTAAATCTCATTGAAATATCTTGACTTTAAACAAAAAAAATGTGCTGCATTTCTTAATTATTTTTATTATAATTAAGGAATTAATAAAACAATGTTTTTGATGTCTACAGCAATATTAATCCCAGTCCTTTACTTGTCAGTAAACATTAGTGAAAAACAACTATATTATACTATTGTGTAATAATAGTTGAGCATTCAACACAGATGTCTATTGTTTATAATACAAAAATGCATCTTTATTCTGATTTTCCAATTTCTTATTATTCTGGGTGCAATAACTCCATTATTTTCTTTTTTCAGTTAGTGTTTTGTTACATATTTTGTATTGAAACTCTTCAAAAAATTTTTTTCTTATATTCAGCTTAAATTTATTTTAATTTAGTTTCTTTTGTTTGAACTACAGTCGAATCCGCTTAATGTGATCACAGTTAATGTTATCAATCGGATAATGTTATCGAAATCAACAGGTCCCAATCATTCCTATTTAATTTAATATAAAATACATCGTTTATTGTGATCAACTATGGATCAACACGCCGCTTAATGTTATCGAAATTTGTCCATATCCCCTAAAAAACTCCCGCTTTCCTTTTGTGGTCAATTTCTTTTTTCTGAAATTAGTTCACAGTTGCACTGTTATGCTTCTTTGCTTTGATTGTAAAAAAATAAAACATTATGATCTCCGACCTCAAACATTGAAAGAAAACGGTACGGTTAAAGGGGGGGCGAATCCATGCTTGTCATTGGATATCACCATCGCCGACTTGCAGATGTTTCTGATAAAATATTTTTTATTCTTTTTCTTGTTTAATGGAATTTATATGAATTTTAGGGGTTATTTATGTTTTTGAGCCTTTTCTATTTAAAATTTTGAAAAATACCGATGATATCTTGACTGGAAGTAGAAAGAAAACAAATTTATGAATGAAATCACATAGGTGTAGTGCTAACATAACTGAAAATACAGAGTAAGCGATTTTTTTATTTTTATTAATTGGACTACTCTTATATTTAACCCTTTATAGGAAACCGCTTATAGTTATCAATCGGATAATGTTATCGGTTTAATATCGGACAAATGCGATCACATTAAGCGGATTCGACTGTATTTGCATACTGAATTTTGTGTAAATTCAGTTAATGAAATATTCTGTGTTAAAGTTATTTATTATTTTTTATCTTTGTTCTATTTTCCTATTTTTGTTTTGTTGTAGCCCAAAAGGTCTGATGCCCTTTGGTTCACTTACTTGAAAGGTTTTCCACTAAAATTTTTTACAGGTAAATATGATAAATGAAAAGAATTTCTTCAGATTCCCACCCCCACTGCAATGTTTTTAACAAGAAGTTTAAAAAATTCATTGTTTTCATAAAGTTCTTGTCTTAAAACTTGTCTGTTCTTGTTATCTAAATTGTTTTCCTCTAAAATTTTTTACAGGTAAATATGATGACGCGCTAGACCCGGGCTTCAGTTTTTTTATAAATATCACCTGATGGGTTACAGATGGGCTTCGCCAGTCCATTTTTTTAAAAATTATTCTAGTTTGTTACAGATGGGCTTCGCCAGTCCAAATGTGTAAATAGTTAAATAAAGGAGCCACTTTTATGTTCATGCTACAACAATGGATTTTAAACTTCAACAATCAATTTCAATCTGCAACAATGGAGAATATGCCTACAACAATCAATGTTACATCTTCTATTGTTATATTTACAACAATGTGGTTTTGCCCTGAAGTTAGGCACGAAATATGGGTTTTTAAGCATAAAATTGACCAAAAAAGTTGCTGGAACGCTTCGATTTTAAATTATTTTTATTCAGAAACCTTCCCTGGAGCGAGTAGATCAACGTGGTATAGTTTAATAGTTAATGTAGGTTCGAAAAGTTTAAAACTATAAAGGACATACATACATACAAACATTGATTTTTATATATATTAGATGAAAAAAATTTCTCCAGATTCCCACCCTCACTGCAATGTTTTTAACAAAAAGTTTTAAAAATTCATTGTTTTCGTAAATTTATTGTCTTAAAACAGGGACAGCATACAATATTTTAAGACAAGTTTAGATGTTTCTTATTACTCAAGCACTTACCATGTGTTTAGGGTTCGTAAGGGGCATTGTTTACAACTTGCACATCACAAAATTCCTAAAAAATTTTCCTAATATTTACTGATATATATGGAGGGCTCAGAATTAAAATGAACCAAGTCCACTTTTTGTCATTTTTGAGTTAGCAACGCTATAACATGCACCAACTATGTAAAATTTCAGTGCAATAGTGAACCAAGTCCTAGTTCTGATAATATCCGCTTGGCAGCAGCAAGTTCTGTTGCGTTAACATGTAATTTTGTTATGAAGCTTTAACTTTAAACGTCTGTAGCTCAAAAGTAGCTAAAGTAGACTTGGTTCATTTCTATTCTGAACCCTCCATGTATAAAATGTATTTTTAATGGGGTCACATGGATGCAGAATATGTCCAATCTGATGATCTAGGATTGGGGACATTTTGCGGAAAATATTGAATTCAATTCCAGTACTGTAATCAAAATCTACAACCCCAATTTTCACCTCAGAACTAAGGTTTACTTTCGTTTCTGATCATTATTTGTAAACATGAATCAGAACTTTTGTATGTCTTTTTCACTTGGGGGAAATTTTCGGATGGATTAGGGAAAATCTTGGTAGTAACAATTGTTCAGCATTCCTGGTGGTCAACACATTGTTTAATGCTATTGAAATTTGTCTGCATCCTACATTATCTGCCTTTTTTTTTCCAGTTTCAAAAGTCAATTTAAATTTTTAAAAGCTCTACAAAATGGGTCATTAATTTATTTGTGTTACCCTCTTAGGGGCCGTTCAAATATTACGTAAGCACCTAAGGGGAAGGGGGTTTGCTCTTTGCTTATTTTTGCTGACAAGGGGGAGGGGGGATATGAAAGATGCTTACGTAAGATACTGAATTTTCGAAAATATCTTGTTTCTTCCATAAATTCCATAAAAATTTCCATTTTTTTCCAGTTTCAAAAGTCAATTTAAATTTTTAAAAGCTCTACAAAATGGGACATTAATTTATTTGTGTTACCCTCTTATATATTTTTAAAGAAAAATAAATAAAATAAAAATATGGTTTTAAAATGTACTAAAACGAAGATTTAGAGCTATTTTAATTTAGACCATATGTTCTCAATTTCAAGAAGAAAGTTTTCCTTCTTTTACACAAGTTACAAATTTTTGCTTCCAATTTGCTTATAGTATTTCATTGAATTTTATGCAAACATTTTGTAATAAAAATGTAAATGAATAAAACTTTAATTTATAATCAAACAAAATAAAAAATTAAAAGCTAGTAATAGGGTCAATATTCATAAGTCAAGCATTCTATGCAAACTTCTTTTTAAAAGCTTTTGATTTAAAAATAATTATTTACCTAATTCTGAATGAACTCAAATCTTTGTTTATGTCCCAAGGGAATTTGGTATAACATAACCAACTGAAAACTTCTTGTATTCATCTTAAAAATTATAAAACTTATTGATATCTCAATCCCTAGATAAAAGGGGGGTTTGAGGGTCCTCCCCCAGAAAAATGTTTGAATTTTAACATGTTAAAAAGGTATTTCATGCTATTTTACCTGGATTTTATAATTGTTTTTACCCATAAAAATGACATTAAGCAATAGTTTAAAAGTACTGTAAAGGCGTAGAATAAACCAGACTATAAACAGTCAAATGTCTTTTATTAAACCTCTTCAAATGTTCATTTTAACCCTTTATTTACCGCATTATGATTCGCTGCAATTTTTTTTCGTGCAAATACTTTTTTTGAGTCACTAAATTGATAATTAAGGGATATACATAAATAAAATAATCATCTTTGGAAAATTGAATCCGCTAGAGCCAATTACTTAAATGGATACTTTTGGGTACTGTCTGTACACGGAGTGCTAAAATATTCTCACAATACAAGAAAAACATAGCTTTTTTATAGCAGTAATAAGTCTTAAAAAATAATACACTTAACTTTTGACTTCAACTACTTTTTTGCGGGAACAAAAATGACAATCATGTGAATCCGATCGAAATGGCAGCTAAACTTACAACTTCAGTTAAATCTATTCCGCTAAAATACTCCTCATAGAACCTTCTCTGCTTTTTATCCTGGAAGAGGATAACTGTGAAAGAGTGTTCCTGTAAATTATCGTCTATATATTCGCAAGGATGGTTTTTCTATGTAATTTTAAAGTTGGCGGTACTTGTAAGTACCGTCGGTAAATAAAGGGTTAAGCAATAGTTTAAAAGTACTGTAAAGGCGTACCAGACTATAAACAGTCAAATGTCTTTCATTAAACCTCATCCAACCCAAATACAAAACAGAGCAGCCTGTATATACAAAAGAAAACAGTTAAGATTAAAGTTAAAATTTAAGGTTTGGAGAAATCAATAAAAATTAAAATACCATATATATTAGGTCATCCCGAAAGTTTTGTCGCTCTTGGGAGCATCTGTATATAAGATATTTTTGACACTTTTCCATTATGTGATACCAATATAAACTGTAACTTTATCTACTGTCAACTTTGGCATCTTGGCTTGATTTTGGGGACTGATCGAGAACTGGGCTTTCCTTAAATCTATGATAATATGTTACTTCATTTCTTTTCTGCTCAAAATTTTGCCTTTTTCCTAAAGTAAAGATTTTTAAATTAAAATTAAATGGCTACTTCCCTAAAACAATAAAGTTTTAAATATTTTTAACAAGTGTGGAAAATTTAACCTAGATTTAAATTTTTTCTGAGGCGTCCGGAGGGTTTGATCACAATCATCCATATTAAATTGCTGGATTGCAACTCCTAACCCTCTATTAGGAAAGATCCGGATGATCATTTGTAGGAATCTAGATAGCTGGAAATTCTACCGCCGCTCTACAAAAGTAGTATAAAATGAGTTTCAATTTATGAAATAAATAAGATCTTCCGTACAATCTTAATATGACTTAACATTAAAGTTAAATTCCTTTGAATTTTAATTTTGAAAGTTTTCAATTAATGGCAACTTGAAGTAAACAAAATCTTATTAATCGTAGAAACTAGGAATACTGGAAAAGTGAGCCAACAAAAAAAGAACCAAAATTCGCCAAATTGGCTCTAGATAGAAGTAGAAGTACTTTACTGATTTACCGTAATAGAAAAGTACCAAAATATACATTGTATACAGATGCTCCCATGAGCGACAAAACTTTCGGGATGACCTAATATACAGACTAAACGAAATAAAATTTAAAATTAAAATGAGGTGCTTTGCTGCAGTACTTAATGCCCCTTTTTACTCTAACAACGCCTCCCAAATTAATTTCAATTCACCAGCACCCCCCCCCTAGAATTCTTCCACGCCACCCAGGAGTAGATTTGATAACCTATTGATTCAAAAGATTACAAAAATTTACCCTTTTGTTGTGACCTACTGTTTGTGTTGTTGACTTCAGCTGTTATTTCTATCAGAAACTTTTTCATTTTAGGTATCAACAAACTTGTAAGCCATCAAACTACAGAATTTGCTGTCAGTATGTATACTTTTCCTTTATAAACCAATATAAAGCCATTGCAACCAATTCCTTTTGAATATCTCAAGCACAGTCTTTAAAACTCCTTAGATTGACCTAGTCCTTACAAAAAGGTCCTTAAAAGTCCTTAGTTTACCCACTATTATTTTTTATTATTAACATCAAGAATCATTATACACCTTAAAAAGAAAGATAAAAAAACACAACATTTTTAACTATACACTTATGGAATTACAAATTCCTTGAAAGTGCATTTTGTAGTCTTAAATAATTGATTTCGTAATCTTAATAATTAGTAATTAATAAACATAACATAATATGAACTTTTAAAGTTTAAAGAAATTCAATTACAATATTAAATTTCAATTACAAAAAAAATTACCATAAAAAACTATTTTACAGGTGACTACACTTTTACAGAACTAAAATTAATAATAAGAACAAGTCAATTGTCTGTATTGAATAAGAAGTGTTTTGGTTTGTTTATGAATAACGTAATTTTAGGTGTTATTTGAATATCAATTGGCAAACTATTGTTAGAGTCCTTAATTTTCAAAAATATTAGCCTACTTTTCTAAAAGTTTTGCCTTTTTATTTTTGGTGATGTTTTAAATAGTTTTACCCATTAAACTTCTGTACAAACCCTATCAAGTACCATCTCTTATGTTGTTACAATCGCTGAAATATTTATTGTTCACAAATTTTCAGATTTCTAGGGCAATTTTTGACCCCACGCAACTCAAGAGTATATTTTTCACTTCATATTTTCATATGAGAGTTCATATTTTTACACAGGGAAAATATTGTGAATATCGTAATTTTTCAATCTAATTAGCCTGATTGCAGTCAATATTGATTTAAAAACCTCTTTATCACCTTTGGGATATAATTTTCCCAAGATCCTACTGACTAGTGATGGGCAGGCAGAGACTAATGCAGGCCAATTTTGGTGCCGTTTATCGGCACCTTCACAAAAAATGTACTCACAAAAACGGCACAGTCACAAAAATTTTAAATTATTATTTTTAATGATAGGGGAATGAATTGTTTATGGCTGCATTAGTCTCTAAATTGCTGTAAAACTAGAAATAAGTAATTAATGCTGTTTTCATTAATTTATAGTTCCCATTCAAAATATTTACAAAAAATTTCACAAATTAAAAAGATGTTCAAGTTTTTCACAAAAATGGGGGTTCAAGTTTTAAAATTATGGATTAGTCCCTGGCAGGTATCGATACCAAATATCTGAAAGTATAATTTTCCCAGGATGCTACAGACACGATCAATAGACTTTCAATAAATTCAATTCTCATTCAGTTTTAGTTTCAAAACATTCTTTCCACCATTTATAAGAAGCTTATAACCCTGCGAATCACTCGAATATCTAACAAGACTTTAGTTTCCCCTTGGCGTATCGTATGTTAATTTATTTTATGTGTTCTTCCCATGTGTTAGTTAAAAAAGATTATTATTATCTAACGATACTTTTTTAACTTTCAGATTTGGTCGTTGCCCTGAACGGCTTATGGCAGATACTGGAAGCATCTGAAGCATTCGGCAAGTACTTTTTTTTCTTCCGACTTTTCTGAAAGTCTTATCTGATATGAACAATATTATAGTTTTGGATTTATTCATTGACATTGATGACTCTTAGTTATCGCTATGTCTGAGCTGAAAAAAATCAGTGTTGACATTGTCAAATAAGTTAACTCCAAAACTATTACATATTTGCATCAATTGGACTTTTTTGTATGGTGGAAATTGGAAAGAGTAGTTTTTTTCCAAAGTGTAGAGCTGTCAGTATGTTAAATCTCTAATCTAATGTTAATCGCATTAATTTACATACCTATTTTAGATTTAAAAATATGTATCTTTAATAGTGGAAATTGGAAAGTCACAAAGTAATCACAATTTCCAAAGTGTAGGAAATTTACACTTTATACACTTTGAAATACTCAAAGTGTAAATTTTCTGGGAAAAAAACCATCACTACTGCTTTATTTGAAAATATAGATTTAACATTCGGCAAAGGACCAGTAGAGTCAAGTTTCACAAAGTCTAATGCAGAAAAAAATGTCAGCTGCAGAATTAAATTTCCTTTGCATCCCCATAGTCTTCTGTGAAAATGTTCACCACATTGATGTTTTTTTATAATTAGTTTTGGTTTAATCAAATTGGTTTGAACTTTTTGACACTTTTGGAGATTTTAGATAAGAAAAAAAATTAATCACAGTAGAATTATAATTTTTTGAAGTCCTGCTGTCTTTATAATTTGAGTAAAGATGGATGTTTAATTTTTTAATTAGAAAAAATGTTTTTGAATTATTTTTATTCAAAGTTATTGTTTTTCTTTAACTTAAAATATATTTTTGGCGAAACATTAGGTACTTGCACGTATATTTTTTAGTTAAATTAGAGCCATGAGTTAATTTTGATTGAAGTGATAAATTTCTCGGTTTAATTAAAATCCTTTCTTTTGGAGATTTTAGATAAGAAAAAAACTAATCACAGTAGAATTATAATTTTTTGAAGTCCTGCAGTCTTTATAATTTGAGTTAAGATTGATGTTTAATTTTTAGAAAATTAAATTAATTAGAAAAATTTTTTTTGAATTATTTTTATTCAAAATGATTGTTTTTCTTTAACTTAAAATATATTTTTGGCGAAACATTAGGTACTTGCACATGTATTTTTTAGTTAAATTAGAGCCATGAGTTAATTTTGGTTGAAGTGATAAATTTCTCGGTTTAATTAAAATCCTTTCTTTTGGAGATTTTAGATAAGAAAAAAACTAATCACAGTAGAATTATAATTTTTTGAAGTCCTGCAGTCTTTATAATTTGAGTTAAGATTAATGTTTAATTTTTAGAAAATTAAATTAATTAGAAAAATTGATTTTGAATTCTTTTTATTCAAAATTATTGTTTTTCTTTAACTTTAAATATATTTTTGGCAAAACATTTGGTACATGTATTTTTTAGTTAAATTAGCCATGAGTTAATTTTAATTGAAGTTATAAATTTCTCTGTTTAATTAAAATACTTTCTTTTGCAGGTAAACAACCAAGAGCAGAATACTATGAAGGTATTTTCATAACATCCTATTATTTTTTCCTCTTTCTGTGTTGAAGACTTTCTCTACTAATTTCTTAAATTCCAATTTAGAATGTGACTCAGAAATCTGCGACACTCAAGAAAACATCTATGGATGGGTGTCTATAGTATTTGTTTCATGTAAGTATCCTTACACTGCTACATTTGTTCAGGAACTTAAATCTATCTATTCTGCCCTGTTGGTGGTGTTTTCAATAATTGAATTGTTAAAAAGGATTAAGTCCAAAAATCAAGTTTTGAGAAAATCGGGGGAAAAACCTGTATAAATAAGGAAATTTCCCTTGTTCCGACAAATTTTTACTGGAAATTCAGAACCCTACTTAGTAAAAAAAAGGGAAACCATCGAAACAAATGAATCGTCAGTTGGAAGAAGGGAATAAGTCCAAAAATCAAGTTTTGAGAAAATCGAAAAAACTGTATAAGTAATGGAATTTTTATTGTATAACCACCAAATTTTTACTGCAAGTTCAGAACCCTGTTTAGAAAACAGAGCAATCATCAAAACAAATATAATTGCATTCAAAAATATTTTACAGTCAAAATAAGTTGATGGACTTAGTCCCTTCTTCCACCTTATGAAATTTTTCTGATGAAAAAAATCTTTAAAATCCTTACACTGCTCCGTTTGTTCATGAACTTAAATCTATCTATTCTGGCCTTTTGGTGTTTTCAATAAGGGGCCGTTCAAATATTACGTAAGCACCTAAGGGGGGGAGGGGGTTTGATCTTTGCTTATTTTTCCTGACAAAGGGGGATATGAGTGATGCTTACGTAAGATACTGCATTTTCGAAAATATCTGTTTCTTGCAAAAATAATTTCAAAACTGAACCAAAAATGAATTTAACAAAAAATTGAATTGGGAAATTTGACGTGAGCATTTTTTTCTGGGGATGGATCCCCAAACATTTCGAAATTTTAACCCCGAAAAGTAGTTTTTCGACTCATTTATAAACCCTTAGGGTTACACTCAAAAAGACAGCTCCTTGCATAAGTCACCTAATTTTCAAGAAAAAAAAACAGTACTTACTAAAAGGGATGTCAAAATTTTTTTTTTGGGGAGAGGGTCTTACAGTTTCTTACGTAATTATGGTGGGGGGGTTTGATGTTTGCTTATCTTTGCTGACAAGGGGGAGGGGGGGTTGAAAATGACCAAAAAAGTGCTTACGTAATATTTGAACGGCCCCCTATCATATACGCCACTGTCCATTGGTAATGGAGTTTGAGAATATGTCAATAAATATAGTATAAAAAATCATACTTAAAGCTATTTCCCGCACCATGGGGTTCAGAAGTATCCTATCCTTTAAAAAATAAAACTCCTGTTTGTTCCAAAATCAAGTCCGAAAATCAAGTTTTGAGAAAATAGGGGGAAAAACCTGTATAAATAAGGAAATTTCCTTTGTATAATGTATAACCACCAAATTTTTACTGGAAATTCAGAACCCTACTTAGTAAAAAAAGGGAAATCATCGAAACAAATAAAAGTACATTCAAAAGCGTTTTACAGTAGAAAAAAGACTTATTCCCCTTTTCAACCTTATGAAATTTTAAGTGAAGAAAAGTCTTAAAAACCATTTAAATTGACGTTAAAATTATATTTATGCTTAGTTTGCAACACACAAAAGTTAGAAACGGAAAGATTGAGACAAATGAAATTGAAAAATTATAATGAAACTGAGTTATTAAAGCAGTATCAACGGAGCAGTGGCGTAGACAGAGGGGGTGCAACGGGTCTTTCGCACCCCCCCCCAAGCCTCAAACTTTTTTCTTTGTGAAATTAAATATTTTAGAATTTCTTTTATTCCTGAAATTAGGGTTAGATACACCAAAACAAGTTAAAAACCAGTTTTTAAGGTTCAAATTTTCAAAAATTTTATGGGGTAGGACCCCCCCCTTGGTACTTGTAACCCTATTATTACAACTCTATTTTACATTAAGTTTGTCAAAATGCAAAAATTCTACCATAAAACCTGTAACCGAAATTAGGATGAGGCGTACCAAAACGAGATGAAAAAAATGGGGATTTTTGACTTAAATATCCAAAATTTTCTGGCCTTTTAATAGTTAGGAGAAGGGTAATTCACTACCTTTTCCGTATTAAGATCAACTAGAAGATTCAATTGGATTATAAAGATTCTTAGCCCCCCAGAAAAAAGACAAATTCTATGTCCGCCCCAGCTTATATATTTATGGTTTTAAGTAAATAAAATGTTCTTTTTGACACATTTCACAGAAAGACAAATTAACTATTAATTCCAAATTAATTGAAAAAATACAATTAAGGGGCTATATCTCCCTATAGGGGGTAGTTTTTTCCCCACTTGTGTGTAGAGCAAAGCTTAAAGATGTTTTTCAGCACGAACTTCGATTTGTCATTTTTTAAACTTAATTCCTTTTTCAAACTGGTGATTCAATTACTATCTCCATTTTAAAAAACAAATCAATATTTTTATTTTACTTTGATTTTAACATCACTACAGTTACAGAAAAAAAATCGAAGCATTTTTATTAATCTAACTTTTGAGGGATGATCCCAAAAAAAGAATGAATTGATTCATTGGGAATAATGACATAAGTTACTTTAATGTAATTTTCAAGGTTTCCGGACACAAAATAAACACATACCTGAATTTAAAAAAAATATAGGATCCAAGAGTTGAAATGATCTCAAACTATTTGAAAGGTTATTTGAATCGTCAGTTTGAAGAAGGGAATAAGTCCAAAAAATGACAAATTGACTTTTTGTGCTCAAAACAATCTTTGCCCTACACGTGGGTGAAAAGAGGGGGAAAATAACTAACCCCTATAGGGAGATATCGCCCCTTGAAGTTGTGAAATCGATGTCCTTACAATGAAAATTCCATTACTTTTTTTTCGATTTTCTCAAAACTTGATTTTTGGACTTATTCCCTTCTTCAAACTGACGATTCATTTGATCCAGAAACACACTTATGTTCACTCTTTTAAGATCTTACTTATGGCTTGAATGTTATTGATAAAGATTCTTGTCATTATTCCAAAAGTGAAATCATCCTTAAATTTAAGTGTATTTAGTTGAACCTTTCTTTGCATTGCAGTTTACACCATCGAAGTGTCTTTGAAGCTGATTGGGTTTGGAATTCCCGAATACTTCAGTTCCAAATGGAACAGGTAGCTATTTTCTCATTCTTAAAACTGTTTTAAGTAATTAACTGCTGTTAATTAACAAAAATAATAGTTTTAAATATTAAGTATGCTGTAGTTAAAAAATGCTTAAGAATTAGTGCAAAAACATCTGTTCTAAGATATCTTTGACTGAAATAATTGTAAAAAACTAATCAAAGTTTTATTACGGCTTTATAGTAAAGTTCACCTTCTTGTTATCTTGAACTTTAATAAGCTGGTCATCCCCCCAAAAAATCCTATTTCAATGCTAAGTATTTTAAATTTGTTAAACATGCATTTATTGTAATAGGATTTGTTGTTTTAATTTTTTCCAAATATTTTTTCGAAGCTTAAATTTACTTAAATATCATCTGTGAAAATGCCGTTTTTTTAGTATACATATATTTTCTTCAAAAAATTTTATGTTGGTACTTTTTTTTAAATTACTAGGGGGCTCTGCCCCCTGCTCGCTATCGCTCACCAACCTCCGGAACTGCTTCGCAGTTCTATGAAGATCGCTTCGCGATCTTAGCGAGCAGAGCTCGCTTGTTTCATCTCAACTATCCAGTAAAACATGGAACTTGTCTGCTTAGTTATAATCATTTCAAATCGAAACCTTTTATCTCTCTAACTTACCAATAACTTAATGCGGACCATTACTACAAAAATATCAAAATAAAACTGTTACTAAAATATTTCCTTTTAGTTTACCAATAATTTAACCGAAATGTTTTCAAAAATATCCAGCAAGTCTACTAATTATCATCAACCATCTTAGAGAAAAAAACATGCCATTAAAAAAATTTTAAATTTATAAAATGCGCGTGTGTATCTAGTGAATCATCGGGGATAAGAAATAAGAAATCAGACTCATAACAATAATCGCCTGTTTCCCTAGTGAACGACCAGAAAGAGAAGAAAAATTGAAACTTGGTATCGTAATAATTCTAAAACTAATTCGAATTTTTTAAAAAACGAAACGCCAATCTTTCTATAAAAAATAATTGTATGCGTGCTTAAAATATCATAGCTCTAATGTGATTAGTTTTTCTATTATAACGAAAAAACCGAAAAAGGGTAAAAAATTTCGAAACCTTAGAATTTAATTACTCCAAAAATAATTCGAAATTCAAAAAAAGGGCGACGAGGTGCACAACTTCATACTTAAGAGTATGTGTCTGCAAAAAATCATGGTTCTGCTGTAAATAGATTTTGCTGGGGGCGAACTCGCAGCCGAAAAAAATAATCTTTGACTTTGACATTAAATAACTCCAGAACTAATTATCTAATTCAGAGTTTCTCAAACTGTGGGTCGCGACCCACTGGTGGGTCGCCAGTCAGTTTTTGGTGGGTCGCGAGAAGATTTTTAATTTTTCACAAACGGTGTTATTGACTTTTGAATTATCAAACTATTAGTTGAACTTTTGAAATTATCAAATTACCATACTATAGGGGGTCATCCATAAATTACGTGAGGTGTTTTTTCCAAATTCTGGACCCCCCTCTCCCCTTGGTGAGATTTAGTGAGATTTTGCTGGACCCCCCCTCCCCCCCACGTGAGATTATTTAAAATAATTTTTCTCCTTCCTTCTTATATATTCCTTTCTCATACTTAAAAAAGAAAGAAAATCGTATAATTTCTAACCTAAAAAGTTGACGTGAGATTTCAATCGACCCCCCCTCCCCCTTTGGTGAGATTTGGTGAGGTTTTTCCAAACCCCTCCCCCCCTTTTTGACCTCACGTAATTTATGGATGACCCCTAGTAAAAATAATAAAAATGTGAGGAAAAACCACACTACTTGGAGTGGAACGGAAAAGGCAATTAATGTAAATACGTACTATGTGTGTCACTTCAATGTGCCGATAATGCAAATCTAGTCGGTTATTCAAATAAGATTTGAAAAAAATATTTAGTGTTTCTCCCCATCCAAACTGGGGGGGTCAATGCAAATTTTAAGAATTTTCTTGGGAAATGATGCAACTGATGTAATTTATCCCATATTGCTAAAAAAACAAGTTAAAACCATGTTTTTAAGGGTCAAATTTTAAAATTTTTCTGGGGGAGTACCCCCAGACCCCCCTTTTACTGTAGGGATCATTGTTAGACCACAATTGAACTATTTCATACCCTTGTAACTAAATAGTTGGTGAACATCCCCAGTCAGAGAAGTTAAAATTCTGTGGGGAGGGGGCATGAGATAATTATCTCAGTTCAGTTAATTATAAATAACTGAAGTCGGTGGGTCGCGTTAGATTTTGTTTCTCAAAAGTGGGTCGCGATGTTAAAAAGTTTGAGAACCCCTGATCTAATTAATTAGGTTTGGAAACTAAATTGACCCTCATACATTTGTCTACCAATGGTCAAAATTTCATAATAATCCTTCAAACAGTTTTTGCGTAGTGATAGTTCAAAATGTTCAAAAATAACATTTTCTGAAAAAGCGGCGGCGGCGGCGGCGACTGTTACTTTTTTTTAATATAGAGAGATTTGTGGCAGAATTTTCAAAGCTATGAAATATACCTAGATAAAAACGCATTTTATGACTTATATTCTTTATTGAAAAAAAAATACATTTATTATTCTTATTGCTGTAAAAATTAGTGTTGTTCCAAATATTAGTTTCATTTTGGTTATTTTTACGCAGATTATTTGAAATTGAAATATGCATTTTATGTTTAGAAATATTAATCTGGTCTATATTAATGACTTTATGCAAGTTTAAAGTTATAAAAATCCCCCAGACGAAAACCCAGGTGAATTAAAATTTGTTCATTGTTAAAGTTATTAGTTTCATGCTGAAAATGAATAAAATTTTCTTCTTTTTTCATCTTCGGACAAACACATCCTTTAAAATTATTTTACAGAAAAAGTGTTATGGAACAAAGTGGTTATTTTTGTAACATAGTTATAAATAGTTGATAAATAATAAAAATATAGTTTAAAACATAGTTCATAAATAGCTTTATAATGTTCTTGCATTTTTATTCCTACTGCTTGCCCCAACGAAAAAAGAAAAAATACTGTACTGAAGTATTTTGATCTTTTGAAGGTTTGACTTTGGCGTCACCGTCTTGGCTATAGTTGGCTTGATTGCAGAGCAGTTCAAGTTCCCGTTCTCCTACGTCACCATTCTGAGAACTTTGAGGCTTCTGAGGTAAGTGGGTGTACTGTAGTTCTTCTATCATTCCGAGTGATTGCGATGACTGCTGGCTTTAACCCTATATCTACTGATGGTACTTACAAGCAAGGTTGACTGGATTGGACCCAATGGGTTTTTAAAAAAAAAACATGTAAAGAAACCCACATTTTGGACCTATTTTTGGGTTTTTTCAAGAAAAATCAAGATTTTCGACCCTTTTTGGGTTTTTTCCGAGAAAAATCAAGATTTTGGCGCAATTTTAATATTGAAGAAAAACATTTAACGAAATATCATACCAAGAACTGCAGTTGAGTGGTTTTTTTTCTAAAATCTAAGATTTCTTTCAATATTGTGAATGGGTTTTTTCAAAGCTTAAGGATATTTTTAAAATTTAAGTTGGTTTTTAAATTTGTTGTTGTTTTTTTTATTATTGAATGGTTTTTTCAAAATTTAAGATGTTTGAAATTCAATCTAGTTATAAAAAATTAAGGAGGATTTTTTAGATTTCAGTATTGTTTTCAAAGTTAAACAGATTTCTTTCAAAATTTAATTGGTTTTTTCAAAGTTTAGGATATTTTTTAAATTTTAGTGTTTTTTTTTTCAAAATTTAAACCAGGTTTCAATAAATAAGGGGTGTTTTTACAATTTCAGTGAGTTTTTTCAAAGTATTGTCCCCAGTGAATTTTTCCCACAACTTTTATAACACTGGTTTGAAATATGGTGTACTGGGAGTGACTCCTTCCCTACTTTTCGGCGCTTTTTCGACTCCGTTTTCCCCATTGAAATAGCATTGTGCATTGTTGAAATGCATAAATTGCAGTGTTTACTTCTCTATCTTAAGGCGACGTCTTGCCTCACTTGAATGAATATAACTGATTAACATTTATACATATTTTATTATTTACAACGAAATTTATGAAGAAAAACAGTGTGAATATCTGTATTTAAATATTATAACAGTTATCAGAAAACCGAAGTAAATTAAAATAATTAATTTACTTTCTTTAATATTTTAATTTCTCAGAAAAATATATATAAATAGCAAGAATTTAAAAGTTTCCGAGGAAACAGAGCTAAAATTTCATTGCTTCATAGCGGAATTGGTTTACTAGACTATAATCACTAGATTTTTATTATAACTAGCAATCTGTTTTTACTCTTTCAGAGTAGCTTTTAAAGAAGTTGGTTTTATTAAAAAGAAGACAAGCTTACTTGATAACTTTTTATCGAGGGATTTTTGAAATTTATTTTTTGCGGAATTTTAAAAGGATAGCGGGAATACTTTAAGAAAATTCTGTTTAAGATTTTAAACACTGGATTTCAAATGACAGAGATGATTTCAAGTAGATTGTTTTTATCACATAGGAAGGATAAATGTTTAATAGACAAAAAATCGGGATGGAATGAGATATCACAGTTGGAACTGGGATGAGAAAAAGGCACCGGGAAAACTGGGATGAAAATTATCGGGAACACCGGGTTATGAAAATTATCGGGAAAACCGGGACATTAAAATTATCCATGGAGGAAGGAGTGACGTAAACAAGAAAATTTTCAATATCACCTATGGAAACAAAAACATTTTTAATATATGCTTGGAAGGATTTTAGTGTTTCAAATTTAAGACTTTATAAACCGGTCACTTATTGGAAAATTCATTAAAAAATGAAAACTTTCTGGCTAAATCTAGAGTTAGAAGCATACAGACATGTTACATGTAACATGTATATGTTGTATAAACATAACATGATAACATGTAACATGTTGATACATACGTATGCATGTATTTTCTCGTAGAGTTACATACGAGAAAAATAATGAAGGGGAGTTTTGGTAAAGAAGATCCCCTTGCCTACTGCTACTTTGCTCCTAAGAATAGTGAATATCTTTTAAAACTGTTGCAAATTATTAAAATTATATAAAAACTGAATAGAATATCCATATAATGAATAGATAAATATATGGTACTTAAAAAAAGGCTACTGACCTTTGAACAGAATTGATTTTGTCAATAGCTGCCTGTCAGAAAGGGATTTATCTATTTTATTTTTACAGTGGTAGCTGTATCTTACTCTTAAATAATTATTTATAATGGCTCTTGAGGTTGTTTTCTGTCGCACAGGCTGTTCAAGCTGAAGAAGCGGTACAGGGACGTTCTGGGTACGCTGTTCATCATACTTCCTCGCTTCCTGAGCGTGGCTTTCGTTCTCGTCATCCTCTACTACTTCTTCGCCATCGTTGGGATGGAGCTACTCGCAGGATACGACCTACTCAACTGCTGCAAGTAAGACTCATTTTTACCATATCCAACTCTCAATGGATAACTGCAGTCAAATTTTTTTTAAATCTTAATGTGTTTAGAATGGTCTAAAACTAGGCTTACCATACGTCCGGGTTTACCCCGGACAGACCGGGGTTTTTAGAGCTGTCCGGGGAAATGTCCTGGGTCGAAAAATGTCCGGGGTTTCATACATTTAGGATTTCCCAGTCATTTTTAGGTAAAAATCCCAATTAGCTGTTTAAAATTGCGCTATTTTACGTTTTTTAACGTCTGTTATACTTCAGAAAACAAACTTTCTGTTAATTTTGTGATAAAAATTAAGTAAATCAAACAATTTTTGAAAAAGTAATGTTAAAGGAAAATATAAAATTTGATATTTCTGTTTAAGGGTTATTAGTTTGAACAGTTTTTTCTTAGTTTTTAATCTTTGGTAGTTACCCCGGACAGTCCGGGGTTTTTAGAGCTGTCCGGGGAAATGTCCTGGGTCGAAAAATGTCCGGGGTTTCATACATTTAGGATTTCCCAGTCATTTTTAGGTAAAAATCCCAATTAGCTGTTTAAAATTGCGCTATTTTACATTTTTTAACGTCTGTTATACTTCAGAAAACAAACTTTCTGTTAATTTTGTGATAAAAATTAAGTAAATCAAACAATTTTTGAAAAAGTAATGTTAAAGGAAAATATAAAATTTGATATTTCTGTTTAAGGGTTATTAGTTTGAACAGTTTTTTCTTAGTTTTTAATCTTTGGTAGTTACCCCGGACAGTCCGGGGTTTTTAGAGCTGTCCGGGGAAATGTCCTGGGTCGAAAAATGTCCGGGGTTTCATACATTTAGGATTTCCCAGTCATTTTTAGGTAAAAATCCCAATTAGCTGTTTAAAATTGCGCTATTTTACATTTTTTAACGTCTGTTATACTTCAGAAAACAAACTTTCTGTTAATTTTGTGATAAAAATTAAGTAAATCAAACAATTTTTGAAAAAGTAATGTTAAAGGAAAATATAAAATTTGATATTTCTGTTTAAGGGTTATTAGTTTGAACAGTTTTTTCTTAGTTTTTAATCTTTGGTAGTTACCCCGGACAGTCCGGGGTTTTTAGAGCTGTCCGGGGAAATGTCCTGGGTCGAAAAATGTCCGGGGTTTCATACATTTAGGATTTCCCAGTCATTTTTAGGTAAAAATCCCAATTAGCTGTTTAAAATTGCGCTATTTTACATTTTTTAACGTCTGTTATACTTCAGAAAACAAACTTTCTGTTAATTTTGTGATAAAAATTAAGTAAATCAAACAATTTTTGAAAAAGTAATGTTAAAGGAAAATATAAAATTTGATATTTCTGTTTAAGGGTTATTAGTTTGAACAGTTTTTTCTTAGTTTTTAATCTTTGGTAGTTTTATATAGCACTTATTAAGAAATTTCAAAAATATGTCCTGGGTTGGACCCGAGAAAATATGGTAAGCCTATCTAAAACTGCCAAAAAATGTTTTCATTTGCTTTTCAAAGCCCTAAATTTTAAGTTATTTTCAATTAAAAACAGCCTCTTTTGTGTCTGAGCTGAAACAGCTTGTGACGTGAAATGTGCTTTGTTCCCGCTTGTTGCTATAATCCCGCTTTGAAACAATGAGCACTAGGTTTTTTTTACAGACTAGTGTATTGATGAAAACGGTGTTTCCCACATTTTCACTGGCACATGTGACGTCACATTGTTAGGACCTTTCTGTATTAAAATATGTCCTAATTACCTTGAAAAAAGTTTGTGGGGAAAGACAAGCGTATATTTTTGGAATCGGGAGAAAATTTTAAATAAATTAAAATTGACTGTTTAAAATTTTAAGATTTTGCTGCAATTCTCCATTCTCAACTGCTGCAAATGACTCTCGATTGCTTTATTTATTTTTACCATATACCTTCCATCTCTCTTGCTTTTTTTGTGTTTCCTCACTTGCTTTTTCCTCTGCACTTGGTGAATCTTACATACCTGCCAACAACCGTTCCAATTAAATCGTATTTGTTCCGATTTTTCACTGTTGTTCCGAAAATACGATTTCAGTACCAAATGTTCCGTTTTTACGCCCCCCTGTCCCAGTGGTGGATCCAGGATTTGGTTTTGGGGGGGCTAAGAATTTTCATAATCCAATTTAATCTTCTTGTTAATGGTAATACGGAAAAGGTAGTGAATTATCCTACTGAAACCACTATAAGGGGGGTCTGGGGGTCCTCCCCCAGAAAATTTTTGGAAATTTAAGTAAAAAACACCACTTTTTCAACTTGTTTTGGTACGCCTCATCCGAATTTCGGATTTAATTTTTTGAGTTTTGACAAACTTAGTAAATTATTACACGTTTTGGGGGGGGGCTTCAGCCCGAAAGCCCCCCCGTAGATCCGCCACTGCCCTGTCCCACCATTTTCGACCTACTCGAATTGTGCAATAATAAGGCGTTTAGTCTTAGTGAAAGGGTGTTAAGTCTAGTTCGTAAGAACAAGACTGACTCTCAGAGTTCCATGGACTCTACAGGCATTGCTAGCTGCGAAAATAGTAATTCTGATCCATGCTATAATAAATCTTTCAGTGCTGACCTATTAAAAAGGGCAAAATCAGCTACTTTTGTAGCACTTAATAAAGATTAATTTTTCTATTTTCCAAACAATGTTTGCTTATTTCACTGTTTCATTATGTTCATTATTTTCATTGTCTGAATATAAAGGTATATAAAATACTTAGTCCTCTTAATAACCATAAGATACCTTAGATAAGAGATAAAAGTTATGAATTACAAGCTCTTTTTTAATAATACCCCTTTAACCCATTCAAAATGTGTCGTGCGTGTTGTTCCTATTTCTGTTTCTGAAATGTCGGCAGGTATGACCATAAAAAAACACCTTCATAATCACTTCTATCTAAAAAAATCTTGGATGTGCATAAAACATCCATTGTCCCTTAAAAACTAGGTGATAAACTGTTACTTTTTAGAAGTAAATGGCTGTCGTAACCAAGTGTTTTGTTTAAAGTATGGTAATTATTTGATGAACTTCATTTCAGTAAATATGTTTTTTTTTTGTTAAACATGTGTTTGTATTCCCTGAATGTTAAAAATTCTTTTATATTGATTGACAAGCGCCAGTGGCGTATATAGGAATTTATTTCGGGAGGGGCCCAAAATATTTTTCACCCCCTCCCAAGCAAATTTATTACGTCCAGTGTAACTTTTTAAATTTTTTTGTGAAAATTTATGTCTAAAAGAACTTATTATGTAAAAAGAGTTGTGAGTAATTTTGTTCAAAGTACCAAAGGGGGGTCTGGGGGTCCTCCCCCAGAAAATTTTTGAAAATTTGACTCTTAAAAATTGGTTTTTAACTTGTTTTGGTATACCTAGTCAGAATTTTTGATTTATATTTTTAGTTAGGATTTGCATTTGGGTAAACTTAATATAAAAAATAGTTGTAAATAATAGAGTTCCAAGTAGAAAAGGGGATCTGGGGGTCCTCCCTCAGAAAATTTTGGAAATTTGACCCTAAAAACAGGATTTCTACTTGGTTTTGGTACACCTAGTCCTAATTTTGGACATATATTTATAAGTAGGATTAGGATTTCGATGAACTTATTATAAAAATAATTGCAATAATAAAATTCCAATCAGAAAGGGGGGTTTGGGGGTCCCCCCCAGAAAAATTTTTCCCCCCCAGAAAGGTCCCCCCCTCGGCCCCCCCCTTATATACGCCACTGACAAGCGCATATTTTCATAAAGGGGCCGTTCAAATATTACGTAAGCACTTTTTTGGTAGTTTTTAACCCCCCTCCCCCCTTGTCAGCAAAGATAAGCAAACCTCAACCCCCCACCATAATTACGTAAGAAACTGCCGCCCCCCCCGAAATTTTGACATCCCTTTTAGTAAGTTCTGTTTTTTTCTCCTTGAAAATTAGGTGACTTAAAAGCTGTCCTTTTTGGGTGTAACCCTAAGGGTTAATGAGTTGAAACATTACTTTTCGGGGTTAAAATTTCAAAATGTTTGGGGGGGGTCCATCCCCAGATAAAAGTGCTTACGTTAGATTTCCTAATTAAATTTTTTGTTAAATTTATTTTTGGTTGAGTTTTGAAATTATTCATGCAAGAAACAAGATATTTCGAAAATGCAGTATCTTACGTAAGCATCACTCATATACCCCCTTGTCAGGAAAAATAATCAAAGAGCAAACCCCCTTTGGTGCTTACGTAATATTTGAACGGCCCCAAATCAAATACAAAAATGGCAAAATGCAGTTATTATCTACATGGGTTAATTTAGAAAGAAAATGGGTTCGTTTTGGGACCCTTCAAAAAATTCTTAAGATCAAAAGTGGTTTGAAAAATTGTTTCTGAATTGGGTGATTTTCAAAAGTTATGAATGCTGTGGTTGTACTATAGCCAGGGTTGGCAAAAACCCGGATTATTTTGAAAAAACCCAAGTGGGTTGGGTTTTTTCGGGTTTTTTCAATAAAACCCTGAAAAAACCCATATAAAACTGGGTTTTTTCGGAAAAAGTGTGGGTTTTTTCAAAATTAAGTGGTTTTCTCCTAGAAAGCAAGTGGGTTTTTTCAAATTTTAGTGGGTTCTTTCTATGTTAAATGTGTTTTGCCAAAATAATGTCAGTTTTTCAACAATTAAGATGGTTTTTAAAAGTTTTGATACTTTGAAAAAACCCACTGAAATTGTAAAAACAACCCTTATTTTCTGAAACCTGGTTTAAATTTTGAAAACCCACTAAAATTTAAAAAATATCCTAAACTTTGAAAAAAACCATTCAATATTGAAAGAAATCTATTCAACTTTGAAAAAACCCCATTCAATAATGAAAAAACCCTCTGAATAATGAAAGAACCTATTTAACTTTAAAAAACTCCCTGAAATTGAAAAAACACCATTTAATTTTTAAAACCTAGTTTAAATTTTGAAAAAACCCATTAAAATATTAAAAATATCCTAAACTTTGAAAAAAAAACACAATAAGTTTTGAAGGAACTGCCAAAATCTTGATTTTTCTTGAAAAAAACCCAAAAATGGGTCCAAAATGTGGGTTTTTTCACATGGGTTTTTTTGAAAAAACCCATTGGGTCCAATCCATCCAACCCTGACTACAGCCCTTCATTTTCACAAAATTCCTAAAACAGGACCTGACAGAAAAACCTGGATGAATCCCCCTGTAACATTATGTCGATAAAAATGTCTTCTGCTTTTTTAAGATAACATGTTGGCTGGTCAGCATATAAATGTATATGGTTGGGAAAATTATTTTCAGATTAATAATCTATGTATTACTTTAAGTGTAACAGCAAAAGCCTTTTGGCACTTCTCTAAATCAGGGATTCTCAAACTTTTTAACAACGCGACCCACTTTTGAGAAACAAAATCTAACGTGACCCACCGACTTCAGTTAGTTATATTTAACTAAACTGAGTTAATCATGGTGAAGCCATGCAGCAGGATTGGCCAGCAGAATTTTAACTTCTCTACTATTCTCTACTATATTGTTGTAACTATTTAGTTACAACAATAAATTATTACTTTTTGCACATATTTGAGAATTAAAAGTAAATACGAGGGTTGTTTTTTAATTAACTTCCGTTTTTCTCCTGAAAAAAAGTAGTAGGAATTTCGAAACAATTTTGGTGCTACTAGTTAGATACATCCTTCAGGTTTAATTTGCCACCTTACTGAATAAAATCGGACATTTTTTCTATTTTTTATCGATTTTATAAGCGCGCTCCTCGAACTATTTTCCCGCCAACCCATAGAGAATTCAGCTTTTTTTTCTCCTTTCGCTCTGTCCTCGATCACCTGCCCACCCATTGTTTAATGTTAATGCCTGCTCGCGGACGGAGCGAAGGGAGAAAAAAAAGCCGAATTCTCTATGGGTTGGCGGAAAAATAGTTCGAGGAGCGCGCTTGTAAAATCGATAAAAAATAGAAAAAATGTCCGATTTTTATCAGTAAGGTGGCAAATTGAACCTGAAGGATGTATCTAACTACCAGCACCAAAATTGTTTCGAAATTTTTACTACTTTTTTTTCAGGAGAAAAACGGAAGTTAATTAAAAAACAACCCTCGTATTTGAATTTGAGCGTATGAAATAGCTTAATTGCGGGATAACTATGATCCCCACAATAAAAAGGGGGGTCTGGGGGTCCTCCCCCACAGAAAATTTTAAAATTTGACCCTTTAAAACATGGTTTTAACTTGTTTTTTAGCAATATGGGATAAATTGCAGTTGCATCATTTCCTAAGAAAATTCTTAAAATTTGCATTGATCCCCCCAGTATGGATGGGGAGACACACTGAATATTTTTTTTCAAATAATCTTATTTGAATAACCTACTAGATTTGCATTATCAGCACATTAAAGTGACACACATAGTATGTAGTATTTACATGAATTGCCTTTTCCGTTCGACACCAAGTAGTGTAGTTTTTCTTCAAATTTTTATTCTTTTTACTATGTGGTAATTTGATAAATTTCAAAAGTTCAAATAATAGTTTAATAATTCAAAAGTCAATAACACATTTGTTAAAATTATATTCATGTTCAGAAAAATTAAAAATCTTCTCGCGACCCACCAAAAACTGACTGGCGACCCACAGTTTGAGAAACTCTGCTCTAAATCACTAAATAAACATTCTATTTATTTACACTATATACAAACTTAAAAAAATTCTCAAAAAGTACAAATTTATATTCTTTCTCCAAAATATGAACAGGCTGATATCAACAGGCAATCAAAAATTTGTCTTTTTCTAGAACATTAATGTATAACTGTTGCCAACTTAAAATAAAAAGAAAAACAAATAAATATTTAAAAATTAATTAAAACAGTGACTAATAAAACCTCTAAAAAAAGTTGGTTTACATTAATAAATTAAATGTTCTTTAAGTAAGTTGGTTTAGAGTCCATAAAACATAACAATTGTTCTTGATAAAAAGTTGGTCTATTTCCCAATAATAAGGGTGGGTAGAGGGGTTGCTATTTGTGCCACTTCTGTAACTTAACTGTCTATTTATCCCTTTAATGTGCAACACATTGAGTGTCTATAATTATCATGTTAACAACCAGTTGGCAAATTTTAATTATGGTTTTATAAAATTGAAATGTTTAGTTAACTGTGTTAACAAATTATTTCCAACATTATCAGAGTCCTTAACCTCCAAAGAGAAGGTTCTATATTTTTTATGAAATTAAAAACTATACTTAATTATGTTTTCAAGACTGTGAATATGTAGTGCTATTTATTTAAAAGTAAAAGCAGTCCTATTAAACTTTCAAATTAACTGAATACATAGCTGCCAATCCTCCCGGTTTACCCGGGAGTTTTCCGGTTTTTCCATAATTTTCCGATTTTACGGCCGGAAACTAGTTTCTCCCGCTTTTTCACAATTTTCAGTAAATTTCTCTATTTTTGTGAAAGTTTTCTACTTTTTGCTCAATTGAGCCTCAGATACTATATGCAATGAGCTATGAGCAATACTATTTTTATTAAATGGTAAAAAATATATTTAAATTTTTTCTGGATATGTTGCACCTCTTAAACTACCTAATATTTTGTTTATTTAAAAATGGTATTAAAAACAAAAGTAATAATTTTTCTTGGGGAGGGGTTCAAGACATTTTTTGGACCTACTTCAAACAATTTGGCTTTATTTGATATGCAAGTTGTACGTGCAAACTTGAAAACTTTTTTCTTATTTTTGGCTTTACAAATTAAATTTTTCACTGTAGGTAACTGATTTTTTGTTAAAACAATTCCGCCCCCCTAAAAAAAGTTAAAAAATACTAATTATTAATTGGGAAATAATGACCAAAATAGCATCATTTTCAAACAATGCTAAATTAAATTCACATTTTTCTAGAAACTCAATTCTGGTTCAAAACTGATCCATTAAGTATACTTTATATTACCAACCTTGAAAAGTCTGTTAGATGAGTAGTTTTCCTGTTAATGGTTCTGTTTTCGAAGATAGCCGGAAAAAATCACTATATTTTTCTAACACAAACATTGAAAAATTTGTTAAAAAATAGGCTTCTTGTTGGAGGTTGATAACATTCCTATAACTCTACAGATTGTAAAAGTGCAAGTTCTATCATGATAAACTAAATATTTCTCAAATTATCACAGTTGAAAATTGAAAAACAGTCAAAAAATTTAAAAGTTTCTTAAAAAATTTGTTTTTATAAAAATTTAACTTTTAAAAGTACAAATTAGTTACTTAACTACAAAATTTAAAGTAATTCCGAATGTGAAGATTTAAAATACACTTAGAGGATAAAGAATACAATGTTTAGGTCCATTTTCGGGATTTCGTAATGTGTACGTATTCCCAAATTTTGGTTTCAATCAGTGTTGCTTTCAGGAACACTACGGTGGAGCAGTTTTATCAGTTTGACAACGACTCTTCTCTCGACGGCTACTACTATTTGAATAATTTCGATAACTTTGTGTCCAGCCAAAGTAAGTGGACTCACAAGAGTTTATGCCATTCCTAAATGAATCTGCAAACGTTTTGTTTCCCATTATCATGAACATGAGGTGCTTAAAAACCTTAAAAAGTGCTTACTTTTTTAATTCGTTTATAGGCCCTTATTAAGTGCTTAAAAATACTTAAATTTTACTGTCGTTCTTAGTTCTTAAACTTGAAACCAGTGGCGTAGCCAAGGGGGGGGTCCCCGGGTCCGGACCCCCCCCATGGGCCCGACCCAAAATGTTTGGATCCTTTTTAGGCGTTAAACATTTCAGTGGCTACTCAAAAGAGGGCGTCTATAATCCTTAAAAGTGCCTAAAATCCACTTTTTTGCATACTAAAATCTAAAATTTTCCGGGGAACCCCGATTCGCCCATAACAAACGTATTGATTGAGGGACGTTATAGCAGGAAGCAGCATAGGGTACCAAACGAATAAACCCTGTTTTTAGGGTCAAATTCCCCCAGACCCCCTTTGGGAATTGGAACTTAATAATAAACAACTTTTTTATGATGAGTTCGTCAAAATACTCAACTCTTAGCAAATAATAAATTCCTTAAAATATAATGTTTGAAATTCGGATTAGGTGTACCAAAACGAGTTGAAAACCTGCTTTTTAGACTTGAATTTCCAAAAAATTTCTGGGGGAGGTCCCCCAAACCCCAGGTACGGTAATTCGAACACGATTATTTTTAAGCTTTTTAATATTAATAATCTTTCAGAAGATTCAATTTGATTTTCAAAATTTTTAGCCCCCAAAACCAAATCCTGGATCAACCACTGCCTCAGAAATGTTGACGTGCTCCTTGGTTATCACCTCATAATGAAGTAAAAAACTCCTTTTAAAAATCAAATTTCCAAAAGTTTTTTGGGGGTGGATCCCCAAACCCCCCTTTTTAATATGGAGCTCGAGCTACTGAAAACTCTTAATTTGATTTTTGATGGTTTCTGTACCTAAAAATTTTATGTGGATGAGAACTTTCAATCGAAGTAATACTAAATCTTTATTATTACACTAATTACTAATAAATTATTAATTAAAATTGATAAGAAATTAAAAGTTATGTGAAAATTATAACTTTATTTCTCCAATTGTGGAAACTTTTTGATGTCCAATAGTAAATTTTTCCCACTGGACCCCCCCATAGGAAAATCCTGGCTACGCCACTGCTTGAAACATAAGTCATTACAGGGACTAATGCAGGCCAATCTAGGTACCTTTTATCAGCACCTTCTCAAAAATTCTAAAATTATTTTTTAATGGTAGACGAATTGTTTATGGTTGAATTAGTCTTTAAATTGCTATAAAACTGTAGCAATGAGTAATTTAATGCTGTTTTCATTCATTTTATAGTTTCCCTTCACAAAACTTATAAAATTTTTTTCACAATAATGAAAAAGCTTTTACAATTTTTCACAAAAATTAAAAGGATGTGTAGTAAGTTTTTCACAAAAACGGGGGTTAAGTTTAAAATCCTGGATTAGTCCCTGCATTAAAAAATGCTTATTTGTTGGCCGAAACGGACAAATTTTCTTGTGTTCAATCAAATGTAATTTTTCTTCAATAATTTAGATTTCAACTGTTGCATTTCATTATGAAATTGTAACATTTTTTGAAAAGAAACTGTCGAAAAATGTAGATTTTAGGGAGGTGCATTGTGGAGGAAACTTGAGATACATAAAGTTGGCAAAAATTGCTCGAAGAAAACAATTTTTGCACTTTTCTGTATCATTAAGTTTACCCACCCTATTTGAAATTAAGGAAGTAAAACAAATGGAAATTTTTGGGTCTGAAATCTAAATCGTCGAACAATTGGGGAGGGTTTAACTGGTTTTGTAGCACACATCACATTCCAAAACAAATGAGGAGGAGCAAATTTCAAAATTGCGATAGTGTTTTAAGTTTTGTCATTCTATACAGGCATGTGATTCTTCCGCTAATTAGCGGAAATCCGCTAATTTTAGAGGTGTTGATAATCAGAATTCCGCTCCATTGTGGGCGGAATTGATATTTCAAAGCGGGAAAAAATCGGAATATTTTGTTTCCTGAGTGGACATAAAATGTACCAAAACGATTTAAAACCCTGTTTTTTAGGATCAAATTAAAAAAAAATTCTGAGATAGAGTTTAGTTAGATGAGAATCCTATCTAAAAAGTATTAAAAAGCTAAATTGAACCTATTGTATGGGATATAGGGATTTAAATTTGGGCCCTCCCGAAATAAATTTCTATACCACTGTAACTTATCTAGACGCTTCTAAAAAATTTAAGATAATTTCTTTCTTGAGCAATCAGATGCCTGTTTATAGTAATAACCTATTTTTAATTGACTGCTTATTAGGGATGAGATTTTTCAGACTTATAAACTGGAATTTTTAATGAAAAAAAATACATCTTTTTCATTTTGTGTTGCATGTTGAGGCTCTTTCTTGTGATAAATTTTAGTATCTGAGGAAGCTAAATGATGAAATGACAAAAAATCATTCTCCCTGTGAGAGATTATAACATCTGTTTTTTGCTTTCAGCTCATTAAAATTTACTTTCCACCTGTTGACTGCGAAAAATGGTATTTGGCAAGAAAACGAATCTCTCTATGGTAGGCAGCTGGATTTCGATTATTCGAGGTTTTCTCCTGACACCATCGTTATAGTCCGTATGGTAGAACCGGCACAGCACGATATAAGTGCTAAAATTAAGTTCTTTTCGGGGGAAACTTCTGTATCCCCACTTTCACTCTTGTTCACGAAAACAGTGATTTTTTAGTACAATTTTTTAAATGTTCGGCGGGCCGGATCCGGCCCGCGGGCCGTAGGTTGCCCACCGTTGCTCTATATGAATTATATGTAAATAAAGTAAGTTAGAAGCCAGTAAGTTAGTTTAACCATTGCGAGGCGTACAAAAAGGATTACACGTAGAATGCAGGAGGTCAATGCCAAAGGTAAAGCCTGGGAGATCCTGCTCTCCAGCCAGCCCTATTCCAATGAATCTCGCTAGGCAGATTTTCTCCGCAAATTTTCGTATCATCAGCGGGCATGACTATCTCCAAGGACACCTTCACCGAATTGGTGTAAAAAACAATCCTGGATGCCTCTGGAGATGTAATGAATTTTAAGCACTTGACAAGTTGCGCATTTCTGGCCAACATAATTTTTAAATTTTTACCTCTTGACAACTACACTTCAGAGGCTAGTTTTTATTGGGCTGCACGAATGGAAATGGTCAATGCGACCCATTCCTCGACGTAATTAAAAAAAAAGTTAGAAGCATTCAGAGTACTGAGTTCTGCATTGTGCATTACTTAATATTGAGAGCTGGGAATACCAATCCATAATAGAGTCTAGAGACTGGTATCCAACAATAAAATAAGTAATCAACATCCTGTTTACACGGAAAGGCTATAAATCATAAGGATGGTTATTATATGTAATTTTAAAATGGTTTTACAAAGGGTTAACACACATTGTTGCAACATTTTATAAATTGTATCATTTGTGGTAGGATTTTTTCATTTCAACGAACTTTTTACAGAAAAGGGGTAAATAATAGAATTTCACAGGAGGGTCTTGGGGTCCTTCCCCAGGAAATTTGACCCTAAAAACAGGATTTTAACTCATTTTAGAGCTTTTCCTTTTTTTACCCCCCAAGTTCCAACTTCCCCTCTTTCTTATAGTTAGTTCCTTTTTCTTTTGGGGAGGGGGCTAAAGTCCCCCTGGATCCGCTAGTGTGAATAGAACTCCTAACTCAATTTGGATACGGCCCCTTTATGATTTCACTTATTTTTAGACTAACCCGAAGAGGTTAACTCCTGTGAGTCCCAAAATTTTCAAGGAACGACTGTTATAATAGATTTCAAAATTTCAAGGGGGGTTGGGGGTTTTCCTCGAGAAAAATTTTGAATATTGAACCTTAAAAATAGGGGTTTTATGCACACACACATTTTCAGGCAAATTTTTAAGGAGAAACGGTAAAAAAAATTGATGTCAAAAAAATTTTTTTGGGGGGGGAGGGTGAACCCCCAAAACCCACCCCTCTTGGCCCTTCCTATGATTCCTGTTCCTAATAATTTACTATTTCTTCTCCACAGGCCAGAGTTTTCAGTAAAAAAAACGATTGGAAAATAAAAAGTGGAATTATAGTTTTGCAAATCGAATTGTCGGATTTTAATTTCGCTTTCTCGTCTTGCTAATCGTCAATCTTTTTGAAAAAAATAATTGTAAGTTTGTTTAAAATTTTGTACTTCTACCGTGATAAGTTTTTCTTTTATAACGAAAAAAGTGTTCCGATTATTTCATTGGCTGCTGCAACACAAGTTGGATTCAATGACGATCTCGGGCGGTTGTGGGGAAAAAATAAGACTGGTGGAAACCATGGCAGAGATGCCAACCATTCCGGATTTTGCGGAATCATTCCGCATTTTGGCCCTGAATTCCGCAACTACGGATAAAGCTAGAAAAACTACGGAAACTACGCTGCTTACATTTTAAAGACAATGTATTAAATTTTTCTTCTTAATTCTTTGTTTTTAGCCTTCAATCCTTATAATGCATAATTTTTTTTACTTAGAATTGCGAATGAAAACGATAACGCTAGTCGCTAGAAACTGATGAGATGGCCAATAAGAAGGGGGAATCAATCGGAATATTCTAATCTGCACGGATGATGGATTCATGGGGAGAAAAAAAGGCCTTATTTTCTAAAATATTTGCGTTTTCAGGACTTATCTAAAACTTATCAAAAGATTGGGACATTATTCTACGTGCAGAAGGCGTGTCATCGGTAGGCAAGCCACGCGTCATGTCAGATTTTTTTTTTTGCGGGTGGGGGGGGGATTACGGAGGAGTGTTGTCTCAGGTTGGCAACCCTGCCATGGCAACGCACCGGGGAAAGGTGTGGAGACTGGGGAAATCGCGTGACTTTTCAACCGCCTATTCTAATCACGCAGACTATGTAAAGGGTTAACACACATTTTTGCTACATTTTATGAATTGTATCATTTATATTGTGTGTTTTCCAGGAGCCCGGAGACGAAAGAGAGTGAAGAGCCGGAGCCGATGGAAGAGGACCAGCAGGAGAAGTGAGGGGGGGAGACGAGATGACCCCTTTTTTTCGCACAACAAAACTCCCCCCTACGTCCACCGATGATGAGAGGGATCGAACTCATATCACTGCTCTTATCTCACTGTTAAAAAGACTGCATCATATTGACACTGTTGACCATTGGAGATATTTATGAATCTGTTGTTGATTGGTTTTTATTTTTCAAGTATTATTATTATTAGGAAGTGTACATACTCTTCTTTCTTTCTTTTTCCCGTCGTCGTCGTAGAGTTTGCGTCGTCTACTTGTGTGTATGGGTCCAACGTCTCTTATTAGACTCTCGCCGCGAGACAGTGTTTCTCAATAGACAATAGAAAAGCGGTTAACATGGGACAGTATAGCTCTTCTTTGTTTTATTTCACTATCAATCAGGGTGGGCTGGATTGGACCCAATGGGTTTTTTTCAAAAAAAAAACATGTGAAAAAACCCTAATTTTGGACCCGTTTTTGGGTTTTTTCGAGAAAAATCAAGATTTTGGCAGTTTTAAAGTGTTTCTCAAAGAAGCAGTTAATATGGGACAGCACAGTAAAGCTCTTCTTTGTTTTATTTCACCATCGATAAAAATTTTTCCCTGTGGCGTAAAGATACCAATTGCTGTGTATTTGAAGGTTTAGAAAGTTGTCATCTCAATTATTTATTATTTACTTGTTATTTTTAAAAAAACATGTTAAAAAACCCTAATTTTGGACCCATGTTTGGGTGTTTTCGAGAAAAATCGAGATTTTGGCAGTTTTAATGTTGAAGAAAAACATTTAACGAAATAATATACCAAGAACTGCAGTGGAGTGGGTTTTTTTTCTAAATTTTAACCAAGTTTCAATAACTAAGGGGTTTTTTTCATTATTGAACGGTTTTTTTCAAAATTTTAACCAGGTTTCAATAATTAAGGGTTTTTATTCATTATTGAATGGGTTTTTTCAAAATTTTAACCAAGTTTCAATAATTAAGGGTTTTTTCATTATTGAATGGGTTTTTTCAAAATTTTAACCAAGTTTCAATAATTAAGGGTTTTTTCATTATTGAACGGTTTTTTTTCAAAATTTTAACCAGGTTTCAATAATTAAGGGGTTTTTTTCATTATTGAATGGGTTTTTTCACAAAATGTAAGACATTTAAAGTTTGAAAAAACCGACTCAACTATGGAAAAACTGACATTATTTTGACAGAACACATTTAACACAGAAAGAACTCACTAAAATTTGAAAAAACCCACTTACTAGATAGGAGAAAACCATTTAGTTTTGAAAAAACCCACACCTTTTCTGAAAAAACCCAGTTTCATATGGGTTTTTTCAGGGTTTTATTAAAAAAACCTGGGTTTTTGGCAACCCAGGACAGCACTCGTAAAAGTAAAGCTCTTCTTTGTTTTATTTCTCTATCAACTGAAATTTTTCCCTGTGGCGTAAAGATACCAAAACTGCTGTGTATTTGAAAGTTGTCATCTCAATTGTTTTCTTGTTCATCTAAACATAGCCTCGACTTTTATTACTTTTTTTAAAATCATCAGGTTTATTTAGAAAGCAAATGGGTCCATTTCAAAATTCTGATTGTGCAAAGACTTAAAGGGGGTTTTAAACTTGTCTTAAAAATGTGATTCCATCTTTTTGGAATGAAATTTCCCACGTTAAAAATGATGGTTGTGGCCGTTTTCCCCCCCCCCCATTTTCACAAAACGGGACTCTGGCAAAAAAACACCTAGCTGAACCCTTCTTTTCTACACCACAGAGTGTTAACACTATTTCTCTCTGCTGCTGTCCCTTAAGAGTGTTAAAACTGATCTTTTCCCAATTCGCAGGAAATTATTTTTCGTCACTTCTTTCTCGGAATATAATAATCCGAATCATTGCGCTGTTTGAGAAACACTGTTTGCAAAAGTTCTCTTTTCTCTCAAGCTTTGTACATATTATGATTTTGCATTTAAGAAATTATCGTAGAACACACTCCTCTAGTGCAGTTGAAGCATTTCCCCTAGTAGTCGCCTGACGTCATTTTTTAGTCACAAAATGCCCAAATTGACGTTATTTATGACATTATTGCCATTATGACGTCATTAATGACTTGAATTTGACGTTTTATATGCGTGATTGGCCAAATTAATGACATCATTTTAACTGACGTGAAAATGACGAAATTATCGCCATTCATCAAAATTAAGTCATTTTAGGTGACCTAAAAACGACGTCTAAAATGTCATGTTAAATCGACGTCATTTTTTAGTCACAAAATGCCCAAATTGACGGTATTTATGACTTGAATGACATTATTGCCATTATGACGTCATAAATGACTTGAATTTGACGGTTTATATGCGGCCAAATTAATGACATCATTTTGACTGACGTGAAAATGACGAAATTATCGCCATTCATCAAAATTAAGTCATTTTAGGTCCTAAAAACGACGTCTAAAATGTCGTGTTAAATCGACGTCATTTTTCGTGACTCAAAAGAGACGTCGTAAATGACGTGATTTCCCCCCAAATGACGTCATTCGAAAAAACATGCCGCCAGGCGACTACTCGGGTCGGTTCTGCGCTCATTTTTGTACATTTTAGTTCGATCATCTTTCTTTGTAAAGTTTCATCTCTCCTATACATAGCTTTGTACATAGCGGTTGATTTCCCTTTTTTTTTTTTTTGAGTTTTTGTTTGCATTTTAGGTGTTTTCATGATGCAAGAGAGGGAAACGATTGGTGGATATTTTTTTTTCTTTTGTCGATGAAGTTCGTTTTTTGTGTGTGTGCCGACTTCTGGTGTGTAAAAGCTGCTAATTAAATTCTTCGGTTGACGATTCTGAAACACTGCTTTTGCGGACTACTTTACGAATGTCTCCTTAGGAATCGGCTGATTTGGCGTTTAAATTTGGCATGTAGCTGAATATGAATCTTGATAGAGATTCATATTCAGATCCATATTTTCCAGATTCAGATTCATAGATTCATATGTTTTGGGGGATCAGAATAGCTCCAGATTAGTATGCCAATTTTTAAGGATTTATTCACTATTTTTATTTTAAACAAATTTAACTTTTCTAACTAACCAAGTCTCAGTAGTAATCGGATGATTTAGCGTTTAAATTTGGCATATAGCTGAATATGAATCTTAATAGAGATTCAGATTCATAGAGATTCATATCTCTATGAATCATCAGTCTCAGTAGGAATTGGTTGATTTAGCGTTTAAATTTGGCATATAGCTGAATATGAATCTTAACGGGGGTTTTCTTAAAAAACCATTGAAACCGTTTTTGAGGATCAGAATAGCTCTAGATTAGTAAGCCAGTTCTCAATGATTTATTCTCTATTTTTATTTATTTTTTAAAATTTAACATTTATTTTAATATTTAACTCTTTAATTAGTAGTTGTGGAATAATGGTATATTTTTATAAATATACCATGAATGACGTTTACATCAAGTATTTTTGCAGCCTAGTTTCTGAGATATAAATTTTTGAAATTTTGTATTTTGTTTGGGCGCGAAAACACTTTCGAATCACAAATCATGCGCTGTGATGTCACATCCAATAGAAGCCCGTTTTCTGATAACGTGACTTTTCTGACGTTTTGGCAAAAATAAAATTGAATTTTAAATTATTTAAAACACACTTTTGAACTTAAAAATTGGGAATTTTAAACCCTAATGCATCAAAAAAGTATAAAATCAAGCAAATACCTCATTAGACGTCCGATTTGATTCAAGGAAAGATTCCCAAAAGCAGTGTTTCCCATTATTCCAGTAGTAACGTATCAAATTTCTATGGAGAGAGTACCTCTTGCTTTTAACTATATACACTTTCAAACATTCCATTATAAATTTTAGGAAGCAAACTCAAATCTGTTAAAGTACGACATATAAAGGCTATTTTTACTACTACTACTACTACTACGAGAGAAAAAAAAAATCTGAAAATATGAATTTCAAGTATTTTTGAAAGCTGCTTACATAATGTGTGTATTAGAGTGTGTGTATAATGAAGTGTAAAATCAAAATATTTGACTTATTATTCCCGAGTTAAAAATTTGATCTAGTAGTACCACCCATATCTCGACTTTTAAATGTGTTTTTTATTATCATTATTCTGTGCAATTTAGTGTAGAGAATGCAGTGAGATCCCACTAACACCAGGAATACTGATGAGAAGTTGAATTAAGTTGTCCTTTGTTGGTTTCCAAACACTTGTTGGGTGCTTTTAGTAGTGAATAATCCAGGCATGTGATTTTTCCGCTAATTAGCGGAAATCCGCTAATTTTAGAGGTGTTTAAAAATCAGAATTCCGCTCAATTGTGTGCGGAATTAATATTTCTAAGAGGGAAAAATCTGAATATTTTGTTTCCTGAGCGGACAAAGTGTACCAAAACGATTAAACCCCTGTTATTTAGGCTCAAATTTCTGAGATTGAGTTTATAGTAAGATGAGAATCCTATCTGAAAAGTATTAAAAAGCTAAATTGAACCTATTATATGGGGTATAGGGATTTGAATTTGGGCCCCTCCCGAAATAAATTTCTATACCACTGTAACTTATCTAGATGCTTCTTCTAAAAAATTTCAGATAATTTCTTTCTTTAGCAATCACATGCCTGATAATTTTATTGCTTGTTTTTAATTCTTAATACTCTGTTAGTTTTTTTATTTGGGGACTCCTAATTTTCTTTTTATTTTAACAACCCCTTTGAAAAAAAATGTTTAAGATTTGATGTTATTATTTGAACTGAGAAAAAAGTTATTATTTTACTGAAAGACAACCTGCTTGAAAAACGTTTAAAAAATTAATTTTAGCAGTATTCCATCCAAAATTGAGGGGAAATAATATAGAATTCTTGGTTTAAGACATCATATGGAAAGCCTTCCATTCATTCATTTTTAGTAGTGTAGCTTGCTAAAAAGGACTCGGCTTCAGTTCTTCAGAAACACAGCAGAATTCAAACTATCCAA
This sequence comes from Tetragnatha versicolor, assembly GCA_024610705.1. Taxonomy (NCBI): domain Eukaryota; kingdom Metazoa; phylum Arthropoda; class Arachnida; order Araneae; family Tetragnathidae; genus Tetragnatha; species Tetragnatha versicolor. Next base: position 1,526,055 of record JANDEH010000041.1, read on the forward strand.
ATTGCTTTCAGAGTTTTAGAAGAAGAAAAAATTTCTTTAAAGATAGTTTTTTCCTCCGATTTTTCAATATACACACAGTATAATTGAAATAGACCCCGAACTTCTGAATTATTCATGTAGTTTATCTGAACTTCTGATTAGCCAAATGGGATCCGGTCTCATTTAGTTCTGATTATCGGAGTTAATGATTTGTGACCGGGTGGCTACAAGAGCTTTAGCACTGCTACCATTGGTCTATCGTACTTGGAGTTAATGCTCACTTACCATGTTAAGTTTCGTGCAATGTCGCAGACAGGGAATAATGCAATTTCTGTGCAATACTCCAAAGCTGGGTTAGTTGGGATCTCCCTGCTCGGGAGCTTAGGGCATCGTTAGTTAAAATTGAGATGATTTTTGAAAAATGTCTCGTCACAAATCGAGTTATTTCTACCTGCTATACTCCCTGTAATTAGAATAGGCGGCTTGTCACCACGGCAACGCAATAGAAAGGCAATGGGGAATGAGTAGTAGCGAGCCGCCGATTCTGATTACACAGACTATAGTTAAAGAATCATTGAGATGGTTTCATATAAAAGGGCCAGGGTGTTTTTGTTCGCTTTTGTGGCAACCCTACTATCCCTCCTTGAGTTTTGTCTCTTATTGAAATTCAGTTGATTTTGCAATCAGTTCGCCCAACAAGTGAAAAAAATAAAGATTTAAATGGAATTCATTCTGTTATATATTGTAGTTGTGATCTGACATTTAAAGAGTTGCTTTTTGCGAGGAGCTGAATATTAATGATGTTGTAAGAAGCTCTGCGGGAAGCATATTCGCAATACCTGCAAGGTTTTTATACTTTGATAACAATGCGCATGGATTTTGCTGGGTTTTTTTTTTGAAATTTTAATAAAATAATAACTGGGGATAGAACCCACAAACTTCCGCATGCATCCTACCATTGCTCCAGTCATCTCAGTAACTTTAAAACTTATTACAGTAAAGGACCCTTTATCCGGAAACCCAAAATCCGGAAGGACCCGAAATCCGGCTCGCATTCCGATTTTGTTTTTTTTTTATATTTTGAAGGAGAATTTTTAGTGGTAAATGCTGTTTAGACGCGCCACGTCTCGGTGCGGAATTTGACGATTCGGCGCGGGCCGACGCTGCCGAATCGTATCGTCCCGAAATCCGGAAAATTCCGTAATCCGGGATGATGTCGGCCCCGAGCTTGCCGGATAGAGTCCGTTACTAGTATAAGATGTTATTTCTTGACGCATGCGCATTGTTATCAAAGTACAAAAACCTTGAATATGCCTATATATGGGAAACCTTAATTTTCATTTGTTCAACTCGTTTTCACTTAACGCAATCCCAAGCAGCACAGATGTTCAAGATTCGTCTAATTTTTGTCATGTATGGCCAAATTTCGTTTATTTCAAGTTGCAGTTACGTAAAATTGGCATATGAGCTGTGGTGGGATTTTGCAAGAAGTGATTCGGTTCTTTAAGTGTTGTGCTCAAGAGGCCGATTTTCTAGTCTTATTAGCGCAGCTGACGAGCTTTCCAGTTGTTATTATTTGCGGTCTGGTGTTGTATTATAGTATATTCGCGCGATGTATAATAAAGTGTGATGGTATAAAGCCATAGGAAGCTCTTGATGAGGTACGTATATATGCATTACAATGTAATATTTTTTTAATCATCATCTTTATGTGTGTTGGCAAAGTATCTATATAAAGAGCATATATATATATAAATAAGATATATATTATAACCATCATCTCTCATCCTCTGTTGTTTATGCTTTTCAGTCTGTTATCTTATTAGTGCTTGCTCGGTCGGCTGGAGGAAGGCGTTCTTCGATTGCACCCAGTTGGGAAAATATTTGGTAGTAACGGACCCTTTATCCGGAAACCTGAAATCCGGAAGGACCCGAAATCCGGCTCGCGTTCAGAATTTTTTTAAAAATAATTTTTAGTGAGCTACGATGCGCAATGGTAGCGCCGAGCATCCGAATCGAAATCCGGACCCTTAATCCGGAAACCTGAAATCCGGAAGGACCCGAAATCCGGCTCGCATTCAGAATTTTAAAAAAAAATAATTTTTAGCTGCTACGATGCGCAATGGTAGCGCCGCGCATCCGAATGGAAATCCGGAAAATTCCGGAATCCGGGATGATGTCGGCCCCGCGTTTCCGGATAAAGGGTCCGTTACTACTTACGTATGATCCCGTCGACCGATCCGTGACTCTCAAATTCACAGCCATAGAAAAGTCAATGGGTTGTTTACCTTTTTCGGATTCAGGTCGACGGGATAATACGTAAGAACAAAGTATTTCTTTTTTTTTAATATTCTATAACTGGGGTTCTTAAACTGTGGTCCACGGACCCCCGCAGTTACCTTGGGAAACACTCAAGTTACCTTTATTTAATTTAAATGTTCCCAAAAGAGTTTCAAAACGAAATGAAACACTAGTTTATCTGGGGAGAACCCTACAGCTAGGGTTCTGAATATTTCTGAAGGAATCGATACCGGAATCGAATGAGAATCGAATACCTTGGAATCGATACCAAGGAATCGAACCTTTGAAGGAATCGATTCTAACTGGAATCGAATCTTAGGAATCATACTTAATTTTCTAATTAATACTGATAATTATTAACAATTTTTTTCACTAAATAATTAGTATTTTGCAGCAGGCATCGAATCTTACTTAATTTTCCAATCTTATTTTTTTAGGTATCTTACTTAATTAATACAGATAATTAACAATATTGCTCACTATAATCAATTAGTATTTTGATTTTTGATTAATATTTTGCTGATAATTAATTAAACTAGTAATAATTCGTAATAATATTTGATCTGTGATTGATCGGATCGAAAGAATTGAACCTCAGGAATCGATTCCGGAATCGAATCGAAAGAATTGAACATAAAGAATCGATTCCGGAATCGAATCGAAAGAATAGAGCCTTAAGAATCGATTCCGGAATCGAATCGAAAGAATAGAACCTAAAGAATCGATTCCGGAATCGAATCGAAAGATTTTTTAGATCCCAGCCCCCTAAAAATTTTGATTTCTGTCTACAATTTTTTTTTCCTTGAAAATGTTGACGTTTACAAGGAACTCTTCTCTTTGGGTGAAACCAAAAATGATGAGCTAAAACACTTCTTTTAAAGGCAAATTTTTAAAAAAAATTCTGAGGGAAAACCCCCAGACCCCCGATTATTGTTTGGAAGGAATAATGAGGTATTCTCACGTTTTGAGATTACATTTTATTAAAATAGTAGATAAAAAACCATGAAGAATGACGTTTACATCAAGTATTTTCGTAGCCTAGTTTCTGAGATATAAATTTTTGAAATTTTGTTTTTAGTTTGGGCCCGAAAACACTTTCGAATCACAAATCATGCGCTGTGACGTCACATCCAATAGAAGCCCGTTTTCTGATAACGTGACATTTCTGACGTTTTCGCAAAAATAAAATTGAATTTAAAATTATTTAAAGCACATTTTTGAATTTAAAAATCAGAAATTTTGGAGTTTTAAAACACAATGTATCAAAAAAGTATTAAATCAAGCAAATCCCTCACTCATGCAAATACCTCATTGTAAAACTTCAAAATCTTGGGGGGCCGCGGCGATCGGAAGTTTAAGAACCTCTCTTCTGGAACAAAGTTATCTATTTTGGATATTGGTTAGCAATTGTTAAAAAGATACTAAATCGACACTATAGGGATTATAGATTTCAGTCTAACCTGGAATCGTCCGATAGTTGCTTATTTTTTCTAATACATGGAAAACTTCTAATAGAATAGAAACTTTCTTTTAAGGTGGGTGCCTTATTTTGCCTCGCAAAATGAAAAATTATGCAACATTTATTAAAATTACGTGTTCAAGTAAGCAAGAAATATCTAAGTGAGGAAGCTTTTCAACCCGAAACTTTTCAAATTAACCTGGAGAAGTCTGATAGTTACCTAGGGGGAACCCTGTTAAAACATTTCTGATAAGCTCAAAAAAAAAAGTTATCTTCACTAAGATTTAACATAAAATTAGCCCATCATTTTTTATCACGGTTTCTGAACGTAAATACTTTTATACTAAGTAACGGATCCCTAATCCGGCTTCCCAAAAACCGGAATGATTCGAAATCCGGTATGTCTTTTTTTTCCTAAATTTTTTTTCTTTGCCCTGAATCCGCTGTGTTTGGAAAAGATTCTTTTGGTGAATATTCGTCGGATAGATTGATTATTTTTCTGCGTTGGTTATGGAACCTTAAATATTTCTGAAAGGATTCCGGAATCGAACCCTTGTAAGTTTCCAAGTAATGAAGATAATTATAAACACTAACACTAATTAGTATTTTGATGATTAATTAGTATTATACAGCAGGAATCCGATCTTAGGAATCTTACTTTGTTTTCTGGTTCATACAGATAATCATTAACAATTTTGTTCACTAATTTATTAGTATTTTGATTATCACTTAATATTTTTCTGGTTATTAATTAAATTAAAAATAATTAATGATTATCTTTTCGTTTTGTGATTGAAAAAATTTAGTTCGATTCTACTTTTTCGATACTGGCTCTGAGGAATCGATTCCAGGTTGGAATCGAATCGAAAGAATGGAACCTAAAGAATCGATTCCGGAATCGAATCGAAAGAATGGAACCTTAAGAATCGATTCCGGAATCGAATCGAAAGAATTGAACCTAAAAAATCGATTCCGGAATCGAATCGAAAGAATTGAACCTAAAAAATCGATTCCGGAATCGAATCGAAAGAATTGAACCTAAAGAATCGATTCCGGAATCGAATCGAAAGAATAGAACCTAAAGAATCGATTCCGGAATCGAATCGAAAGAACAGAACCTAAAAAATCGATTCCGGAATCGAATCGAACGATTTTTTAGATCCCTAGGGACCACGCGAGATAGAAAGGTTTTCCCTTACACAGATGGGCGTAATTTAGTTCCGATACGGTTCGTAAAACGCGGTCTTTTCTTATAGTGTTCCAAAATCCGGAACGATGTTTGCCGGATTAGGGGTCCGTTACTACTACTACTATGCATTGTATTTTATCGCGAGTTGGTTTTGCAAATAATCAAAGTACCGCATTTATATAAGTGACGCTTATTCCAGCCTCTGAGCCATATAATAGTAGTTGAGTGTGTTAATTCCTGTGCATTTACTACTACTCGAATGATGATGGACTACATGTGAACATTATTGAACTCTTCAACATTATTTGAACTTGTGAAATAAAAATTTTGGTGTTTTCTTTACGGCTCTCTCTTTCCTACTTGCCCGACAACCGGTTTTTGGAACGCCAAATATCTTCTACAGGTAGAGATGCAAAATTCACGTAGTTTTTGAAACATGGAAAAAAAACCGGGAATTTTGAGGAAGTTTTGAATTTTTACATAAAGACGGCCATCTTTAGGCTTAAGGTTAAAATTTTTATTTTAAGAATTCTCGCATCCAAGAGTTATTTCCAACTATTTTTTCCCAAAACTTGTTATTTTTTAACTTATTAATGTCTATATTAACTTTAACTTTAGTTCATGCTTTTTCGAACATAAAATCGAATCATTTCCATGTCACATGTGGGCACCAAAACATGACAAAAACAAAAACCATCTGTCACTGAATGTATGTAGATCGGTGATTTGGTATTGGTCAGATTGGTTTGTTTGTTTTTACTGGTTTTTGCTCTAGTTCCAAAGAACTTTGCTTATGACCAGTTTTCCTTTAATTATCGAAATTCCTTGTCAAACATTCTTTAAAATATCTTTGTAGACTGGTGAAATTCCAAAATGGTTTTGCACATTGAAGAGAAAATCAACATGAACAAGATTTCTTAAGCGAGATTAGATGTTTTTTCCTTCTCCTGTGTCAAAGGTCAAAATTCCCGAAAACTCCCGGAAATTTTCAAATTTCCCTTCCCAAAAAACCCGGGGTTTTTTCCAGCCTTTGCAACACTATCTACAGGGTGAGTCTAAACTCCAACTCTCAAGCGTCGCCTCCAGTCATGGACCGGTTTAGTCCTTGTTAGGACTCACCAGCACGGCGTAGGAAGGCAACGCTAGAGAGCGGAGGGCAAGTAGTACTAGTCTAATTCCGATTCCAAATCGGTCTTCCTCATCTGCTCTATCCTTAACGCATTCCAATCGAAAACGTTTTCCCTTTATTGGAATCGACCTAGAAAATAACTTTAGGGGCCCAAAAACAGGTGAAGGAGTCGTTTTTTCGCAAAAATAACCAAATTTTTAAGATAACTTGATCCAAGGAGCTTATCTGGTACTCCGCACTTGCATACCAAGTTTGGTGCAAATCGGACCACTTTAATTTTTGGTAAGGAATTCCAAAATGGCGGCCGACCTATAACGCCTCGTTTTGTCACCGTTTGAGGGCGCAGGCGTTATTTTAATCATTGGAGAATTTGAATTTTTGATTTCATGAATTGAATTTTTGATTGAGATTTATCAGTATTTGAGGCGTTTTGCTATCAAAACCAGCTCATTCCATATTTTTCTGAAATCCACTTTTTGTTTAATATTTTGAAAGTTTAGAGAGGGTCCTTCATGACCTGATGGAGGGATATAGCTCAAATCCAGCTCATTCCAACCCAAAATTAGATGAAAAGGTGAAAACTGTGATCTCAACTGGGAATTTTCAGATAATTTGAAAAAGTTAAGTGAATGTCATTTATTTAAAACTAGTAAAGACACAAATATTAACTAGTAAACTGGAAAAAAAACAATTTCACACAACTTAATTGTACAAAAAAACTGAAAAAAAGCATCAAAATCAGCTCATTCCAACCTAATCAAATTCTAGGCGGTTATACCTACAATTAAAAATTTACAAAAAAAGATTTAACTTTAGAACTTGTGGACATGAGAAGTTTTTTGTCTCTCCTGTAAAATTTCCAAAAAATGGAATGAGCTGGTTTTGATAGCAAAGCAAGTCATTTATCATCAGTAAGGTGTTTCCTCCGCCGAACTCCCCCCCTGTAGAACTGGTTTCTCCTTTATAGGTATTAATATGCAGGGAAAACAACATGCGTTTTTTGCAAGTGCAGAGTCTTTCATGTTTCTTCGCTTGGGCAAGAAATCTAAGTTCTTCTACAGGATTTTTCCAAAGTCCGTTTCGCGCATTTATTTGGAACCAACGTGTCTTAAGGTCACGGAAGTAAGGTCTACCCCCTGGGTAAGTGACCATGGAGAATCCATTGGAATTACAGCGCCCCTAGCGGCGAAATAAAAATGTGATTAATTAATTAAATTAATAATAAATACTGACTGCATAGTATTTGAAATTGAAATATATTAGTAATTGTACAATTCCAAGAAAAACAGTGGAAATGTCCAAAGATGTATTAACCCTCCGTCGGTCGCAACTGATCTTTTTCGCACACCTCACACATTTTCGTTCGCCTTTCCGTTATTATGGGGGGTAAAAGTCTGAAATTTTTGCTAGTCTCCTATCTTTACCGGATGTTTGGCGCCAACCAATTCATTAAATTCGCGCGCTTTGTTTAGTTTGGTTTTCATCATAATTTTACTATTTGACACTTTGCGCTCGATCTTGTATAACGTCTATAAGGTACGTAATATTATTTTTTGTAATATCGGATGCTTTTTTATTAATTTTATGAGTTCTTACGCATCAATATTGTTAAATTTTCCTCAATATTTATGTAATTTATCTAAATATTTTTGTTTTATTGAGGTTGAACATACACCTTCAAAATCGTACCTTATACGCTTACCTCGCCAAAAAAATGTTGTGCAGTATGCAAATCTACGTTTACTTCCTGCAAGTTGACAGTTTAAAGCTAAAATAATGTATTTTAGAGTTATTTTACAATAGCTACAGGGACTGTCAGCGGTCAATTCGCCCAACCTAGTATTACCTATTTAAGTTTTGTTTGTGAATGGTTATTATCTGGACAATAGTTCAAAAACAATAATTTAGAATTAATATCCCTCAGGTTTCACGTCATTAAGTATATTTTTTGGCTAAAATATTGCATTATTTATCCCGCTGAAGTAAGCTTAATTTTGTGTTATTTTAAATATTTTTCTTAATTATTTACAACAAATTTAAAATTTTTTATGTCTGAATAATACTATGAACATCTTTTATTGTTTTTAAGACCTTATCATTGAAATTAAAAGGTAGAAAATTGCGATTCTTTCTTACTAAGCTGTACGTCAGGGGTTAACTCCCTGTAAAAAGAGGTTGTGCGAGCGAATGAGTGTATGGCGCGGGCAGCAGCACCTCACCTCCGTGCCCCCCGGTGGTAAAAAAAAACGTACAAGATAAATAAAGTAATGGGGAAGGGGGTTCGGCAGTTAACTTAAGTAATTATTTGTTGGGGGGGAGTTGCGATTCGCTGATATTTTGTTGCCAAAGGGGAAGAGGGGATAAGGAAATGGCCAAAAACATGGTTACGCAATATTTGAATGGTCCAATTAAAGTAGACTACCTAAATTTAAAAAAAACTGAATAAAAATATCTTTTTTACTGCTAAGGTATTCTACCAGATTATCAAATTAGCCGAATAGAAGCTTCTCCAGTCCTGCAAAGCAAGGCGCTACCATCGCGCAATTAACGCCTCATACTCACAGAGCCATCATTGGTGCATTAATTTATGATAAGCGCGTTGGCAACGGCGCAAAATGTAAACATGTCCGCAGGTGGGAGTATAAGCAGTTCCTCTGCTGCTGCAAATAATAACGAATTCTACAAGCTCGAAGAAAGCTCTTCTTCGACATCTCAGCAGCTGGAATGCGAGAGAGAAGCTCCCTTGAACAGCACCTTCGGTGAGTGTTGTTTGCTCAGCTTTGTTTGCTCTCTGTCACCCACTTTCGATCTCGTCCAATTTTCGTCACTCGCTTCTACTAGTTGCAGTTACGTAAACTTGACACATTTGGTATGAACTGTGCCACTAGGGCTCTGGCTTATTAACATGTCCGGGGTTATAGCCATCCTGGAGTTGTCTGCACGCGACGAGTTTTCGAGCAAGCGTAAGTTGCGGAATAGAACAGCATTTTAAGTTGCTGTTGCAGATCTCTGATTTGAATTTAGATTAATTTTCCTATTTTGGTTAATTACTCATTGTTAACACCACCTACTTGTTGTTCCTTCCTTTGGTTACCCTCTTAAACAGCTTGTTTTACACTACCCATCTGTGTTTATTTATATTATTATCCGAATCTGAAAACGAACTCTACGGGATCAATCAATGACTTAGTTCATGTTTGAACCATACGTATGACTGCTTATAAAGGGCTCTCCACTATACTCTATTCATTTAGAATTGGCGCTTGAGAAATAGTGCTTTCCCCCACACTAGAAGCGTAACCATAGTTACGCTCTTCGAGCAGCCAATAGTAATAAGCCTTCTTCGTCACTTTGACGAGGATAGTTGCTATGGGTATACCAATCGGTGGTGGGGGAAGGAAATATTTTCAAGCGCCAGTTCAAAATGAACAGAGTACAGTATAGGACCCCGTATCCGGCTCGCTCGGGACCGGCATCAGTCCGGTTTACGGGAAAATCCGGTTTTCGGAACAATTCCCGAAAAAAGCTCAGAAAGACCGCGTCTATTCGTAACACGCGATCGTAACGAAAATACGCGCAATGACGCGCAATCTGCAGGGTCACGCGAGAGAGCAAAATAAATAATCTCGCGCGGCCCCTGGCATCCCTTTCGGCGCCGAAATGCGTTTTTTCGGCGTGCGTTTTTGGAGGTCACGTGAGTCCTACGGACCAATGGCTAGGCGTATTCAACCGGCATGACAAACTGGTTTTTCTCCCGGCATAGATGGACTTTTTCTCGGCACTGGAAAAACGTAAGCGTCACGTGATTAAAATCAATTACTTTAAAGATTTTGTACTAAAATAGTTCTTAAGTAACCATAAAAATAAACTTAAGACTAAAGAAATTAAAAGCTGAACTCACCTGATCGGACTTGTTTGTTTCGGTTTTGATACGATGCCGATTTTCGGCACGGTGACGAGTACGCTGCGTTTTTTCGGTACCGAAGCGCGTATTTTCCGCGCGACTTTGGTTACCAAAGTTTATCCCTTTTTGATTGAAAAAAGGGACTACGTCATCCGCGTGCCGATTTTCGGCGCCGAAAATCGGAGTACATCGGTCGGAACTCACTGGATCCTTTCGGAGCACAGATTTGGAACTTAAAGAAAAAATTTTAATTTTGGAAAAACCGCCGGTTTTCGGAACACTCCGGTTATCGGGACGCCGGATACGGGATCCGATACTGTATAATAATATCCTATTTTTGATCCCCTAACCTCCTGTCACTAGGTAAAGGTTGGGATGAACCAACTGCCATTTGGTAACTTCCGAGTTAAATTCAAGAACAATTTTGTCTGCTAATTACCTCATGTGATATCAGTAAGTTTATACATTATATGGGTATTTTTAAGGACTCAGCTAGAACCCATAGTAATACGAGTAGAAAACAGGGTTCCCACGGTCCTTAAAAGTCCTTGAATTTTTTAAGGCCAAATTTAAGTCTTTGAAAAACATTCTAGGTCCTGGAAAAATGACTTAGGTCCTTCAGCCTCTAATCGAGCTTAATCTTTTCAGATCTTTCTTTGTTGTTTTCTTGAAATTTTCTTTAAAACTACTCTAATGAACATAACTTGCGGCCAGTTTTACAAACTGACAGTGAAGAGCGACTTCTCCTCTCGTTCCGATTGTATGCGGGAAAAATAACTTGTCCTGAAATACGACTCATTTTTAAATGTCTGCGAGAAAGGTCCTTGAAAAATTTTGTCAAGGTCCTTGATTTTCAATGTTTCCAAAGAGTGGGAGCCATGGAAAAAAAGTTACACTGCTGTCTCCCAAGGTAAAATTCTAGAGGCTTCGACCCCTCAATGTTTTTACTGCCACCCGGGAGGCAATTTTCCTTGTATTTTTGATTGACAACTTTGATTATTTGTATATTACATATACGCCTGTGTAGAGGCTTCGTTTTATAGATGGGATAGTTCAAGCTTGCCTCATTCTATTGCCCGCTCTAATCCAACAAAAGGCAAGTTAAAGAATTAGTTTTGTTTTCAATATCCAGTATTCAATCTGAAAGTTGTCAATCCAAAATCACTATTTTTGAGTCATTATAGTCAGTAGACTCTTTTAACATTCGAAAACAAGTTTAATCAACTTGCACTATAAACTCTTACGTGCCTGCTCTAACTCAAAAGGTTGGCTAAAAAATTAGTTTATTTTCAATATCCAACATTCAATGAGAAAGTTTACTTTCTTAACCAAAACACTTGTGCTATTTTTGGGAGATAGGTGGATATTAACACCAGTGAACATCAATTTTTCACAGAAATATTTCTAATGTAATTGTCAGTGTAGTTGGCGACATGTTTATTCAACTTCCACACTGAAACTCAAACCAAAGAAACCAAGCCTGTAGTCAAAAATGGCAGTAAAATAGTATATTCTCAGTGGTCTGTGCAAGGCAATTTTACTACCTTTTTGCAGTACCTTCACAATTTCACCATTTTATAAGTCGGAAATTTCACGAATTCAGTTTTAGTAAAAAGATACCTTCACAAATAAAATTTTTCAAAGAAAGTTATATAGGAACCTATATTCTCTCAATAATAGTCAACTTTTTAGCCATTCTAGACTGAATTTTCCTTAGTTTTTAATGTTTAAAAATTATTTACATGAGATTTTGAACATATTTTCACAAATTAGCCCTAAATTTTCACAAAATGGGTACCTCTTAAAAAAAACCTATACTGACCCCTGATTTCTGGCAACCCAGTTTTATAGAAGTTGAATTGCTTACTTGCCAATAAACTGATTGGCAACACTGAATTTCTCTAAAAAAATGTCACCTAAGCCTGGTTTCTTGGGATTCACCTTAACCCATCAGTGCATACTGTTGCCATTTGGCAACCCCATTTTCTACTCGAACTTCCATTTCCAAACGACAACACCATGCAATAAGTACAATAAATATAACATTTCATTGTTATAGCACTTTAGATTGCCAGTAAATGGCAGCAGGGGTACTATTTTGAGACATTTGTTAGTAGCTAGTGAGACGAAAGTCAAGACACAGAAAACGCCAAAATAAAAGGACCCTATAAATTAAAATAAAAAAAATTTCCAGCTTGAAAAGAAATAATTTTGAAAAGATAAGTTGTTTTTTTTATATTTTTAGAGCTTTTGGTTTTATTTCACTTCACAAGAGACACAAATTAATTTCACAAGGGACAAAGTTTTTTGTCAATTAAATGTAGAAAAAAAAATTAAATTAATTTTTTTAATTATTTTTTTACTAATTTACACCATAATAGAAGTCAAATAAATGATTTTCAATTGAATTTAAAAATCATGCATTTGTAGGGTTAAAATTCTAATAAAGAAATCTCTGTGGGGGTTAATTTCAGACTTGGACCTGTTGAGGCGATGCAGCGTTGCAGACGACACTCCTCTTGGCTACGCAGAGCTGAGACTCCCGGACAGAGATTCGCCTGCCGAGAGTGCCGAACAGTGGAACATGAACTACCTCGAAGCCTCCATCTACCTCGAGGTAAGGGGCCGTTCAAATATTACGTAAGCACCTAAGGAGGGGGTTTGCTCTTTGCTTATTTTTGCTGACAAGGGGGATATATGAGTGATGCTTACGTAAAAGATGGTGCATTTTCGAAAATATCTTGTTTCTTTGCATAAATAACTTCAAAATTCAACAAAAAAATAACTGTAACAAAAATTTGAATTACTAAATCTGATGTAAGCACTTTTTTCTGGAGATGGACCACCCTAACATTTTGAAAAGTAGTGTTTCGACTCATTTTTAAACCCTTAGGATGACACCCAAAAAGGACAGCTCCTTGGACGAGTCACCTAATTTTCAAGGGGAAAAAAACGGTACTTACTAATAGGGATGTCAAAATTTCAGGGGGGGGTCCGGCAGTTTCTTACGTAATTATGGTGGGGGGGTTGAGGTTTGCTCATCTTTGCTGACAAGGGGGTTAAAAGTGACCAAAAAAGTGCTAAAGTAATATTTGAACAGCCCTTAATGCCAGGGTTGGCAAAAACCCGGGTTTTTTTGAAAAAACCCAAGTGGGTTGGGTTTTTTCTGGTTTTTTCAATAAAACCCTGAAAAAACCCATATAAAACTGGGTTTTTTCGGAAAAAGTGTGGGTTTTTTCAAAATTAAGGGGTTTTCTCCAATATAGTAGGTGGGTTTTTTCAAATTTTAGTGAATTCTTTCTATGTTAAATGTGTTCTGTCAAAATAATGTCAGTTTTCCACAGTTAAGTGGGTTTTTTCAAAGTTTTTATACTTTGAAAAAACCCACTAAAATTTAAAAAATATCCTAAAATTTGAAAAAACCCATTCAATATTGAAAGAAATCTATTGAACTTTGAAAAAAACTCACTGAAATTTAAAACAACATCATTTACTTTTTAATACCCTGTTAAAGTTTTGAAAAACCCATTAAAATTTTAAAAATATCCTTAACTTTGAAAAAAAAACCACATTAAATTTTGAAGGAACTGCCAAAATCTTGAATTTTCTTGAAAAAACCCGAAAATGGGTCCAAAATGTGGGTTTTTTCACATGGGTTTATTTGAAAAAACCCATTGGGTCCAACCCAATTGGGTCCAATCCAGCCAACCCTGCCTAACGCTACTACTCTAAAGATTAATATTCCCATGCAGGGATTTCAACCCGGCCACACAACCCCGTTGGGTTCTTTCAATAAAATCTAGCCCTAAGTTTTTTTTAAATTGGGTAAAATTTCAGTAATAACAGCTCGATCAAGTCTTTTAAGCACTTGTTGAGAAATGTACATTTCTCAAACTATAATATTTGAAGAGAAATATTAACCTCCCCTATTTTATTAAAAACTTTCAGTTTTAATCTTGTTTTAGAAATCTAGACCCTAATTCAAAAAAAGCTAACATGTTTTGAAACTCTAAAAAAAATTGATAATAGTGTTAAGATCTACATTTTACATTTTTCAAACTTGCGCTTTTAAACTTTGGTTTAGTGTTGAAAAACGGAGATAGATGTTAAAGTTAAGATTTAACCTCAGATGCTTGGTCAGGGGTGCATCCAGGATTTTTTTCCCAGGGACCGTTTTTGGGAATTTTGAGAAAAACGGAATTGAATTTTGTGAAAATAATTTTTTTTTCATTCTAAAATAAGGTCCTATTTCTGTAAATATATTATTATTTTAATAAAACTACACTTAGCCAGTGCATATAGCTTGATTAAAGTCAGTTTTTGAGGATCGGAATTTTTTGCAGGGGCCGTTTTCGGCCCCAATTTCTTTCTAGATGCACCCCTGTTGGTAGTCCATACTTTAAAGCAAATAATGCTGACTAAGAACCCTATAGAATCCAATGATCCAAATTTTCAATTATCCCATCTATGTTCAGTCCCAATTTATTTGGATAATTGGAGTTTCCTTTTGTACTCCATTTCACCTTTACTTGTCAGCACTGTTCACCCTAAATTTAATTATTGTGCTAGTATAGAAGTCTTTCTGAGGGGTCCAAGCTCCCCTTTGTATCTGCCACTTGTGCCAACTACTGGGTTCCATAGGTCAGGGGGAAAACCTGTGAAAGTCAAAGAATTTTAATTTCACCCAAAAAAAGTCAGGGGAAGTTTCTCATTTTTTTATAAACCTTGAAAATCATCAGTTTTTAATGTTTGTGTATCAGTTTTTGATCTCTCAGGAGGTTTAAAATGCAAGAAAAAATATATGCAGTGGGTAGCTATTTTTTTTGCTGAAAAACCTTAAAAATTGACCGAAAAAAATCAGGGAATTTCATTTATATACATATATTGTGTGGAACCCTGCTGGGAGCATTGCTTAACAAACTTATTAGATACCAAATTTTGTAATGGTTTACAACATCTTAAATTAATTCTAAAATTGCAGAGTTAATGTCTACCAGATGCATAGAAAGAAAATTTTAAGAATAAGTTATATTAACTTAAACAGTATAATAAATATTATCAATAACTTATTACTATTAGAACAAACAGTTACCTAATAAGCAGCACAACTGCCATTGTAGCCTTAACAAGACACTTGCCAGCATATCATGGGGAGTGGAGAATCAGAGCCAAAAGGCCTATATTTTATACATGTGGCAAATGTGACATCACCAGACACTTAACCAATCAGGAAGGGGCAGATGTGACATCACCAAACACTTAACCAATCAGGAAGGGGCAGATGTGACATAACAAACACATAACCAATCATGAAGAAGTAGATGTAACATCACCAGACACTGAACCAATCAGGAAAGGGCTGATGTGACATCACCAAACACTTAACCAATCATGAAGGGGTGATGTCACATCCACCACTTCACTTGAGATCTCTAACTGTATTCAGAAAAACTTAAAACTCACCAGTTAATATTTATTTCCAATCAAGCAAGTGAATACCCAAAACAAACTTACCAGCAGCTAAAGATAGAAAGGGAGTTTTTCGCTGACTGTGATTGGTGGAATCTTTCATTAACCGATTGTTGACTGCTGGTCAAGTAGCAGCAAATAAGGCAATAAAATTAACCGATGGGCATTACAGTTAATTTGGTACAGCTTTAGAAAGAGTCCTCCAGCCGCCATGTTTACCCACAGTAGTCAGAATAGTTTGTAAATTGCTCTTTTGATTCTTATTTTTCTTATATTCTTTCTTTATTCTTATTTTGTTCTTTTTTTCTTATTCTATTATTCTTTTAGGGGTTCAATTCCATGAACGTTCCAACTAAACATTGCCAATCTCTTTTGAACCCCACATACATTCAAATATCGACAATATTTCCGATTTTTAATGATAAACTGTACAGGTATTCATCTAATTAAACAAATAATCTACGAGTTTGAAATTATTTAGCACGTTCTCTACTTTTTGGTGTCTGAAAGAGCATTGTGGTACTTGGCGGGAACGTTAACGGAATGGAACCCCCTTTTAAGATCACATTTAACTTATTCCTTTTTTTATATTGAAATTATTTTTGTAATAATAATTCAACATTCATTGATCATTATTGTTTTTAATGAAGGTCTAAATGTAAAGAGTGCGTAAATGCGTGTTATAAATCGGTAAAAATCTAGAAGTGGGGTTGGCGCCTCTTGGCGAATTTTTTGTCACCAACTTCACTTTGATACTTTGGCGCTACTACTTTGCTTGGCGATTGAACCCACTTCTAGTTTTAAGCCTATCAATCAAATGTCTCCCTGTCTGTTTGTGAATCTCCCTGTTGTTTTGTGAATCTCATGTCTGGTTTCAGGAGGGTGAGAACAACGACAAGTTCACGTTCCACCCGCGCAGTCGGGACGCCTTACCCGCCTACAAGTTGGTGCACAACCGCCTGTTCTACTGTGTGGATCTTGCAGCGGCACTGGCCTTGCTTGCACTGGCACTCACCGAGCGGCCTGCCGTGCCATCCTTTGCCGCACCGGAGTGGGTACGTGTTGTTGTTTCTTATGCCACTTTGGGGCCGTTCAAATATTACGTAAGCACCTAAGGGAACGTACCCATACTATGTGACCCGTTCAGGGGAGGGAGGGGGTCTTCAAAATACCACGCTTGGTCACAGGGGGGAGGGGGGTAAAGCCCTGGATCTCTACCTTAAGTAGCGACATCACGCTCAATCGGCCTCCATTTTGGGGAGAACTCACTACTAGTCTGGATAGTCTAGCTTATCGTCACTAGTAGTGAATTCTCCCCAAAATGGCGGCCGATTGAGCGTGATGTCGCTACTTAAGGTAGAGGATCTAGGGCTTTAGAGGGGGGGGCTTAGGGTTTCGTCACGTAGTCAATTTCCTCTAGTCATTATGACAAATTTAACACAATTTAATTAGTGGAATTAGCAAAATTAAGCCAAAATATTAATTAAAATTATACAAATTAAGCTTTTTAAACTTTCTGTTTGCAAAAAATGATTGAAAACCGTATTTATGATCCAGATACTTAGATGCCATCCTTCGCCGCACCGGAGTGGGTACGTGTTGCATAGCTGACAACTCTTCCGTTTTACCCGGAAGATTTCCGTTTTTTAAGATAATCATCCGTTTTTCGATCAATTTTTTTGTTCAAATAATTCAAGCAGCCTATTTTTGCAGAGGACAAAAATGTTTTGAAATGGTGTTTGATAACAATTTTCTTAAAAGAGGCTAAATCTTGCACATAATAGGCTTTAAAAAATTAACATTAAGAATAATATTTGAAAGGATAAAATTTTTATTGATCTGAAATTGGTTTTTTTAATGTCTGTCGTAAAGTTAGGTAGTTAGTGTGCTCATTTGATATTAAATGTGTGTTTTCTTACAAGGAAACATTCTCAGGATGAACTCACAGAATTGGACGAAAATTTTACAGGGGTTAGTATATGACTCAAAACACCTTCTGTAAAAAAATTAGCTGCTGAATTACAGTAGAAAAGCTGTAAAAAATTATTGAAAATTATCATATTTAACGCCAAATGTAACCCTACAAGGCAAGAAACGCAGAGAGAACGCCAAATGCTAGAATGAACTGGCCGCGTTTTCTCTGATGCCACTTAAATGAGCGAATAAAAAAAGTTCAGCAAAACAGGAATAAAAATTAATTAAAGAAGTAAAATTAAAGTAAATAACGCATGAAGCAATACAAAATTATATGCAAATTAAAAAGAATCCAACATCTATTTAGCATTTAATTTTTAGGAGTTATCTGCCGCATATTTTTTAAAAATGCATTGGAAACTATATATTTTATGGCACTGTCTAAATCCACGAAAGTAACAACTCAACTCTAATAAATTTCGCTAATACTTTAGCACGGGCCAACTTTCGTGGATTTAGACACTTCGAATCAAATTTCTCATTCCATCCGATTGGAAAGTCGCCAAGTGGTGCTAAATGAATGTGTTTGGCAACTCAGAACCCAAATTTCAAATTTAAATAACTCCTCTCCTATTGAAATTCAGCAGCTAATTTTTTCACAGTAAGTGTTTTGAGTCATCTTCTTATGCCTGTAAAATTTTGGTGCATTTCTGTGAGTTCACCCTAAGAATGTTTCCTTGTTAGATCTTTGTACTGAAAGATATCCATGCATGCTACTTGGGTGTAGTAACTATAGTGGGTAGCCTTGACTTAGATTAAGAAAAAAATGCCATGGGTACCTTGATTTTTAAAATCTTCCTTTTTTTTTACATTCCCAATGTTGGCAGGTATGGTGTTGTTGTTTCTTATGCCATTTGTAATATCCAAGCTCCACCACAAGCGGAATTTCATTTTCCTTAATTCCAAGTTGATATTCTTGACTTACAAGTCTCTTTTATGCGATAAATTTTCATTTTTAAGCCAAATTAATATAACAGCTACCGATCAGCCAACGATAGTAAAAGGGTCAGGGGATTTTTACAGACTTTGCACGGCCGATAGTTAGATAACCGGTGATAGTTGGGGTCTTGCTTTTATATACAGGCAATTGTCTCTTTCTCTTTCGATCAACTTCCACCTGTCTCCCCTCTGAAATACTAGTTCCAGCGTTGTCAAAATTATGTGACTCTTTTACTATCGTTGGTGCAGCAGTAGCATGGTAGAATTTCGAATTTCAAAGTGTTAAGAATTTTTAAGGGTTAAAATAAATGTTACTAATTGTTTTAGTAATAATAATAATTAGTGTTAATGGGCTCGGTATTTCCGATTTTTCTTGATTTAAGAGATCGGATGTCCTCTCAAATTTTCTCCTGATGTCAGAAAATTGAAATGAAAAGTTATTAATAAATAATGTTTCATTTGCAGATCCACGCGAGTGTGGAGTTGCTGTGCCTAAGTCTGATGTGCGCTGAGTCTGTGATGAAAGTCCGCTGGATGGGCAGCCAGGCATTCTTCCACCACAAGCGGAGTCTCATAAAGGTCACAATTTATTTTGTTAAGTTTGTTTTCTCATTAATTACATGAGCAGGTCTTTTTTTGTTCTCTAAAAGTCTTTTTCATGATCATGGTCACTTTTTCATGGGTATACTAACTACTTGAGTATACTACTTCCAATGATTAAATTTCCAAAATTTTGCTGGGGAAAGATCTCCAGACCCCCTCTACATTTTAAATTTTTTATGTTTATTTTTATCCTGTTTTTCCCCTTAAAAAATATCTGACTTACAATTTATTATAGTTCTCTTTCCTAAGCATCTCTATATTAAGCATTGAAACACGCTTAACTGTTTTTCTCCCTAGTGTTTTAATTTCAGCTCTGTTATGCCTAAATTATTTTACTGCATGCTTTACTCGCACCTTATTTCTGAAAGTTAGTAAAATAAGGAATGTATAGCAGGCATGTGATTTTTCCGCTTATTAGCTGAAATCCGCTAATTTTAGAGGTACAGTAGAACTCCAATTATCCGAACTCCAACTATCCGAATTGCCGATTATTCGAATCGATTTCAGAATTAATAAAAAAAATTCTTATTCATTAGTTATTCACAGGGGTGCAGAAAATGTTTCAGGATCCAAAATTTCCCCAGAACACAATTTTTTTTCTCCGAAATTTCCCCCAAAATGAAATTTCATAAAAAAAATTAGTTTTTTCAGTTCGTTAACTTCTTTCAGATTCAATAATTTTCACATAATCCATAAATTTAAATTGATCTTTATACTCTTTTTTAGTCTTTCTTACACACTTATAATCTTGGCTCAACAAAGAGTGTCCCTTTCTATAAATATGAAAAATTGTCTACTTTTCTCAAATTTGAGCTACCTGTAAATTTCTCCTTAATGAACTCAAGATTTAAATTAAGAACATCGATTTGATTAAACAAGAACGCAACGCTATTAGTGAAAATTTCCCATTCTACCAGGGATAGATTGTTTTTCCTGCATACCAATCGTAAAGCAAGGAAAAGCCAACATCCAGGTATTCACCTAGATAATTAGGTTTTTTAGCGCAGATCCGTAATTTTTCCCACTCTACAACTATAACTCCGCTGTTTTCACCCGATTTTCATTGAAATTGGAGGTTTTGATCCTGTCAATGAACAAAATATCTGTTTTCAGGTAATGATATTGGATTTTTTAGTTTTTCTTTCTATCTTGGGGGAAAATTTCCCCAGAGCTGCTTGAATTTCCCCCGAACATTGTTCGGGCGTTCGGACATATTCTGCACCTCTGGTTATTCAGGGCCGAATGCAGCTACGTTCTGTAACGATTCATACAGCAATTAATTATAGTAAACCCCATTTTTTCGGAAAAAATCCAATTATCTGAATTTTTGATTATCCGAATGGGGTCCCAATTGATTCGGATAATTGGAGTTCTACTGTATTGAGAATCGGAATTCCGCTCAATTGTGTGCGGAATTAATAATTCAAAGCGGGAAAAAATCTGAATATTTGTTTCCTGAGTGGACATAAAATGAAACAAAACGATTTAAAACCCTGTTTTTTAGGGTCAAATTTCAAAAAATTTCTGAGATTGAGTTTAGTAAGATGAGAATCCTATCTAAAAAGTATTTAAAAGCTAAATTGAACCTATTATATGGGATATAGGGATTTGAATTTGGGCCCCTCCCGAGATAAATTTCTATACCACTGTAACTTATCTAGACACTTCTAAAAAAAATTTCAGATAATTTCTTTCTTGAGCAATCACATGCCTGGTTATTAAAATAGAGAAAATGGGCAAATATGAAAATAGTTTTGTAACTTGTGTCAAATCTTGACAAGTAAGATGTTTTCAATTTTTCCAAAACTAGCCACCCTAAAATACATGGGAATTTAATGAAATTATTCAAACAGGCTTTGGTTTGCAGACTGTTAAATCAAAATATCTATGAAGGTAATATACAAAAAATGTACAGCAATCAAATGCAAAAAAAATGTGTAAAATAGTCTTGTAAAGGTGAAACAAATTAAAATATTAAAAGATAAAAATTTTGGTTATAATCGGAAAAAACACCCCCCTAATTTACGAATATCCCCTTACAAAATCTTGGATACAAATCCATATTTAAAACATTGTCTCACAGGGTGGCTATAGAACCTGGAAATTGGGGAAATTCTTAAAAATATGTTAAAATCAGGGAAAATTCCTGAGGAGATCATTTTGTGCTACTACTACAATTTTTCTTCCTCTGAAACCTTGTGAATATTTTTTACTTTTCTTAACTCAATGAGAAACATATTCTGCATCTTATAATTTGCTCGAGCTTAAAATTAAGTTTTAATATTTTTTGTATTTTTTCATTTTAAGTAACAAGTTAGTGTTTTTTAATTATCTTGTATGCACATAATGGTTCTAAGTACAGAGAAAGCCCCCCAAAAAAATTTATAAAATTAGTTCCTGTAAATCAGGTTTCTCAGTTTCTGTAGCCACCCTGTCTTAACTTATTATTCTATGATTCTCATGAAATGTGTTCTTTTTCCCAGCTGGTGGTGTTGGCAATCATGGTGGTAGAAGCTGGTGTGGTGTTGGGGAGACAGACTAGCCACTTCCGTGTGACCCGTGCCCTGCGTCCCGTATTCCTCATCGACAACCACTACTGCAAGGGCATACGAAGGTGAGAAAAAAACACTTTCATCTACTCATCTATCAAAATAATTTCAATTAAAATTTTCAGTGATATTTTACTAAAAGACAGGGTGAAAATGTGAAATGTCACAGACCTAACAATGGAATGGCCCTTAAGAGAACACTGAATAACTCATAATGTTCCTCTCTATCGTTAAATTCTGTTATGACACAAAGACAGTTCCTACTGAAATTCTCTAAGCAATGTTTCTTTTTGGGATTCCAGTAATAGTTATTTCATACTGATCATGATGATTTCAGAATTTCATGAGAAAACCTTTGAATTTATTTTTAACACTTGTTTGATAGAAAGGGGGGAACTAACTCTTAATTAAAAGAATGTTTGAGTTGTTGCAATGTGTTTCAAGGTGATCTGTCAGATCATGCAGTTAAATACATTAACTTAATTCAGGGATAAGATTGACAAAAAAAAGTCTGAAAACGGCAAGAATCGATAAGAATATCGTAAACAAAACCAAATAAAATTATTTAGCTGCCTCTGATATGAAAACTTACCATAGGAAAGATCCTCATAAACTAAAAACATTCACAAAAAAATGAAAAATCAGTCGTTTTCAGTTGAAAATTCCAGCTTATAAACTGTTTTTTTTTCTATTAAAAGTCTGAAATTTTTTTAAAAAAGTTTTTAAAAGTCTGAAAATCCTACAAAAGTCTTAATAATCTCATCCCTGATAGTGAATTAGCAACCACTTAAGGAATCGTTAAATTCCGTTATGAATGAACACAAAAGACCTGGTGAATGTTCTAAATGATTGAAATGTTGAAATGATTGAAAAACTTTGAACTATTTTTAACATTGACTGATAGGGACCAAGGAGGCTTTTTAATTTA
The DNA here is from genome assembly GCA_024610705.1 of Tetragnatha versicolor. Classification (NCBI taxonomy): domain Eukaryota; kingdom Metazoa; phylum Arthropoda; class Arachnida; order Araneae; family Tetragnathidae; genus Tetragnatha; species Tetragnatha versicolor. The sequence goes on from JANDEH010000041.1 coordinate 1,548,478, forward strand.
AAGTTTTCCCTTGCATTTACTGTCAAGTGAATGTTAAAAATAGTTACATTGAACTATTTTACTAAGAACTGAATAAACTTTGAATTGGAAACCCTTGGGTTGCAATGTATTGCTCCATGTTGTGCAGAAACACGACATTTAATTGATTAATTGCAAACAATGTTAAAAATCAAACAAGGTAAAAGCCAACTGAAATCTTCCGGCTAAACAATTGGCAGCTATGTATAGGTTCACCATACGTCCAGGGTTACCCCGGTACAGTCCGGGATGGATTTTTAGAGCTGTCCGGGGTCACAAAAATGTCCGGGGTTTCGCACTGTTAAGGTATGCCAGACATTTTTATGAAAAATCCTGACAAAACTCTTTGAAATTGCGTTGTTTTAAACATTCTAACATCTGTACTAAATTTGGAGAACTTACTTTCAGTGAATTTTACAATAAAATCAAGTCAATCCAAGAATTTTTGAAAAAATAATGTCGCATAAAGAAATGAAATTTGATATTTCTGTTCAATGTTTATTAGTTTGAATGTGTTTTCTTATTTTTTTAATCTTTGATGTTTTGAAATGGTACTTATTAGAAAATTTCAAAAATATGTCCTGGGTTGGACCTAAGAAAATATGGTAGGCCTAGCTATGTACAGTGTGGATAATTCGAAGCTGAAGAGAGCACTGAATGCCCCTAAGAGTTCCTCCCGAGGAATGGTTAAGTTATGTTATGACATCAGGGCAGTTCCTACTGATATTCTCTTAGCAATGCTTCCTTTGGGATTCCAGTAATTAATTATTTCAAAATTTCGGGAGAAAATCTTTGAATTGATTTTCAACACTAGTTTGACAGTTAGTTAAAAAAGAATTGTTTTTCCGCAGGGTGATCCGTCAGATTATGCAGTCTCTTCCCCCCATCCTGGACATGCTGTCATTGCTCCTTTTCTTCATGCTCATATTCTCCGTACTGGGTAAGTTTAATTTCTTCTCAATTTTTTAAATAAGAATCTGAATTTAGTTTACCGTAGTTAGTCTGACTCGTTCTTTTCTTCGACAGGTTTCTACATGTTTCGTTCTGTCAGCCACGATACAGTGAGTGTTCTCAGCTATTTTTTTCGTGGTTCTAACGGTGCTTAAGGTATCCGCCTACCCCTAAAAAGACGATTTCGACTTTTTCCCTCGAAAATTTGTTTCTTACATTTTCAAGTGGTTTAGACGTTTATCATTCCAAAACTGTTCTCATTTTACTTGTAGGTGAGTTAGAAAAGAAATTACAGCATTTTTTAAAACAGATAGTCGTGTGTGATCGTATACAAATATAAACTTTGAAGCTAATTTTCTCGGAACTAAATTTTGCATAAAAACCCTCCACTATTTACATGATTACTCAAAAACTATCCAAGATATTCACTCCAAATTTTAACAGTATATTAATCATACTGTTATTAACCAGATGGACTACAGATTTTTATGCAAGTTTATTAGTTTTGTTTTTATTGATGTTTTTTTGTTAAATGCTTGTAGAAATTTTGAAAATTTTCACTTACCTTTACATTTTATGCTGTTAAACAATTACATTTCAAAATATGTCTTACACATTAGTCCATTCTGAAGATAAATATTATACGATACTTGTGTCCAAAGGAAATTTATATAGGGGTAATAGTTTTTGGGCAAGAGTGAGAGGGGTTTTATAAAAATTCGCTTAAATTTTACACTAATTACCCCATATTTTAAAAAATAATATAATTATTTTCGATTTTTCAGCATTAATCAATGTTTTGATGTACATTTAAACTAAAAATTAAAAAACAAATTTTGTAGATAAAGTATTTGGTCTCAAAGGTAGGCGGATACCTTAAAAACTTTAAAAAGTGCTTAGTTTTTGTACTTAAAAAACTAACTGTAAAAGTACTTAATATATTACTTTGGTTCTTAGTTTTTCTCGTAATGCGAGTCATTGAAAAGTGGTTAATTGTAGACAGAAACTGAAATTTTCTGGAAAGTGGAGTGCCCCCACTCTCCTCTACTATTTATAAGTCAATAAATAGATTTGCATATACTTAACTGAGCTGCTTATTAGTTATTAAATAAATGCATGTTGCTGTGGATAGTATGTCTCCACCTAGTGCTATAGTCTGTGTAAATAAAATAGGCGGTTGGACGTCATTAGTTGACGTTCGTCGCCTTGGTAACGAAGGAGAAAATGTAAGAAGTTCTGCTTTATTTTTGCACATCGGTTAAGGAAGGGCGTGAAATTTCCGGTCGCCAACTCGAAGTTGGCGAGTAAATTTACTTATGCATTTCATCAGGTGGCAAGCAGGTTGCCACATTAGGAACTACATTTTTGACATCTTTGAATCAAAAACCACTGCTTTTTGGTGTGTTTCGGGATTATTTTTAATTGCATGCAGAAAAGCTCATTTCATTAGCTCGTAAGCAGGGACATCATCGAGTTGGCAAAGATCCAAACCTATCAAATGAGCTTCTCCAACAATCTGAAGCAGTTATTATTATTTGATTTAGTGGTACTTGATTGGTGGATTTGTTCTTCACCAGTTCGAAAAGGAGGAAAAAATTCGCAATCCGTTTTTGTAGGATTCCCTGGATTTGCCGGCACCATTATGCAGGGTTGGCAAAAACCCGGGTTTTTTTGAAAAAACCCAAGTGGGTTGGATTTTTTCGGGTTTTTTCAATAAAACCCTGAAAAAACCCATATAAAACTGGGTTTTTTCAAAATTAAGTGGTTTTCTCCTATTGTGTAAGTGGGTTTTTCAAATTTTAGCGAGTTCTTTTTATGTTAAATGTGTTCTGTCAAAATAATGTCAGTTTTTCCACAGTTAAGTGGGTTTTTTCAAAGTTTTTATGCTTTGAAAAAACCCACTGAAATTGTAAAAACACCCCTTATTTACTGAAACCTGGTTTAAATTTTGAAAAAACCCACTATAATTTAAAAAATATCCTAAACTTTGAAAAAACCTACTGAAATTTAAAAAATCTTCCTTATTTTTTATATCTAGTTTGAACTTTAAACGTCCTAAATTTTGAAAAAACCCAATTCAATAATGAAAAAACCCACTGAGAATGAAAGAACTTATTTAACTTTTTTTTTAAAACTCCCTGAAATTGAAAAAACACCATTTAATTTTTAAAACCTAGCTAAAATTTTGAAAAAAACCCATCAAAATTTTAAAAATATCCTCAACTTAGAAAAAGAATCCCATTAAGTTTTGAAGGAACTGCCAAAATCTTGATTTTTCTTGAAAAAACCCAAAAATGGGTCCAAAATGTGGGTTTTTTCACATGTTTTTTTTGAAAAAACCCATTGGGTCCAATCCAGCCAACCCTGGGTAGAAACCATGGCAACGCACAGGGGAAAGGTGTGGAGACTTACTTTTCAACCGCCTAATTCAAATTACTCAGACTATGTTATCATTATATAACTTGGTAACGTTTTATTCATGTCCTCATATAGGCTGTGTATTAGTGTGATTACTTATGTCAATCATTTCTGATAAATGTTTTTCCCTCCTCTGCAGTACTTCACATCTTTGCAAGAGAGTTTCGTGAGCTTATTTGTTCTACTGACTACTGCAAAGTGAGTTGTATGATTTATATTTATTTTTCAAATTCCTTCTATAATATTTTTAAAAAAACTTCTCTTAGAAGTTTTGAAATGTAATGAACTTCTAATAATTGAAAGACAAAAAAATACACTTTCTCTGGTGTAAACTTTAAAAACCGATAAAAATAATTGAATCGTCAGTTGCAAGAAGGGAATAAGTCCAAAAATCAAGTTTTGAGAAAATCGAAAAAAAGTAATGGAATTTACATTGTATGGACATCGATTTCACCACTTCAAGGGGCGATATCTCCCTATAGGGGTTAGTTATTTCCCCCCTCTTTTCACCCATGTGTAGGGCAAAGCTTGGAGATTGTTTTGAGCACAAAAAGTCAATTTGTCATTTTTTGGACTTATTCCCTTCTTCAAACTGACGATTCAATTACTTTATATTGTGTTGTATAAATGTTGAGAAATCTCTAATATATAGTGCAATCTGGATTGCTTGAACATCTTTAATTCCAAATCACGTACCAAAGTTTTCTCTTGGTTGCTTGAATGCCCTACTAAATTTATTTTTTTTTAAATCAAAGGAAAAATAATTATAAGCCTGGCAACTTCTTTAATATGAAGTTTTTTAGGGAATATTTAGGAAAATACCAGAAATTAAAGTTGCATTTTCTTTAATTCAATGTTTCCATTCAAATGTCAGTCCACTTAGCTTCAAAGTATCCAAGGATACAACTGTTATACCCCGTTCGCACTGGCCTTTATTTTTGTTAGCACTTTGTTGTCATGGAAACACACTAATCAATTCACTAGTCAATTAATAATATTTTATGTGTTTTTACTTGTATTTTTGGTGACATTAGTTTTAAGTTGTATTGAGAAATTGAATGTTTAAGTTTATATTGGGCTAGTTTATATTGGGCTGCACGGAGGGAAATGGTCTATGCGACCCATTCCTCGACGTAATAAAAAAAATTTATTTTACAAATCATGCTGTTATTGTTTACACACAGTAAAGTGCTTATTTTCGCCCCTTGTCAGTGCAAACGCCGTTTTCAAAAGATGGGGCGATTTTGCCTTTGTTTCCATTACAACTAAGTGCTAACTAAAAGAAAGGCAAAAATAAAGGCCAGTGCAAACGGGGTATTACAAGGATACAAGGAAGGAAAATGATTAGTGTTTAGCGGTATTATTTCAACTAATGGTCCCTGATAATTTTGGCTACAAGTGTTTGGTTTCCCTACAGCTTTCCGGATGTGATGATGCCATCATATGCCCAGACCAAGTGGTCGACGTTGTTTTTTGTCACCTACATCATCATCCATGTCTACTTCCTCATGAACTTGGTAAGCATACTATTTTAACCCAACTCGGCACCAGAACATCAAAAAAGTGCAAAAACTTTTTTATCTTCTTCTCAATACAACCAAAATGCCCCTATAATTTGTCTGTAAAAAAATTGTTTTTTCTTGTGTGCACTCCTTCCTTGTTATTTTTATGAGCCTCATATGAGGCCGTATTTTTTTCATTTTAACAGAAAACACTTGGTTTAGAACTAATTAAAAGACACGGTCATAATATTAGAAGGTTACGAAATAAGAAAATATCTACCAAACTATAAAAAATGTTCTACAGAAGCTATTATCTAGCTAGTACTCTCTTCACAAGCATCACAGCTTAAAATGTACACATTGAGGTCATCTTGCTGCCATTTAGGAACAAACTCAGAAACCATGTATAGAAGTCTCATATGATGTGATCTACATGAATCAGTGAAGTCACTGATGAAAAGAAAATAAATTTGGGTGTTTACATCGTACCGAAATTGAGCTCATAAGTAGGAGCCTCATATGAGGCCTTGGGTGGCGAGAGGGTTAATCATACTATTCTCACTTTTTAGTAACACAGGGGTTCATTCAGGTATTTCTGCCAGGGTCCTCCTGTTGTAGAAATTTTGTGAAAAAGTAAATGTAAATTCTTTTTGTAATGACAATAGATAAAATTGAAGATTTTTTTTTATTTTTCATTTTCACGAACGCTCTTTTTTTATCTAAACTTATCACACTGAAGCTCACCTTGCGGTGGTTCAATTGAAGTTCACTGTAATTTTTTAAATTAAATCTCTTATAATATATAATTATATTTATTTAAAATTATCTTGATTTTACCTATTACTAGTTACTCGTATGCGTTGACCCCTGAGTAGCCCAAACAGCTTTAATAATTTTTTTCTCTTTTTTTTCTAAATAGTAGTATATGTGTTTATTTTGTAATGTACATTTTTGCTTTTGTTTTGTGTTCTTTGTAATAATTGACACAAATAAATGTTCTTGTTAACTTTGTGAAAGTGAAGGGCTTTAGGAGTAAAACTGTCAATTCCATTCTAAAAGGGACCATCCATTAATGATGTCACACTTTTTTTGCCCATTTTTGACCCCCTCCCCCCCCTTTGTCACAAACTGTCACACTTCTCCATACCCCCTCCTCCCCCTCTGTCACATGTCACGCTCTTAAACCAACAATATGTCTAATACACTGATTTGAAAGTGCCAGGAACCAAGGTTTTTTTCGTTGATTTTCAGCTGCAGGATGTTATGTCACAACTTTCAAATCTCCCTCCTTCCCCCTTGTCACAAACTGTCACAAATTGATTAACCCCCTCCCCCCCTCTGAGCGTGACGTCATTTATGGACGGCCCCAAATGGTGGCCCCCATACCCCCCCATGGTACCACAAGGGGATCTTGCGGGATACTTTTTGGAAAATCACCAACATTTTGACATTTTTGCCTAAAGGTAACAGTAATTGCCTCGGAAAGTGTCCCCCTCGTGCTGGATTCGCACCTGGTTTCATTTAATATCAGATATGAAATTTTAAAAAGTCGTTAATAAATAAATATTCAGGGTTCCGCGATCATCGGCAACAAATTTGGGGGTTCCACCATGACCAAAATAGTTTGGGAACCACTGCTCTATAGATGAACCCTTGACATATCTACCTAAAATAAGTACATGTTCGAGTTTTTAATTGCATGGCAGTCCTAATCTTGATTTGTTTCCAGATGCTGGCCGTGGTGTACGAGACATTCACACGCATCGAGAAGGACAAGTTCCGCAAGTTGCTCATGCACCGTAGGCGGGCGTGCCAGCAGGCGTTCCGCCTGCTCGTAACCCGTACCGCACCCTCACACATGAGTTTCCGGCATTTCGAGGGACTCATGCGGCACTTCAGGCCAGCCAACCGTGAGTTGTCCTTAGGCTCCTATCCACTGTCACTCCTATACAGTGTGTCTCCTATACAGTATAGTCCTCACTATATACTCCTATACAGTCCTACTCACTCCTATACAGTGTCACTCCTATACAGTGTGTCTCCTATACAGTCCTCCCATACAGTATAGTCCTCACTATATACTCCTATACAGTCCTACTCACTCCTATACAGTGTCACTCCTATACAGTGTGTCTCCTATACAGTCCTCCCATACAGTATAGTCCTCACTATATACTCCTATACAGTCCTACTCACTCCTATACAGTGTCACTCCTATACAGTCCTCACTCCTATACAGTCCTCCTATACAGTATAGTCCTCACTATATACTCCTATACAGTCCTACTCACCAGTGGCAGATCCAGGATTTGGTTTTGGGGGGGGCTAGGAATTTTCATAATCCAATTGAGTCTTCTTGTTAATGGTAATACGGAAAAGGTAGTGAATTATCTTACTCAAACCACTAAAAGGGGGGGTCTGGGGGTTCTCCCACAGAAAATTTTTGGAAATTTAAGTCAAAAACCCCACTTTTTCAACTCGTTTTGGTAAGTCTCAACCGAATTTCGGATATTAATTTTTGTGTTTTGACAAACTTAGTAAAATATCATACGTTTTGGGGGGGGGCTTCAGCCCGAAAGCCCCCCCCCCTGTAGATCCGCCACTGCTACTCACTTCACTGCGACACTTCAGGCCAGCCAACCGTGTGTTGTCCTTACGCTTTTCACTCCTATACAGGGTTTCCCATAAATGTTGGGGGCAGGGGTCGGAGTTGTCCTAAAATTTTTTAATATGTCCTAAAACAGGGATGGCGAACCTATGGCACGCGTGCCACTGGGTGGCACGCGACCGGTATTTCGGTGGCACGCGACACTCGTTAAAAATGACACAAAAAAACTTGAGTACTAAACCAGATATTTCCTACTACCTGAAAACTCCCCAAAACCAGATTTAGAACACTTTTTAGCTAGCTGAAATTCAAAACATTTTCGGGGGAGGACCCCCGAACCCCCCAATCACCTCTTAGGTGCCGTTGGGCCGTTCAAATATTACGTAACATTTTCTTGGTCATTTTGGACTCCCTCCTCCCCTTTTGTCAGCAAGGTAAGCAAATCCCAGCTGCCCTTATAATAATTAATAAGGAAACTGACATAAGCCGTTAGAAAAAAAAACGCAAAAGGGGGCATATAAGGGGGAACGAAGGGGCCCTGCCCCCCTCTGAAATTCGGACAAGGTTTACCAAAACAAGTTAAAACCCAGTTTCATCGGGTAAAATTTTCAAATATTTTTTGGGGGAGTGCCCCCAACCACGCTTTTTTACTTCAAACTTTTTTTTAAATACTCATGAAAATCAAAATCCTACCTAAAAATGTCCGACATTCGGACTTAGATGCACCAAAAACTTGTTCAAAACCCTGTTTTTAGGGTCAAATTTCCAAAAATTATCTGGGGAGGACCCCCAGACCCCCTTTATTTGAAACTTCATTATTAACATTTTTTCTTAGATTAAATTCTAGAAAATGCAAATTCTACCAAAAATGTACTAAATATCTGCATTAAACCTATTAAAGATGCATGGGAGGGACTGAGGAATAATTTTTGGCCCCTCCGAAATAAATTTCTATATACACCACAGACTTTACGGCCCACCACTCACCACTTGAGCACTTTAAGTTAGAAACTCCTGTTCTAAACTATCGACCCTCAAAGGAGGATTTCATATTCCAAGGGTTTAAAGATAATTTATTAAAAAAATAACAAGTGGCACACTTGACACCTGAAAATCATAAACCGTAATATAAATGGCACACTGATCGAAAAAGGTTCGCCATCCCTGTCCTAAAATGTCCTAAATTTTACTCTTTTGCCCTAATTTTCCCAAAATTTCCCAATTAATTCTAACATACTAGCTCTCCAACTTATAATTTTTGCTATTTCGTTAAAATTTCGCTGTCGGAAGAGTTTTTTTCGGCTTCTAATGCGCTTTTTGTTTGGCTGCTCTTGCTATGAAGTTGTAGAAAGGAAGAAAAGGCGAGCCAATCATGTTGTTCAATGTTCAGCTAAGAACTTAGTGGGGATAGATTGTTTGGTTGGGTTGGTGCTCTTTTGAACTAATGAAATGCGTATCGTGTTCGTTTTTAAGCCTGCACCTTGTGTTTGTTTGTTTTCTGATGATTCTGCGTTCTTCATGAGAAAAACGGAATGACTGGATAAAATTTATACAACTTTGAAAAACTGGATGACTTAATTCCACAAATGCAGCGTTTAGCTAAGTTTTCTACTGGCTTGACAATTAGGATCGAAACGGCAATTCGATCAAAAATTGGTGCATCGGTACAAATAAAGATTATGAAGCAAAAAATGTATTCCTTTTAATTTTGTAATGAAGATTGGAAATCAAGTTATTTCCCAAATCTTGTCACAGTTTTCAAAATAAATGCTTCTAAAGTCATAATATAATGTCCTAAAAAGGTTCTAAAATTTTTAAAAAGTTATGTCCTAAAATTGTAAAATTTTCACTCCTACCCCTGAGGGGGGATAGTGGACACCTAGACGAGTCAGAATCACATAGGATTTGGGGGTCCCAGACCAAATCCCAGGGAGTTAAAAATGGAGCGACCCCAAAAAAATAACTGAAAAATTCAATTTGTAGAAAAACTACTATTGGTAAAAATTTAATCATGGTCTCAAATTTCGTGGTTTAATATGATCTTTAAAAGTATGCTAAAAGTTTTCGCTTTAAAATTTGTTTCATTACAAAAAGTCAAAAAATTGTGAAAAATCTGTCAAAACTTTATTTTGGATTTGGAAATCCTTTCTTTAGATTTCACAATCTGAAAGGGCATAGTAGAAAACCCTTATATCCAAAGTTTCATGTAAATACAATCAATATTAAACGCTTGAGATCCTGTTAAAGTTTGTTTTTTGACTGTGAAAATAGCTTCAGAATCTTCTCATTATTAATCTTTTTTTTCCATGCATGCAGATCAGTGTGAAAGAAGTAGGTCCATCTTTTGTTTCGATCTCACTCTTTAGTTTAAGATTCAATTCTTTTATTCAATAACGAAAAAATACCCACTGAATAATGAAAGAACCTATTTATTTAACTTTTTTAAAAACTCCCTGAAATTGAAAAACATTTAATTTTTTTAACCTAGTTTAAACCCATTAAAATTTTAAAAATATCCTAAACTTTGAAAAAACACATTAAATGTTGAAGGAACTGCCAAAATCTTGATTTTTCTTGAAAAAACCCAAAAATGGGTATAAAATGTGAGTTTTTTCACATGGGTTTTTTTGAAAAAACCCATTGGGTCAAATCCAGCCAACCCTGAACCAGGGTTACCTGATCATCCAATACTAAACTCTCTTGTTCAGGCAGGTTGGATAACTACCTGATGTTCAAGACGCTGGACAGGGACCAGACCGGCTACTTAACCATGGCTGAGTTCCTCAACGTTTTCGAAGCAGGACCTCTCAAGTGGAAGGTGAGTGTTTCTTAACCCTTGGTTTAACTCAAGGTTTTAAAACAAAACAATACGGCAAGGGAATCAGAAAAGTGCAATTTTTGCACTTGTTTGAGCGGGGAAACTGCGATGAGATATATCCATTAGATCATGACAATGACTAATGCAGGCCAGTCTAGGTACCGTTTATCGGTACCTTCACAAAAAATGTACTCGCAAAAACGGCACCTTCACAAAAATTCTAAAATTATTTTTTAATGATAGACGAATTGTTTATGGTTGAATTAGTCTTTAAATTGCTATAAAACTGTAGCAATAAGTAATTTAATATGCTGTTTTCATTCATTTTATAGTTCCCCTTCAGAAAACTTATAAAAAAATTCACAATAATGAAAAAGCTTTCACAATTTTTCACAAAACAATAAAACTCAGCCCTAAGTTGGTTTTTTAGAAATTGGGTAAAATTTCATTAAAAACAGCTTGATCAAGTCTTTTAAAATGATGCAAATTTCTCAAACTTTATTATTTGAGGAGAAATATATTTAAAAAAAATTATTACTGCAAAACAATATTAGGCTAGTTTAATGAAGGGCAATAAAACTCGCCCAAGTGTTTTTTTTTCTTTTGTTTTTTAAAGTATCAAATTTTTGATATAATTACTTTAAACCTTTTGCTATTTCTTATTAAATATGAATCTAACCTTACCTGCATAACAAACCCAGAAACCTAATGGAAAAAAAGACCAAAATCATATAAAATCAGATCTGTTTATTGAAATCGTAAATGCAACGTAAAAGTTCTAAGGTTCTAATAACATAGAAAGAAAAACACAGTATTTATACAGTAAGATTATCTGCGGTATTTAACAGTAATACGTCAGCAGACAATACAGTCGTCTTCTTCTCTTGGAAGACAAAAACTATTTAACAGGAACCCTCCACGGTAACAGAAATGAGGCATATAAAAATAAACATTATATTAAATACAACGGATTGCTACCAGAACCCAATGAAACCCCCCCCCTGAAAAACCCAATAATGGATTTTAAAAAACCTGTTTTTTTTTTAAATTAAATAGTTTAGTAATAGTTTTAATAGTTTAGTTTTTTTAAAAACTAGTTTAAACCTCTTTTAAAGATAAAATTTCCAAAAATTTTTCATTGTTAATAAATAAAGATTTTGGAAATCCTACTTCCAGGGAAGAATCCCTAATTCCTGCATCATACTGCATCAATATTGTCTAGATTTTATATTCAATAAGTGAATTTGAATTTTTAAAGTGTTTTTTGTAATAGGTAAAGGTATTAAAGGCAGTTTATATAACAGCAGTTTTGTTTAATGTAACAATTTAATTAAGAAGATAGAGTACACTAGTAACATCTGTAAAAAATATGTCTATCAGAAAATAGGAATTTAAAAGTTATAATATAGAGCTTTTTTGGACTTATTCAAAATTATTTGAACCCTATGGGAATTTCCAGACTACCCCTTAATGAGTTCTAAACGGTAAGTTTTAAAGTACATGCAAGATTTTAACATTAGTGCACCTAGTTTAAAAAATTTGTAAGTATAGGGCAAATAAAGTAAAGAGGACCCAGGGTTGGCAAAAAAACGGGTTTTTTTAAAAAAACCCAAAAAAAAACAGGTTTATTTGGTTTTTTTGGTTTAAACCAAGTTTTTTAGAATTTTTTTTCAGAATAAGTTATTTTAGCAGTGATGTTTGAAATCGAGTTGTTAATGAGACATTTATTTCAGGGGTTGTTTATAATTGATAAATGATTTGTATATTTCAATTAATTAATTAAAATTAAATTAATTTGTTTTAAAAATAATTTTTGTTTTTAAAATATTCCAATTTGAATATCTAATATTATTGTAGTGAATAAAAATCAGTGTTAATTTATCTTGGATAAATGGTTGAAATAATCAAATTATTTATCTTAATTATATATGGATTAATTTATGAACTTAAGAAATTTCTTTATAGAAAGAGAAAATTTTATTTTTTAAATAAATAAAAGGGAAATGTAAGCAACTAATGTTAATTGAAATTGGATAAATGATTGAGATAATTAATCTGATTAAGGAAATTAACGGTGTTTTATTAATTTAGTGAAAAAACCCAACTGGTTTTTATCTGTTTATAAACAAACCAACTGGTTTTTAGTTTTTATCATTAAAGAAATCAACGGTTTTTATTAATTTAGTAAAAAAACCAACTGGTTTTTATGACTGACAAATAAGACAAATTGGTTTTATCAATTAATTAAAATCTAAGCCATATTTTATCAGTGAAAAACAGATAACTTTTGTGTATCTTTAGTTACTCTTTGAAATAATGCTTCATTTTAATAAATGAACTATCTCTTGCAACATATAATAAGTTTAACTTAAGGTTAAGTTTAGAGAGAATTCAATAATTAAAACCATTAAATTAAAAGATTTCTGATTTTTAATCACCTTAAAATGTCAATTTTTTGATAAATCTGACCTTTTAATTTTGTGCAAAAGATTATACTTAATAACACTTTCTTTTAAAAATCCTGAAAATATTTTATAATCTCTCTATTCTAAAAAAAAGTTTTTGTTGAACGGTTTCCAGAGAAAGGCTTTTTAATTACTGAACCAAATGACACATATATGGTATCAAAATGTCCGAATTCTTTCCGGATTTCCGAGTAAGCCCTTCAATTTTTCAAAAAAATTCTTAATTTTAAAATATTTCCATTTTTTTAGATTTCGGATAAGGTCGCAGTTGCAAAGCAAGAAACTATGAATTTTAAAACAATTGAAAATATATTTCACTGGTTTTTTAACATTCAAATACATTAAATAATCATCTTTCTATTTATCACACTAATTTAAAAAATATATATTGGATTCTTTTTAACAATATTTATATTTTTGCTGTTCAAACGATTTTAATTATATTTAAAACTAATGTGGTATAATTAATTTATCTTTTATTTTTAAATAATTAATTCATATTTATATATTTATCTTTGTCGTTGTGGCAACCTAATCATTACTATATTTACAATAAAATATAAACTCGCTTTCAGAAATTTTGAACTTTTGCATTTATTTATTACAATAATAATTATTTTTATATCCTTTTGCAAGTTATATTATTTAAGGTAGTAAAAGGTAACTTTTTTTTATAATGCCAAAACGGAAAACTAGATATGGCGGGGGAATGTTTTAAAAATAAAGATAAAAATCGAAAGTCAGAACCAGTCAGAACATTCGTGTCATTGCTATTAAACTGACACAATTTCGATGTTTATTTGTCCTCATGAAGCAAAATTCTAAATTTTCGGGATGTTTACGATAATTACTACATTTTTCACAGACAATCAATGAAAATCATTACAAATTTTAAGAAAGTAAAATTTATTCCGGAGATGTTTCAGTGCTTCTGAATGGATCTGTGTGAGAAAAACATTACCTTGGGGAAATGGTAAAAGAAAGTTTACACTGCTTTGTTACTAATTTTCTTGGAATTAAATGGCGATCCGCCAATTCATATTGCCATAAAGGAACTGTTAAAATTTCGCCGCTGAATGAATATTCCCCTATTTTGAAAGAATACCCCAGAGAAGTAGTTCCCCTGTTTTAAGAATGTTTTATAAAATGAGTAAGTGCTGTGAGTTGTGTTTTGTGAGGATGGCAAAGAGATCCTTAAGTATCAGCGTCAGCAGTTAACGGGGGTTGGCGAGCGATAGCGAGCAGGGGGCGGTAGCTCCCTAGTTTCTAAAAAAACCAAAAAAAACAAGTGTTTTTTTTGGTAAAAAAACCATTTGGTTTAAACCGGCCAATCCTGAGAGGATACTTTGAAAAATTTTACAAATTCAGCATCCAAATAGGTAATTTTGTTGGATAACAGAATGGAATATTTTTTGTGTTAAGTTTTCCATCAAATTTTAAAGTCTTGGAACTAAATCTCAATCAATAAATATCTTGACTTTTAAACAAAAAAAATGTGATGCATTTCTGAATTATTTTTTATTATAATTAAGGAATTAATAAAACAATGTGTTTGATGTCTACAGCATTATTAATTCCATTCCTTACCTTGTCAGTAAACATTAGTGAAAAACAACTATATTATACTATTGTGTAATAGTTGAGCATTCAACACAGATGTCTATTGTTTATAATACAAAAAATGCATCTTTATTCTGATTTTCCTATTTAGTTCTTATTATTCTGGGTGCAATCACTTCATTATTTTCTTTGTTCAGTTAGTGTTTTGTTACACATTTTGTATTGAAACTCTTCAAAATTTTGTTCCTTATATTCAGCGTAAATTTATTTTAATTTAGTTTCTTTTGTTTGAACTACAGTCGAATCCGCTTAATATGATCACGGTTAATGTTATCAATTGGATAATGTTATCGGATACGTTTATTGTGATCAACTATGGATCAACACGCCGCTTAATGTTATCGAAATTTGTCCATATCCCCTAAAAAACTCCCGCTTTCGAGTTTCGTTTTAAAGGTCAATTTCTTTTTTCTGAAATTAGTTCACAGTTGCACTGTTATGCTTCTTTGCTTTGAATGTAAAAAAATAAAACATTATGATCTCCGACCTCAAACATTGAAAGAAAACGGTACGGTTAAAGGGGGGGCGAATCCATGCTTGTCATTGGATATCACCATCGCCGACTTGCAGATGTTTCTGATAAAAGATTTTTTATTCTTTTTCTTGTTTAATGGAATTTATATGAATGTTAGGGGTTATTTATGTTTTCGAGCCTTTTCTATTTAAAATTTTGAAAAATACCGATGATATCTTGACTGGAAGTAGAAAGAAAACAAATTTATGAATGGAATCACATAGGTGTAGTGCTAACATAACTGAAAATACAGAGTAAGCGATTTTTTTATTTTTATTAATTGGACTACTCTTATATTTAACCCTTTATAGGAAACCGCTTATAGTTATCAATCGGATAATGTTATCGGTTTAATATCGGACAAATGCGATCACATTAAGCGGATTCGACTGTATTTGCATACTGAATTTTGTGTAAATTCAGTTAATGAAATATTCTGTGTTAAAGTTATTTATTATTTTTTATCTTTGTTCTATTTTCCTATTTTTGTTTCGTTGTAGCCCAAAAGGTGCGATGCCCTTTGGTTCACTTACTTGAAAGGTTTCCCTCTAAAATTTTTTACAGGTAAATATAATAAATGAAAAAAAATTATTCACATCCCCCTCACTGCAATGTTTTTAACAAGAAGTTTAAAAAATTCATTGTTTTCATAAAGTTCTTGTCTTAAAACTTGTCTGTTCTTGTTATCTAAATTGTTTTCCTCTAAAATTTTTTACAGATAAATATGATGACGCGCTAGACCCGGGCTTCAGTTTTTTTATAAATATCACCTGATGGGTTACAGATGGGCTTCGCCAGTCCATTTTTTTAAAAATTATTCTAGTTTGTTACAGATAGGCTTCGCCAGTCAAATGTGTAAATATTTAAATAAAGGAGCCACTTTTATGTTCATGCTACAACAATGGATTTTAAACTTCAACAATCAATTTCAATCTGCAACAATGGAGAATATGCCTACAACAATCAATGTTACATCTTCTATTGTTATATTTACAACAATGTGGTTTTGCCCTGAAGTTAGGCACGAAATATGGGTTTTTAAGCATAAAATGGACCAAAAAAGTTGCTGGAACGCTTCGATTTTAAATTATTTTTATTCAGAAACCTTCCCTGGAGCGAGTAGATCAACGTGGTATAGTTTAATAGTTAATGTAGGTTCGAAAAGTTTAAAACTATAAAGGACATACAGACATACATACATACAAACATTGATTTTTATATATATATATAAGATAAAAAAAATTTCTCCAGATTCCCACCCTCACTGCAATTTTTTTAACAAGAAGTTTAAAAAATTCATTGTTTACATAAATTGCTTGTCTTAAAACAGGGGCAGCATACAATATTTTAAGACAAGTTTAGATGTTTCTTATTACTCAAGTACTTACCATGTGTTTAGGGTTCGTAAGGGGCATTGTTTGCAACTTGCACATCACAAAATTCCTAAAAAATTTTCCTAATATTTACTGATATATATGGAGGGCTCAGAATTAAAATGGACCAAGTCCACTTTTTGTCATTTTTGAGTTAGCAACGCTATAACATGCACCAACTATGTAAAATTTCAGTGTGAACCAAGTCCTAGTTCTGATAATATCCGCTTGGCAGCAGCAAGTTCTGTTGCGTTAACATGTAATTTTGCTATGAAGCTTTAACTTTAAGCGTCTGTAGCTCAAAAGTAGCTAAAGTGGACTTGGTTCATTTCTATTCTGAACCCTCCATATATAAAATGTATTTTTAATGGGGTCACATGGATGCAGAATATGTCCAATCTGATGATCTAGGATTGGGGACATTTTGCGGAAAATATTGAATTCAATTCCAGTGCAGTAATCAAAATCTACAACCCCAATTTTCACCTTCACCACAGAACTAAGGTTTACTTTCGTTTCTGATCATTATTTGTAAACATGAATCAGAATTTTTTTATGTCTTTTTCACTTTTTGAATTTGGGGGAAATTTTCGTATGGATCCATACAAAATTTCACCTGGAAAAAGTGCCCGAACCTACGAATCTTGTTCGGGGGAAGCCCCTGCCAGCTCCATAGGAGCAATACTTAAGGACAAGGTTTGGACAAATTTTATTAGGTTCGGGGGAAGGTTACAACTTTTTCCAGGTCCGTGGATTCAGGAAAATCTTGGAAGTAAAAATTGTTCCGCATCTCTGGTGGCCAACACATTGTTTAATGCTATTGAAATTTGTCTGCATCCTACATTATCTGCCTTTTTTTCAGTTTCAAAAGTCAATTGAAATTTTTGAAAACTCTACAAAATGGGTCATTAATTTATTTGTGTTACCCTCTTAGGGGCCGTTCAAATATTACGTAAGCACCTAAGGGGAAGGGGGTTTGCTCTTTGCTTATTTTTGCTGACAAGGGGGAGGGGGGATATGAAAGATGCTTACGTAAGATACTGAATTTTCGAAAATATCTTGTTTCTTCCATAAATTCCATAAAAATTTCCATTTTTTTCCAGTTTCAAAGGTCAATTTAAATTTTTAAAATCTCTATAAAACAGGTCATTAATTTATTTGTGTTACCCTCTTATATATTTTTAAAGAAAAATAAATAAAATAAAAATATGGTTTTAAAATAAATGTACCAAAATGAAGATTTAGCTATATTAATTTAGACCATATGTTCTCAATTTCAAGAAGAAAGTTTTCCTTCTTTTACACAAGTTACAAATTTTTGCTTCCAAATTGCTTATATTTCATAGAATTTTATACAAACGTTTTGTAATAAAAATGTAAATGAATAAAACCTTAATTTATAATCAAACGAAATAAAAAATTAAAAGCTAGTAATAGGGTCAATATTCATAAGTCAAGCTGTCTATGCAAACTTCTTTTTAAAAGCTTTTGATTTAAAAATAATTCTTTACCATATTCTGAATGAACTTAAATCTTTGTTTATGTCCCAAGGGAATTAAGTATAACTATAACCAACTGAAAACTTCCTGTATTCATCTTAAAAATTATCAAACTTATTGATATCTCAGTCCCTAGATAAAAAGGGGATTTGAGGGTCCTCCCCCAGAAAAATGTTTGAATTTTAACATGTTAAAAAGGTATTTCATGCTATTTTACCTGGATTTTAAAATTGTTTTTACCCATAAGAATGACATCAACCCTTTATTTACCGCATTATGATTCGCTGCAATTTTTTTTCATGCAAATACTTTTTTTGAGTCACTAAATTGAAAATTAAGGGATATACATAAATAAAATAATCATCTTTGGAAAATTGAATCCGCTAGAGCCAATTACTTAAATGGATACTTTTGGGTACTGTCAGTACACGGAGTGCTAAAATATTCTCACAATACAAGAAAAACATAGCTTTTTTTATCGCAGTAATAAGTCTTAAAAAATAATACTCTCAACTTTTGACTTTAACTACTTTTTTGCGGGAACAAAAATGACAATCATGTGAATCCGATCGAAATGGCAGCCAAACTTCAGTTAAATCTATTCGCATTTCCCTCTAAAATACTCATCATAGAACCTTTGCTGCTTTTTATCCTGGAAGAGGATAACTGAAAGAGTGTTCCTGCAAATTATCGTCAATATATTCGCAAGGATGGTTATTCTATGTAATTTTAAAGTTGGCGGTACTTGTAAGTACCATCGGTAAATAAAGGGTTAAGCAATAGTTTAAAAGTACTGTAAAGGCGTACCAGACTATAAACAGTCAAACGTCTTTTATTAAACCTCATCCAACCCAAATACAAAACAGAGCAGCCTGTATATACAAAAGAAAACAGTTAAGATTAAAGTTAAAATTTAAGGTTTTGAGAAATCAATAAAAATTAAAATACCATATATATACAGACTAAACGAAATAAAATTTAAAATTAAAATGAGGTGCTTTGCTGCAGTACTTAATGCCCCTTTTTACTCTAACAACGCCTCCCAAATTAATTTCAATTCACCCCCCCTAGAATTCTTCCACGCCACCCGGGAGTAGATTTGATAACCTATTGATTCAAAAGATTACAAAAATTTACCCTTTTGTTGTGATCTACTGTTTTTGTTGTTGACTTCAGCTGTTATTTCTATCAGAAACTTTTTCATTTTAGGTATCAACAAACTTGTAAGCCATCAAACTACAGAATTTGCTGTCAGTATGTATACTTTTCCTTTATAAACCAATATAAAGCTAAAGCCATTGCAACCAATTCCTTTTGAATATCTCAAGCACAGTCTTTAAAAGTCCTTAGATTGATCAAGTCCTTACAAAAAGGTCCTTAAAAGTCCTTAGTTTACCCACTATTATTTTTTATTATTAACAACAAGAATCATTATACACCTTAAAAAGAAAAACCACTTCATTTTTAACTATACACTTATGGGATTACAAATCCCTTGAAAGTGCATTTTGTAGTCTTAAATAATTAATTTTGTAATCTTAATAATTAGTAATTCATAAACATAACATAATATGAATTTTTTAAAATTAAAGAAATTCAATTTCACATTATTTCAAAAAAATTACCATAAAAAACTATTTTACAGGTAACTATACTTTTACAGAACTAAATTAAAGAATAAGTCGATTTTCTGTATTACATAAGAAGTGTTTTAGTGCGTTTTTGAATAATGTAATTTTAGGTGTAATTTGAATACCAATAGGCAAACTATTGTTATAGTCCTTAATTTTTAGAAGAACGCAGTTTTTCCCTTTTTTATGTCAGTTTTGAAAGGAATTTTTTCAAAAGTATTTGCCTACTTTTCTAAAAGTTTTGCCGATGCTAGTTACGAATTTTTAGGAAGAAGTTCGCCCGCGAATACCTTTGACTGATTGTGTTCAGATCGTAATGTGGGAAAAATAATTTAACCTATGGTCAGGAACTTGAGATCCTGATGATCTTTCTTGGACTCATTATTAGTGCGCTAGCTAAGGTTCTATATTTGTGAGGTTTATAGTTTAAATTACAATCAAGGAGGTCCTTAAAAATTTTCAAAATTTCCTTAGAAAGTCCTTAAAGAGTCTTACTCAGTTTTACCCATTAAACTTCTGTACAAACCTTGTCAAGTACCATCTCTTATGTTGTTACCGTTGCTGAAACATTTATTACCTGCAAACTTTCAGATTTATAGGGCAATTTTCGACCCCACGCAACTCAAGAGTAGTTCTCTCATATTATTGCAATTAATAGGAAAATATTGTAAATGTAGTAATTTTTCAATATAATAAGCTTGATTGCGATCAGTATTGATTTAAAACCTATTTATTACCTTTGGGATATAATTTTCCATAGATCTTACTGACTAGTGATGGGCAGGCAGAGACTAATGCAGGCCAATTTTGGTGCCGTTTAAATTCACAAAAAATGTACTCACAAAAACAGCACAGTCACATAAATTTTAAATTATTTTTTAATGATAGGGGAATGAATTGTTTATGGTTGCATTAGTCTCTAAATTGCTATAAAACTGTAGAAATAAGTAATTTAATGCTGTTTTCATTAATTTTATAGTTCCCATTTAAATTATTTACAAAAAATTTCACAAATTAAAAAGATGTTCAAGTTTTTCACAAAAATGGGGGTTCAAGTTTTAAAATTCTGGATTAGTCCCTGGCAGGTATCGATACCAAATACCTAAAAGTATAATTTTCCCAGGATGCTACAGACACGATCAATAGACTTTCAATAAATTCAATTCTCATTCAGTTTTAGTTTCAAAACATTCTTTCCACCATTTCTGATAAACTTGTAACCCTGCGAATCACTCGAATATCTAACAAGACTTTTGTTTCCCTTTGGCGTATCGTATGTTAATTTGTTTTATGTGCCCTTCCCATTTGGTCAATTCCATTTTGTGACAGACATGACATTGGACAACATTTTGGCTTCAAATAAGTACTTAATATTAACTTATCTTATTTTTTTGGTGTGTTGATGGTGCATACACATGAAAGGTTTCTAAGTGGCAAAAAATAATTATTCTGAATGAAAACATTTTTAGTTTATGAGAGAAAAATACGCCGTGACAGACATGACACGAGTTTGATAGTGCGGCCGCTTAGCACAAATAAACACAAAAAAGTGGCATTTTTGGTTACCAGCATGAAACTTGGCACATTTGTTCTTTATGGTATAAGGGTCTAAAAACCACCGGCACCCTAGCTCTGCGACCTCCTGATAAGGAGGAATTCAAGATGGCGGCCAAAATGGCGCCAAACTCAAATTCTCCAATTTTCGCGTTATTATTGTCGATTTCTAGGTTTTCAACCATGCAGATTTCAAAAATTAATGTTTACAAGCTTTAAAAACTTACCGTATCCATATTTTAAACTTTTTTTATCAATTTAAATGAGATAAATTCGAATTTAATATAGTCCGTTACAGCTGCTTTTTGAATATATTTTAAGGTTTAAAACTAATCCAATTATGTAAACAATGCTCTAAACTATGAAATAAATACCAATGTAAAGTTAGATACTCTTCAGTTTACCGGAGAATCCAATATGGCGTCCAAGATGGCGCCGAAATGAAACTCTTTTTTTTCCCGCGTTTCGAAAGTCAATTTCTAGGTTTACAACCACGCAAATTTTTAAAATAATTATGAAAACTTTTTAAGTACTCACTTTTTCCATGTTTTAAACTTTTTTATCCATTTAAATTAGATTAATCCGAAATTATATTAGTCTGTTCAGTAGCGGATTTCTAAATAGGCTAGCTAGGCTATAGCCTACGGCGGCAAATTTTTGACAGCAGAATTTTTTTTCTGAATAAAAAAGGAGAAGAGAAAGGAAACACTAAAATAAGCTCTGGAAAGACGGAGAACGTCCTTTCAGAAAAGCAATTATCTGGTTTACAAGAAACTGTTCTCTGTAACCCAAAGGGTCTCAAAATGAGCTAAAACACTACTTTAAGGGGCTATTTTCAAAAAAATTTCTGGGGGACGGGGAGAACCCCAAACCCCCTCTCAAATTTTGGTATATATTATACAGTGTTTTCCTTGAAAATTATGCCGCCTACAAGAAACTTTTCCTTTTTGGTGCTCTCTCCATAGAGTTTGAAAAGATAAACACAATTTTGGGGGGAACTTCCAAAAACATTTTCTGGGGAAGGACCTCCGTTCCCGTTTGACGTTTTTTTATAAAACTTTCCCCCAGAAAACTCTGTGGTTTTCAAGGAACAGTAAGGGTCTCAAAGGACTCCTAGACCCCCTTGGTACATGTAACTATATTATCACAACTTTAATAAAGTTCGTCAAAACGCAAAAATTCTACCATAAAATCTATATCGGAAATTTGGATGAGACGTTCCAAAACAAGTTGAAAAAGTGGGTTTTTTTACATAAATTTCTACAAATTTTCTGGGGGAGGACCCCCAGACCCCCCTTTTAGTAGTCTATTCCATATCAAGAAGATTAAATTGAATTATGAAAATTCATAGCCCCCTAAAAACAAATCTTGGATACACATTTGCCGTCCCCCCCCAAAAAAATAAGAAACCAAAAGTCAAGCGGTGTGTACGAAACCCACCAAAAACTGAAATGACGCCCATGTTTAGTTTTGTAAGATATATAGCATATAGGCGGCAAATTTTGTTTCAGCCTATAGGCGGCACATTTGGAAATCCGCCACTGAGTCTGTTGCAACTGCTTTTAAATCGATTTTTTTGTTTTAAATGAACCAATTTGTAAATAATTAAAAAAAATAATTCTGAAGTTATGCACATATAGAAGAATGAAGTTCAAGATATGGAAGCTTTTATAAAAACATAGAATAAAATTTCTTCAATCTTTCCTTCCCAGATTTTATTGCTTGTTTATTTAAAGAAATTTGTTATCTTCTGAAACTTTCACACCTGTGCGTTTTGCCATACAGTAAACTATTGCTTCAGATGATTTTCTTTGAAAACTACCGAAGGGTACTACTAAAACAACAACCAACTGTTTGACAGATAATTTACGACCCTATACGATAGAGGGGGACCTCATGTGCTCCATCTGTGTTTGTTTTCGCTGAATTTTGAACAGGAAATGACAATCACTTGAAGTGGTCAGAAGGGGGTCCTACAGGACGCAATAAATCACGCAGGCGGCATTTCTTTAATCTTTCCCACCTGTTTGTTGTGAAGGGGGTTAAAATTTTAACTGTGACCACCATCGATAATCTAAACAATTTTCTTTCCTTTTCTGCTCCGTGTGTTTTTAAATTGCTGGAAGCATTCATCAGAATATCTCAACGTTTTTTAAAGCACTGGATTTTCATTTTTGATTTTATTGATAATTGAATTAGGTAAGAATTATACTTACTCATATTCGATCTTATCTTCAATATTGAAGTGCGAAAATATCTCACGTTTAGTTTTTCTTGAAAGATAAATGAAGCAATTTGAAGCAAATGGCCCAGAGAAAAACACTGCATGTAGTAAATGACTCATTTTTATCTACAATTGATTGGAACAAATGTATTCTTTGCCAAATAGATACGAAAGATCATCTTCAGAAAGGGACAAGAAAAGGTTTAACAACCTTGGCCCATGTTCTACCGGAATTTTCCAGATCAGGTCTCTTGCCTAGTTCCATTGATTTATCCAGATTTGATGATGGAAGGGGAATAGCAGATACCTTCATTTGTAACAATGCAGTTTATCACAAGATATGCAAATCAAAGTTCAGTATGTATAAGCTTGATCGTTTTAAAAAAGGGTTGAAGATGGATGTAATAAAAGAAGAAGTAGAAGAGGAGAAAGAGCAGGAAATCGAAGAAACACCTTCAGTGCCTGGTTTAAGAGAATGCCTGACAAGATCAAAGGTATTGAAAAAAGACATCAAGAGTACGTGTATTTTTTGTGATGAATGCGAGGATGAAAAAAACCGCTTAGTTAATGCTCAAACACTTGAAATAGGAGCGAATGTAATTTTTATGGCACAGAAACTCGAGGATGAAAAGATTTTAGCCAAACTGTCTTCTCCAGACCTTGTTGCACAAGAAGCAAAATACCATAAAATCTGTTATGTAAAGTACAGAGCGAAATTCCGTGACAACGAGAGAAGAAACATCAAAGAGGATTCCAAAAATGATTTTCATTGTTTCGCGTATGGATCAGCTCTTTCGCAATTAGTGGACTTTATTGAATCGACTTACAACCCACAGACTTCGCCTATCTTTAAAATGACTATGCTCGTTAAAAAAATGGAAGATGCCATGAAAAATTTTGGAGTAGAAGATCCTAAAGTTCATCGATCAAGACTGCGTGAGCATCTGTTAGGCTTCATTCCAGAACTAGAGTTCAGCAAGTCAGGAAGAGATGTCATACTTTTCTTTCGTGAATCTGTGGGGCATGCTTTTCAAGATGCAGTAATTCAAAACGCAATGAGTGATGGTATGTGTCTAGCGAGAGCAGCTAAGATAGTACGTAAGAGTATTTTTGAAGAGTTTCCACAATTTGAAGGTTCATTTTCTGAGCAGTTTACTCCAAAACAATGTGTAAACAAAAATTTAGTCTTACTTTTGCAAATGATTTTAGAAGGGTCTTTCAATGATGATTATGCTGATATTAACCTACAGAAAGCCCCTCTATTATCTCTGGCTCAGCTAATTCGTTTCAACGCTGTTAAATCGAAGCGAAGAGAAGAAACCAATTCAATAAGACACTCGATTGACCGTGAAACACCACTTCCTCTGTATATTGGTATAACACTTTATTCAACTTGCAGAAGCAAAACATTAATACGTGATTTCAATAAACTCGGGTTGTGTGTTTCTTATGACAGAGTTCAACAAGTACTTGCCTCCACAACTAATCGAATTTGTGAAGAGTACGAAGCAACACAAAAAGTTATACCAATATCACTCCATCCTAATGTCTTTACTACTGCAGTTATCGACAACATTGACCACAACCCTTCATCAACTACAGCTTCGAGTTCTTTCCACGGTACAAGTATAACAATTATACAACATCCAGATTGTTACTTGAAAAAGAAAACCTTTAAGATAGTCGGAGGTTTCAAAGAAAAAGATGTTACTAAGCAACTTCCTGCATCATATTCAGAAGTGGCTCCTCTATCTTGCTCTAACAAATGTGTAGGATTGCCTTTGTCTACTGTAAATGTTGAGAGCAGCGCTTGTGACTCAACTTTTGAAACAGTCACAAAATGGTTAGAGAAAATAGTTGAAACAGTAGAAAACAATAACTTTGATTCATGCACAGAAAACATTTCATGGTCTGCTTTTTCAGCCAACTGTAATCCTGGAAAAAATGTTATGGTTTGCAATAATGCGTTAATGCCACTTTTAAATGAAAAAGTTCAATCTCCAGTAGTCATTGCTCATTGCCTACTTCGAATACGAGATGTGTATGAAGAACTAAATTTGAATTCTGGAATCATGGTTATTACTGGAGATCAACCAATATATGCATTGGCCAAACAACTCCAGTGGAATTATCCAGAGGAATTTGGAGAAGATAAAGTCGTAGTAATGATGGGTGGCCTCCACATCGAAATGGCTGTTATGAGGATGATTGGTTCATGGCTTTTGGGCTCTGGTTGGGTTGATATCCTTGTGAATTCAAGCATTACTACAACCGGCAAAGCTGAAAAATTTATTTCTTGTTCACATGTGAAAAGAACTAGATATGCTCACCAGGTCACATTAGCAGCTTTAAATATTTTAAAGAAAAATGCCTATCATAAAGATGATACAACTTTAGATTTTAAAAACTGGTGTGATCAAAGAGAAGAAGAAATTGGTTTATTTTAAAACAAGAAAATCGATTTAAAAGCAGTTGCAACAGACTAATATAATTTCGGATTAATCTAATTTAAATGGATAAAAAAGTTTAAAACATGGAAAGAGTAAGTACTTAAATAGTTTTCATAATTATTTTAAAAATTTGCATGGTTGTAAACCTAGAAATTGACTTTCAAGACGCGGGAAAAAAAAAGTTTTATTTTAGCGCCATCTTGGACGCCATATTGGATTCTCCGGTAAACTGACAAGTATCTAATTTTACATCGGTACTTATTTCATAGTTGAGAGCATTTTTTTACATAATTGGATTTTTTTAAAACCTTAAAATCTATTTAAAAAGCAGCTGTAACGAACTATATTAAATTCGAATTAATCTCATTGAAATTGATAAAAAAAAAGTTTAAAACATGGATACGGTAAGTTTTTAAAGCTTGTAAATAATAATTTTTGAAATCTGCATGGTTGAAAACCTAGAAATCGACATTAATAACGCGAAAATTGGAGAATTTGAGTTTGGCGCCATTTTGGCCGCCATCTTGAATTCCTCCTTATCAGGAGGTCGCAGAGCTAGGGTGCCAGTGGTTTTTAGACCCTAATATCATAAAGAACAAATGTGCCAAGTTTCATGCTGGTAACCAAAAATGCCACTTTTTTGTGCTAAGCTGCCGCACTATGAGAGCCTTAATTATTTCTCAATTGCTCTGATTTGGCATGTATTTCATGTCCAAAGAATTTTTTACAACTTTATTTCTATAAAAAACACTGAAATTTCCAAATTTTATGGAAGATTTTTCTATAATAATTTTTAAAATTGTGACAGACATGACAAAGTGACATATATATCATCGATATTTCATTTTCAATTTTAGTCAAAGTAATTAACTATAAAAACTATATGAACTCAAAATATTTAATTTATTTTGTTATTTTTTAAATTTGGTCAGTGTCTATCGGTTAGAACCAAAAAACATTTATTTAAATGAAATTTTAAAAATATTCTCATGTCCACTTTCGAGTGGAATTGACCATTTGTTAATAAAGATTATTATCCAACAAGACTTTTTTTAACTTTCAGATTTGGTCGTTGCCCTGAACGGCTTATGGCAGATACTGGAAGCGTCCGAAGCATTTGGCAAGTACTTTTTTTTCTTCCGACTTTTCTGAAAGTCTTATCTGATATGAACAATATTTTAGTTTTGGATTTATTCATTGACATTGACGACTCTTAGTTATTGCTATGTCTGAGCTGAAAAAAATCAGTGTTGACATTGTCAAATAAATAACTCCAAAACTATTACATATGCACATCAATTGAAGTTTTTTCGCATCAAAGATTTTCTCGACAACTTGTCTAGAATTTTCTATTGAATATATTTTGCCCGATTAAACTTTGAAACACTCAAAAGTGTACATTTTCTGAAAAAAGCATCAACTGCTGCTTTATTTGAAAATTAACATTCAACAAAGGACTTCAGGCCAACAGGAGAATCAAGTTTCTCAAAGTCTATGCAGGAAAAATATCAGCTGCAGAATTAAATTTTCTTTGCATCCTCATACTCTCATGTGAAATTGGACTTTTTTGTAATTAGTTTTGGTTTAATTAAGTTTTAATGGTTTAAAATTTTTGATGCTTTTAGATATATCTCTCTATTCTAAAAAAAAGTTTTTGGTGAACGGTTTCCAGAGAAAGGCTTTTTAATTACAGAACCAAATGACACATATATGGTATCAAAATGTCCGAATTCTTTCCGGATTTCCGAGTAAGCCCTTCGATTTTTCAAAAAAATTCTTAATTTTAAAATATTTCCATTTTTTTAGATTTCGGATTAGGTCGCAGTTACAAAGCAAGAAACTATGAATTTTAAAACAATTGAAAATATATTTCACTGGTTTTTTAACATTCAAATACATTAAATAATCATCTTTCTATTTATCACACTAATTTAAAAAATATATATTGGATTCTTTTTAACAATATTTATATTTTTGCTGTTCAATCGATTTTAATTATATTTAAAACTAATGTATAATTAATTTATCTTTTATTTTTAAATAATTAATTCATATTTATATATTTATCTTTGTCGTTGTGGCAACCTAATCATTACTATATTTACAATAAAATATAAGCTCGCTTTCAGAAATTTTGAACTTTTGCATTTATTTATTACAATAATAATTATTTTTATATCCTTTTGCAAGTTATATTATTTAAGGTAGTAAAAGGTAAATTTTTTTTAAAAAGCCAAAACGCAAAACTAGATATGGCGGGAGAATGTTTTAGAAATAAAGATAAAAATCGAAAGTCAGAACATTCGTGTCATTGCTATGAAACTGACACAATTTCGATGTTTATTTGTTCTCATGAAGCAAAATTCTAAATTTTCGTGATCTTTACGATAATTACTACATTTTTCATAGACAATCAATGAAAATCATTACAAATTTTAAGAAAGTAAAATTTATTCCGGAGATGTTTCAGTGCTTCTGAATGGATCTGTGGGGAAATGGTAAAAGAAAACATTACCTTGGGGAAATGGTAAAAGAAAGTTTACACTGCTTTGTTACTAATTTTCTTGGAATTAAATGGCGATCCGCCAATTCATATTGCCATAAAGGAACTGTTAAAATTTCGCCGCTGAATGAATATTCCCCTTTTTTGAAAGAATACCCCAGAGAAGTAGTTCCCCTGTTTTAAGAATGTTTTATAAAATGAGTAAGTGCTGTGAGCTGTGTTTTGTGAGGATGGCAAAGAGATCCTTAAGTATCAGCGTCAGCAGTTAACGGGGGTTGGCGAGCGATAGCGAGCAGGGGGCGGTAGCTCCCTAGTTTGATAAAAAAAAGTAAAATTTTGATTTCATGAAGTCTTGCAGTCTTTATTATTTGAGTAACTGGGATGATATTTTCAGACTTTTTTAAACTTTTCAACTCAAATTTCAGACTCAAAAAATCAGCTTATAAACTGGAATTTTCACCTAAAAACTACATATTTTTCACTTTTTGTGAATGTTCTTGGTTTATGAGGATCTTTCCTATGGTAAATTTTCATACCTGAGCCAGTTTATAATTAGTTTTGTTTTGGTTTAATCAAATTGGTTTGAACTTTTGACACTTTTGGAGATTTTAGATAAGAAAAAAAATTAATCACAGTAGAATTATAATTTTTTGAAGTCCTGCAGTCTTTATAATTTGAGTAAAGATTGATGTTTAATTTTTTAATTAGAAAAATTGATTTTGAATTATTTTTATTCAAAGTTATTATTTCTTTAACTTAAGAATATATTTTTGGCAAAACATTAGGTACTTGCACGTATATTTTTTAGTTAAATTAGCCATGAGTTAATTTTGATTGAAGTGATAAATTTCTCGGTTTAATTAAAATACTTCTTTTGCAGGTAAACAACCAAGAGCAGAATACTACGAAGGTATTTTTCATAACATCATATTATTTTTTCCTCTTTCTGTGTTGAAGACTTTCTCTACTAATTTCTTAAATTCCAATTTAGAATGCGACTCTGAAATTTGCGATACCCAAGAAAACATATATGGATGGGTTTCTATAGTATTTGTTTCATGTAAGTATCCTTCCACTGCTACATTTGTTCATGAACTTAAATCTATCTATTCTGCCCTGTTGGTGTTTTCAATAAGGGGCCGTTCAAATACATACACTCCAACTTCTACGGAATTTCCGTAGTTGCTACGGAAATAGAGTTGAAACTACGGAGTTACGGATAGATACCGAAAACGGATCATCCGGCGGCCCGCGAACAAATTTGGGTTTTTTCAGATAATCCATACTTTTTTAAGTTAAATCAGTTTGTTCCGATTCTCCCGCGACTGCTTCTTGAACGGCCAATGGTGCCAATTCAAGTTGTCTACTTCTTGCGTTGTTATTGCGATGTAGAGAAAGCAACTTTACCGTGGTTAAAAGCCTGAATTCGGAAAATAGCGATATTTGGTGTAACTTCAGTTTTTCCGTGAGTATGGATTATTATCTTAATATTTAACATGTTTTATGCTTGCTTAAATGTGCTTTTCTAAAAATAAATTATGGAAAACCTAAATAATGAATTAAGGGCTTGTTTACTGCTTTAAAATGTTGGATAATTTTTAGTAAATAGTTAATTATAATCAACAAAATTGCATTTTGTTGTTTTTTAAAATATATATATATATATATATTTCACACAGTTCTTTTATGATAATTTTTTAAAAATAATATTGAATATTGTTTAAAATGTTTATATTGTTATTTAATAACATAATAATTAGCCGTTAATATGGATACGCATTATGTCGGTAAATGCACTACTGATGAAAGGGTTACAAATGTTGGAGTGTATGCAAATATAACATAAGCACCCAAGGGGGGGAGGGGGTTTGATCTTTGCTTATTTTTCCTGACAAGGGTGGATATGAGTGATGCTTACGTAAGATACTGCATTTTCGAAAATATCTGTTTCTTGCAAAAATAATTTCAAAACTGAACCAAAAATAAAAGAAACAAAAAATTGAATTAGGAAATTTGACGTGAGCACTTTTTTCTGGGGATGGATCCCCAATCATTTTGAAATGTTAACCCCGAAAAGTAGTGTTTCGACTCATTTATGAACCTTAGGGTTACACTCAAAAAGGACAGCTCCTTGCATAAGTCGCCTAATTTACAAGAAAAAAAACAGTACTTACTAAAAGGGATGTCAAAATTTTTTTTTGGGGGGGGAGGGTCTTACAGTTTCTTACGTAATTATGGTGGGGGGGGTTGATGTTTGCTTATCTTTGCTGACAAAGGGGAGGGGGGGTTAAAAATGACCAAAAAAGTGCTTACGTAATATTTGAACGGCCCCCTATCATATACGCCACTGTCCATTGGTAATGGAGTTTGAGAATATGTCAATAAATATTGTATAAAAAATCATACTTAAAGCTATTTCCCGCACCATGGGGTTCAGAAGTATCCTATCCTTTAAAAAATAAAACTCCTGTTTGTTCCAAAATCAAGTCCGAAAATCAAGTTTTGAGAAAATAGGGGGGAAAAACTGTGTGAAAAAGGAAATTTACTTTGTATAATGTATAACCACCAAATTTTTACTGGAAATTCAGAACCCTACTTAGTAAAAAAAGGGAAATCATCGAAACAAATAAAAGTACATTCAAAAGCGTTTTACAGTAGAAAAAAGACTTATTCCCCTTTTCAACCTTATGAAATTTTAAGTGAAGAAAAGTCTTAAAAACCATTTAAATTGACGTTAAAATTATATTTATGCTTAGTTCACAACACACAAAAGTGAGAAATGGAACGATTGAGACAAATGAAATTGAAAAATTATAATGAAACTGAGTTATTAAAGCAGTATCAACGGAGCAGTGGCGTAGACAGAGGGGGTGCAACGGGTCTTTTGCACCCCCCAAGCCTCAAACTTTTTTCTTTGTGAAATTAAATGTTTTAGAATATCTTTTATTCCCTATTCCTGAAATTAGGATTAGATACACCAAAACAAGTTAAAAACCAGTTTTTAAGGTTCAAATTTTAAAAAATTTTATGGGGTAGGACCCCCAGACCCCCTTAGTACTTGTAACCCTATTATTACAACTCTATTTTACATTAAGTTTGTCAAACTGCAAAAATTCTACCATAAAACCTGTAACCGATATTCGGATGAGGCGTACCAAAACGAGATGAAAAAAATGGGGATTTTTGACTTAAATATCCAAAATTTTCTGGGGGGCCCTAGACCCCCTTTTTAATAGTTAAGAGAAAGGTAATTCACTACCTTTTCCATATTAAGATCAACTAGAAGATTCAATTGGATTATAAAGATTCTTAGCCCCCCTGAAAAAAGACAAATTCTATGTCCGCCCCAGCCTATATATTTATGGTTTTAAGTAAATAAAATGTTCTTTTTGAGACATTTCATGTATGAGTGTTGATGAAATACTTCATTCTAGTTTGCAGTTAACAAAGGATTTCTTTTGTTTCATGATTAAAATATGTTAATTCATTTTAATATTATTAAGTTATTCATTCAGTGAGAAAAAATCTATTGTAATTCAAAACCTTAATTTTTTTTATCTTTGTTTCATGATTAAATATCGTCGGCACAATTGCAAAGACGCGAATCTGCCTTGTTAATTAATAGATGTTTTGTCATTGTGCCGACGATTAGTTTATTTTACTGAAACGGAGTAAGTGAATATGAATGGAGTCAAACAATCCCTGCATAAATAAAAGTTAAAAACACTTTTAAATTAAAAGTAAATTTTATTTTGCCGTAGTTTATGCCACAAAGATTAAGAACAGAAAGACATATTAACTCTTAATTCCAAATTAATTGAAAAAAATACAATGAATGGACTGGCCCCTTAAAGTTTCGAATGGAATTTCGAAACTTTAAGGGGCTATATCTCCCTATAGGGGGGTAGTTTTTTCCCCACTTGTGTGTACAGCAAAGCTTAAAGATGTTTTTCAGCACAAAACTTCGATTTGTCATTTTTTAAACTTATTTCCTTTTTCAAACTGGTGATTCAATTACTATCTCCATTTTGAAAAACAAATCAATATTTTTATTTTACTTTGATTTTAACATCACTACAGTTAGAGAAAAAAAAATCGAAGCATTTTTATTAATCTAACTTTTGAGTGGTAGTCCCAAAAAAAGAATGAATTGATTCATTGGGAATAATGACATAAGTTACTTTAATGTAATTTTCAAGTTTCCCGGACACAAAATAAACACATACCTGAATTTTAAAAAAATATAGGATCCAAGAGTTGAAATGATCTCAAACTATTTGAAAGGTTATTTGAATCGTCAGTTTGAAGAAGGGAATTAGTCCAAAAAATGACAAATTGACTTTTTGTGCTCAAAACAATCTCCAAGCTTTGCCCTACACATGGGTGAAAAGAGGGGGAAAATAACTAACCCCTATAGGGAGATATCGCCCCTTGAAGTTGTGAAATCGATGTCCTTACAATGAAAATTCCATTACTTTTTTTCGATTTTCTCAAAACTTGATTTTTGGACTTATTCCCTTCTTCAAACTGACGATTCATTTGATCCAGAAACACACTTATGTTCACTCTTTTAAGATCTTACTTATGGCTTGAATGTTATTGATAAAGATTCTTGTCATTATTCCAGAGCTGAAATCATCCTTAAATTTAAGTGTATTTAGTTGAACCTTTCTTTGCATTGCAGTTTATACCATCGAAGTGTCTTTGAAGCTGATTGGGTTTGGAATTCCCGAATACTTCAGTTCCAAATGGAACAGGTAGCTATTTTCTCATTCTTAAAATTGTTTTAAGTAACTAGGGGGCTCTGCCCCCTGCTCGCTATCGCTCACCAACCCCCGGAACTGCTTCGCAGTTCTTTGAAGATCGCTTCGCGATCTTAGCGAGCAGAGCTCGCTTTTTTCATCTCAATTACCATGTAATTACCAGTAAAACCTGGAACTGTCTGCTTAGTTAATGATAATTTAATATCGAAACTTTTTATCTCTCTAACTTATCAATAACTTAATTTGGACCATTACTACAAAAATAAATATGTTACTAAAATATTCCTTTTTAGCTTACCAATAATTTAATCGAAATGTTTTCAAAAAATATCCAGCAAGTCTACTAATTGTCATCAACCATCTTAGAGAAAAAAAACATGCCATTGATAAAGTGCACGTGTGTATCTAGTGAATCGTCGGGAATAAGAAATCAGACTCATAAAAATCATTGGCTTTTCTCTAGTGAACGACCAGAAAGAGAAGAAAAATTGAAACTTTGTATCTTAATAATTCTAAAAATAATTCGAATTTTTTAAAAACGAAATGCCAATCTTTTTATAAAAAATAATTGTATGCGTGTTTAAAATATCATAGTTCTACTGTGATTAGTTTTTCTATTATAACGAAAAAACCGAAAAAGGGTAAAAAATTTCGAAACTTTAGAATTTAATTGCTCCAAAAATAATTCAAAATTCGAAAAAAGGGCGACGAGGTGCAAAACTTCATACCTAAGAGTATGTGTCTGCGAAAAATCATGTTTCTGCTGTAAATAGATTTTGCTGGGGGCGAACTCGCAGCAGAAAAAATAATTTTGGACTTTGACATTAAATAACTCCAGAACTAATTATCTAATTAATTAGGTTTGGGAATTAAAATGACCCTCATGCATTTGTCTACCAATGGTCAAAATTTCATAATATTCCTTCTCATAGTTTTTGCGTAGTGATAGTTCAAAGTGTTCAAAAATAAAATTTTCAAAATCAGCGGTGACGGCGACGGTCACTGTTACTTTTTTTTAATATAGAGAGATTAACTGCTGTTGATTACTTAACAAAAATAATAGTTTGCTTTTAGTTTCATTTTTATGCACATTACTTGAAATTGAATTATGCATTTTATGTTTAGAACTATTAATCTGGTCAATATTAATGACTAGTTTTATGCAAGTTTAAAGTTATTAAAATCCCCCAAAATATAACCCAGGCCAATTAAAATTTGTTCATTGTTAAAATTATTCGTTTCACGCTGAAAATAATTGTATAAAATTTTCTTCTTGTTTCATCTTCGGACTAACTTGTTGTACAAATAGTTGATAAATAATAATAATAATAATAATTTAAAACATAGTTCATAAATAGCTTTTTAATGTTGCTCTTACATTTTTATTCCTACTGCTTGCCCCAACGAAAAAATACTGTACTAATCATGATACTAAATACTGTAAGTAATCATACATGTGATTCTTCCGCCAATTGGCAGAAATCCGCCAATTTGCTTAGCAAAATTAAAATCTGACAATTCGATTTGCTAAACTGAAATTCCACTCTTATCTTCCTATCGTTTTATACTGAAAACTCTGACCGCTAGTGTGGCCTAGTGCTAAATTTTAAGAAAAATTGAAAAAAAAAATTAAAAATATTGAAGTAATATGAAAATTAGTTAAGATTTAAGCTAAAAAATATGAATATAGCTCTAGCATATCAAATCCTAGATCTAGGGCTATACCCTGTCTTGGGTCATGCGCCATAAAAACCCAACCAACCTAGATCTCGGGAAGTAAAAGCCTATTTAAAATGAAGAAAAATTTAGGTGCCATCGAATTTGTTTTATTATTTTCCGCCAATTTTTTGTCTGTGTAATCACATGTCGTCACCATAGTATCAAAAACTACTATCTCCATTCGGCAACCTTCGGGAATCCCGATCCTTGGCGATCAGATCGGTGGAGAAGCTCGTTTTTTGGTTTGTAAGAGCTGACATGATCGAGTAGAAAAGATCAAAACCAATCAAATTATTTTCTCCAACGATCTAAACGCCAAGAATCGGGATTCCCGAAGTTTGCCGAATGGAGATAGTAGTTTTTGATACTAAGGTGACGATGTATGAGTAATATTTTGACCTTTTGAAGGTTTGACTTTGGCGTCACCGTCTTGGCCATAGTTGGCTTGATTGCGGAACAGTTCAAGTTCCCGTTTTCCTACGTCACCATTCTGAGGACTTTGAGGCTTCTGAGGTAAGTGGGTGTTCTGTAGTTCTTCTATCATTCTGAGTGATTGCGATGACTGCTGGCTTTAAACCTTTATCTACTGATGGTACTTACAACAAGTCCCACAAACTTTAAAACTGCATAGAATCACCCTCCTTTACAAATATATTGACAATATGCACATTTTTTTCATTTATAATTAATTATTATCCATCATATTTAATGGTATTAAAATCCATATAATCTCAAGCAATATAAATTTTGAACGATTTCTACATGTACGACATGATCCCCATAAAGAATAGAAAAAATCTCCAAAAATAACTTGAACTGCTAATTTAGATCCTTTGATTAATCATATCTTAAGTACTTTAATTAACTTTTTAGGTGAAATTATTCAATGATTGAAGCATATTCTATTTTGCAATTTAAGAAAAAAAAGTCAATCTTTTCTAGTTGAAAGGGCTAATATTTTCAATAGATTTTGTGGTGTGTTAACCGACTTTCTTAAAAGATCAAATTTTGATTTTAAATCCTTGTTTCCATGGAGACTATTTTAACAACAATGACGAGAAAGTTTTTTTGGGGTTTGTGGGGGGGATTGAAAACCCTGGTTTTAACTTGTTTTTTACACCAACTCCAGACTAGACCCTGTCCCTAAAATGATCTGCTTTTGATAAGGAGTGAAGAATTAGCTTAGAAAATGTAGTGTACAGCAATGAAGTAACTCGTGAATTGAAAGTGTGGCAAAATTTTTTCCCTTTGCAATTTGCATGAGGTGCGACTGTAACGATATCGGGCCAATTAGCGTTGGACATGTGTGAAAAAAGACCAGAATTGGCTGGATTGGACCCAATTGGGTTGCACTTAGGACCCATTTTGGGGTTTTAAGGAAAAGTGTCAATCAAGTCAAGTTTTTTCAAAGTGTAAAAAGTTTCAACTTTGTAAAAACCCACTAAACTATGGAAAAACTGACATTATTTTTTGACAGAACGCATTTAACACAGAAAGAACTCTCTAAAATTTGAAAAAACTCACTTACTATATAGGAAAAAACCACTTAATTTTGAAAAAAGCCACACTTTTTCTGAAAAAACCCAGTTTTATATGGGGTTTTGAAAAAAAAACCCAGGTTTTTGCCAACCCTGCAAGAGACCAAAAATGAGTTAAAAAATTTGTCCTTTTTAATTTGGTGGATCAGTCATTTTGGTTGAGGACCAGTGGATTTTCCCCCCAATTTTTTTAACACTGGTTTGAAATATGGTGAAAGGTGTTCAACGCTGGGTTCAAACTGAAGAAGCAAAGCCCAGAAAAGTTTTGGAAATTTAAATCTCAAAAGCTGATTTTCAACTCGTTTTGGTTCACCTATCTGGATTTTGGACATACATTTTCAAGAATTTAATTTCCAGTTTGGTTAGATTTTTGCATTTTGACGAACTTTTTACAAGAAAGTTTTAATTATAGAGTTCCAAAGGGAGGTCTGGTCTGCAAGTCCTCCCCCAGAAAATTTTTGGAAATTTGACCCTTAAAACAGGATTTTAACTCGTTTTGAGTCACTTTTCCCTCCCCCTGGTTCCCACTTCATGTCTTTCTCATTGGTTAGTGCTTATTCCTATTGGGGGGTTAAAGCAACCTGAAGGGGACCACTCCTTGCAAGTCCCAAAATTTTCAAGGAAAGACTGTAATAATAGATTTCAAGGGGGGTTGGGGTTTTCCCCAAGAAAAATTTTAAATTTTGAACCTTAAATGTAGGGGTTTTACACACACTAAACACATTCTAAGATGAATTTTTAAGGATAAACCGTAAGTAAAAAATTGACTCAGAAATTTCAGGGAGGGGTTTGAACCTACAAAACTCCCCCTTGGATACGGCCCTGGTTTGAATGGTGGTGGCTATAGAGCAGGGTTGGCAAAAACCCGGGTTTTTTTGAAAAAACCCAAGTGGGTTGGGTTTTTTCGGGTTTTTTCAATAAAACCCTGAAAAAACCCATATAAAACTGGGTTTTTTTTGGAAAAAGTGAGGGTTTTTTCAAAATAAAGTGGTTCTCTCCTTCATAATAAGTGGGTTTTTTCAAATTTTAGTGAGTTCTTTCTATGTTAAATGTGTTCTGTCAAAATAATGTCAGTTTTTACACAGTTAAATGGGTTTTTCAAAGTTTTTATGCTTTGAAAAAACCCACTGAAATTGTAAAAACACCCCTTATTTACTGAAACCTGGTTTAAATTTTGAAAAACCAACTAAAATTTAAAAAATATCCTAAACTTTGAAAAAACCCATTCATTAGTATTGAAAGAAATCTAATCAACTTTGAAAAAACCCACTGAAATTTTATAAAATCTTCTTTATTTTTTATATCTAGTTTGAACTTTAAACGTCCTAAATTTTGAAAAAAAAACATTCTATAATGAAAAAACATACTGAATAATGAAAGAACCTATTTAACTTTTTAAAAAACTCTCGGAAATTGAAAAAACACCATTTAATTTTTAAAACATTGTTTAAATTTTGAAAAAACACATTAAATTTTGAAGGAACTGCCAAAATCTTGATTTTTCTTGAAAAAACCCAAAAATGGGTCCAAAATGTGGGTTTTTTCACATGGGTTTTTTTGAAAAAACCCATTGGGTCCAACCCAATTGGGTCCAAAACAGCCAACCCTGCTATAGAGTGACTGTTGGGTGACTGAGGACTCTGAGCTAAACACTACTTTAAGAGGCAAATTTTGACATGATATTATCTAAAAATGAAGTCGAGGCAACCCCCGCCAAAAAAAACCTAGTTACAGCGAGGTCCAGACCAATTTTTAAAAAATCCATGCCACCCCTTCCAACCAAAAACTGAAATGACGCCCCTGCCTAGGTTTTTGCCAACCCTGCAAGAGACCAAAAATGAGTTAAAAAATTTGTCCTTAATTTGGTGGACCAGTCATTTTGGTTGACGACCAGTGGATTTTCCCCCAATTTTTTTAACACTGGTTTGAAATATGGTGTGACTGTTGGGTGACTGTTATGTTCTGTTGCACAGGCTGTTCAAGCTGAAGAAGCGGTACAGGGACGTTCTGGGTACGCTGTTCATCATCCTTCCAAGGTTCCTGAGCGTGGCTTTCGTTCTCGTCATCCTCTACTATTTTTTCGCCATCGTTGGGATGGAGCTACTTGCAGGCTACGACCTACTCAACTGCTGCAAGTAAGGCTCATTTTCACCTTATAAATGTCCAACTCTCAAT
Organism: Tetragnatha versicolor; assembly: GCA_024610705.1. Lineage (NCBI taxonomy): Eukaryota > Metazoa > Arthropoda > Arachnida > Araneae > Tetragnathidae > Tetragnatha > Tetragnatha versicolor. Next base: position 1,586,821 of record JANDEH010000041.1, read on the forward strand.
GGATAACTGCAGTCAATTTTTTTTAAAATCTTAATGTGTTTAGAATGGTCTAAAACTAGGCTTACCATACATCCGGGTTTACCCCGGACAGACCGGGGTTTTTAGAGCTGTCCGGGGAAATGTCCTGGGTCGAAAAATGTCCGGGGTTTCATACATTTAGGATTTCCCAGTCATTTTTAGGTAAAAATCCCAATTAGCTGTTTAAAATTGCGCTATTTTACATTTTTTAACGTCTGTTATACTTCAGAAAACAAACTTTCTGTTAATTTTGTGATAAAAATTAAGTAAATCAAACAATTTTTGAAAAAGTAATGTTAAAGGAAAATATAAAATTTGATATTTCTGTTTAAGGGTTATTAGTTTGAACAGTTTTTTCTTAGTTTTTAATCTTTGGTAGTTACCCCGGACAGTCCGGGGTTTTTAGAGCTGTCCGGGGAAATGTCCTGGGTCGAAAAATGTCCGGGGTTTCATACATTTAGGATTTCCCAGTCATTTTTAGGTAAAAAATCCCAATTAGCTGTTTAAAATTGCGCTATTTTACATTTTTTAACGTCTGTTATACTTCAGAAAACAAACTTTCTGTTAATTTTGTGATAAAAATTAAGTAAATCAAACAATTTTTGAAAAAGTAATGTTAAAGGAAAATATAAAATTTGATATTTCTGTTTAAGGGTTATTAGTTTGAACAGTTTTTTCTTAGTTTTTAATCTTTGGTAGTTTTATATAGCACTTATTAAGAAATTTCAAAAATATGTCCTGGGTTGGACCCGAGAAAATATGGTAAGCCTATCTAAAACTGCCAAAAAATGTTTTCATTTGCTTTTCAAAGCCCTAAATTTTAAGTTATTTTCAATTAAAAACAGCCTCTTTTGTGTCTGAGCTGAAACAGCTTGTGACGTGAAATGTGCTTTGTTCCCGATTGTTGCTATAATCCCCCCGCTTTGAAACAATGAGCACTAGTTTTTTTTTACAGACTAGTGTATCGATGAAAACGGTGTTTCCCACATTTCCACTGGCACATGTGACGTCACATTGTTAGGACCTTTCTGTATTAAAATATGTCCTAATTACCTTGAAAAAAGTTTGTGGGGAAAGACAAGCGTATATTTTTGGAATCGGGAGAAAATTTTAAATAAATTAAAATTGACTCTTTAAAATTTTAAGATTTTGCTGCAATTCTCCATTCTCAACTGCTGCAAATGTGACTTTCAGTTGCTTTATTTATTTTTACCATATACCTTCCATCTCTCTTGCCTTTTTTGTGTTTTCTCACTTGCTTTTTCCTCTGCACTTGGTGAATCTTACATACCTGCCAACAACCGTTCCGATTAAATCGTATTTGTTCCGATTTTTCACTGTTGTTCCGAAAATACGATTTCAGTACCAAATGTTCCGTTTTTACGCCCCCTGTCCCAGTGGCGGATCCAGGATTTGGTTTTGGGGGGCTAAGAATTTTCATAATCCAATTGAATCTTCTTGTTAATGGTAATACGGAAAAGGTAGTGAATTATCCTACTGAAACCACTAAAAGGGGGTCTGGGGGTCCTCCCCCAGAAAATTTTTGGAAATTTAAGTAAAAAACCCCACTTTTTCAACTTGTTTTGGTACGCCTCATCTGAATTTCGGATTTAATTTTTTTGAGTTTTGACAAACTTAGTAAATTATTACACGTTTTGGGGGGGGCTTCAGCCCGAAAGCCCCCCCGTAGATCCGCCACTGCCTTGTCCCACCATTTTCGACCTACTCGAATTGTGCAATAATAAGGCGTTTAGTCTTAGTGAAAGGGTGTTAAGTCTAGTTCCATGGCTTCTACAGGCATTGCTAGCTGCGAAAATAGTAATTCTGATCCATGCTATAATAAATCTTTCAGTGCTGAGCTATTAAAAAGGGCAAAATCAGCTACTTTTGTAGCACTTAATAAAGATTAATATTTCTATTTTCCAAACAATGTTTGCTTATTTCACTGTTTCATTATGTTCATTATTTTCATTGTCTGAATATAAAGGTATATAAAATACTTAGTCCTCTTAATAACCATAAGATACCTTAGATAAGAGATAAAAGTTATGAATTACAAGCACTTTTTTAATAATACCCTTTAACCCATTCAAAATGTGTCGTGCGTGTTCCTATTTCTGTTTCTGAAATGTCGGCAGGTATGATCATAAAAAAACACCTTCATAATCACTTCTATCTAAAAAAATCTTGGATGTGCATAAAACATCCATTGTCCCTTAAAAACTAGGTGATAAACTGTTACTTTTTAAAAGTAAATGGATGTCATAACCAAGTGTTTTGTTTAAAGTATGGTAATTATTTGATGAACTTCATTTCAGAAAATATGTTTTTTTTTGTTAAACATGTGTTTGTATTCCCTGAATGTTCAAAATTCTTTTATATTGATTGACAAGCGCATATTTTCATAAAGGGGCCGTTCAAATATTACGTAAGCACTTTTTTGGTAGTTCTTAACCCCCCTCCCCCCTTGTCGGCAAAGATAAGCAAACCTCAACCCCCCCACCATAATTACGTAAGAAACTGCCGACCCCCCCCCCGAAATTTTGACATCCCTTTTAGTAAGTTCTTTTTTTTTCTCCTTGAAAATTAGGTGACTCATACAAGGAGCTGTCCTTTTTGGGTGTAACCCTAAGGGTTAATGAGTTGAAACATTACTTTTCGGGGTTAAAATTTCAAAATGTTTGGGGGGGGGGTCCATCCCCAGATAAAAGTGCTTACGTCAGATTTCCTAATTCAATTTTTTGTTAAATTTATTTTTGGTTGAGTTTTGAAATTATTCATGCTAGAAACAAGATATTTTCGAAAATGCAGTATCTTACTAGGCTTACCATATTTTCTCGGGTCCAACCCAGGACATAGTTTTGCAATTTCTTAAGAAGTGCTAAATAAAACTACCAAAGATTAAAAACTAAGAAAAAACTATTCAAACTAATAACCCTTAAACAGAAATATCGGATTTTATATTTTCCTTTACCATTACTTTTTCAAAAATTGTTTGATTTACTTAATTTTTATCACAAAATTAACAGAAAGTAAGTTTTCTGAAGTAAAACAGACGTTAGAAAATGTAAAAAATCGCAATTTTAAACAGCTTAATTGGGACTTTTACCTAAAAATGACTGGGAAATCCTAAATTTATGAAACCCCGGACATTTTTCGACCCAGGACATTTCCCCGGACAGCTCTAAAAACCCCGGACTGTCCGGGGTAAACCCGGACGTATGGTAAGCCTATATCTTACGTAAGCATCACTCATATACCCCCTCCCCCCTTGTCAGGAAAAATAATCAAAGAGCAAACCCCCTTAGGTGCTTACGTAATATTTGAACGGCCCCAAATCAAATACAAAAATGGCTAAATGCAGTTATTATCACATGGGTTTATCTAGAAAGAAAATGGGTTCGTTTTGGGACCCTTCAAAAAATTCTTAAGATCAAAAGTGGTTTGAAAATTGGGCGCAAGTTTAGAACTGCTGATGGTTGGCGAGTTTTGGCTATTTGGCGCCATATTTAGAAGCCACATAATTCATTTAACATTAGTTGGGGTTACTATATATTGATTTTTATCGCTAAAAACTTGGCGCATCAGCAGTTCTAAACTTGCGCCGAAAATTGTTTTTGAATTGGGTGATTTTCAAAAGTTATGAATGCTGTGGTTGTACTACAGCCCTTCATTTTCACAAAATTCTTTTGATTTTTCACAAAATTTCTAAAACAGGACCCTGACAGAAAAACCTGGATGAATCCCCCTGTAACATTATGTCGATAAAAATGTCTTCTTTTTTAAGCTAACATGTGGGCAGGCCTGCATATTAGGGTGGATCGAAAAAATTTTTTTTTGGAAATCTCTCGGGCCTGGGGTGGCAAAAGTTGTGTATTGGTATCAATATGACGTGTGCAAAATTTGGATGGAATCAAACAACTTCTAGAGGTTGCGCATTGAGCTAGAAGTATAGAAATATTAGGAAAATACGCATTTTGTCTAAGAAACAAGTTGAGGATAGCAAACATTTTTACCGATGAAATCTTGCTTAAATATGTCTTAAAAGATGCTCAGAAGGTAAAAATAGCTCGTAGCTTTTTTCTACTATAGCACCTGTTATAGTTTGAAACCTTTAAAAAGTATTAGTTACTGACGCAACTCGTAAAAGTAGTGAAAAAATAGCTCAAAATAGAGCCAAACGCGGATAATACTCAAACACAAGATTTTTCATAATTTTTCAAACTCTATCAAATAAATTTAGTGACAGGAAAAAATTTTATCATTATGTGATGAACGGAAGGGTGTTTTTTTTCCAAGATGGCGGCCAATACTTATGAAAATCATAATATCGTTCACATTTTGATTTAAAAGCAAAAATATCAGTAATTTTTTGTAATTAAACTGTTTTCTAGGTAGTATCAGTTCTTTCTGTGGATATTTATCCATATTTAACTAGACTTTAAATCTATAAAACCGAAAATTGTGTGTTTTCCAAAATAGCGGATAATAAAAACATGAAGGGTTTATTATGTCAATGTCATGTGTTTATGTGTCAATAAAAAAATGCAAAATTTTTTTTAGTTGTAATATTTTCTTTTAGCATGCTGATACATTCAAAATATTGCAAACATTTCGCTAAGTTTCATTTTGGGAAGGAAAAGCCTATTTTAAGCTTTAAATGTGTTAATTTCTTACTATATGTATTCTAATCGATTTCCATCTTGGAATATCACACTTCGGATCATCAGATTCAAGTAGACTCCTTGATATGTCCATGTTTATATTTCATTGAATAAAAATCAGTTCTCAACCCCCTTTTTTATTTTTGAAATCGTTTAAACCGAAAATCGGTTACATGATCTTGCCAGCTAATACGCGGCAATGCCCGTGCACTTTTAAGGTTCTTTGTTTGCAATCATATTTATGTGATAAACAACATTTTAAAGTGTAAGAATTTCTGGTGTTTTACAAGGAGTTTAACATTGAGAAATGACCACATTACTTTGGGGAAACTCATAAGCTATATCCCTTCCTATTTTTACTATCCGCTATTTTGGAAAACACAATTTTCGGTTTTATAGATTTAAAGTCTAGTTAAATATGGATAAATATCCACAGAAAGAACTGATACTACCTAGAAAACAGTTTAATTACGAAAAATTACTGCTATTTTTGCTTTTAAATCAAAATGTGAACGATATTATGATTTTCATAAGTATTGGCCGCCATCTTGGAAAAAAAACACCCTTCCGTTCATCACATAATGATAAAATTTTTTCCTGTCACTAAATTTATTTGATAGAGTTTGAAAAATTATGAAAAATCTTGTGTTTGAGTATTATCCGCGTTTGGCTCTATTTTGAGCTCTTTTTCACTACTTTTACGAGTTGCGTCATTAACTAATACTTTTTAAAGGTTTCAAACTATAACAGTTGCTATAGTAGAAAAAAGCTACGAGCTATTTTTACCTTCTGAGCATCTTTTAAGATATATTTAAGCAAGATTTCATCGGTAAAAATGTTTGCTATCCTCAACTTGTTTCTTAGACAAAATGCGTATTTTCCTAATATTTCTATACTTCTAGCTCAATGCGCAACCTCTAGAAGTTGTTTGATTCCCTCCAAATTTTGCACACGTCATATTGATACCAATACACAACTTTTGCCACCCCAGGCCCGAGAGATTTCCAAAAAAAAATTTTTTCGATCCACCCTACTGCATATAAATGTATATGGTTGGGAAAGTTATTTTCAGATTAATAATCTATGTATTACTTTAAGTGTAACAGCAAAAGCCTTTTGGCACTTCTCTAAATCAGGGGTTCTCAAACTTTTTAACAACGCGACCCACTTTTGAGAAACAAAATCTAACGCGACCCACCGACTTCAGTTAGTTATATTTAACTAAACTGAGTTAATCATGGTGAAGCCATGCAGCAGGATTGGCCAGCAGAATTTTAACTTCTCTGACCTTGGGGGTGTTCACCAACTATTTAGTTACAACAATAAATTATTACTTTTTGCACATATTTGAGAATTAAAAGTAAATATTTGAATTTGAGCGTATGAAATAGCTTAATTGCGGGATAACCATACATGTGATTCTTCCGCCAATTGGCGGAAATCCGCCAATTTGTTTAGCAAAGTTTAAATCCGGCGATTCCATTTGCAAAGCTGAAGTTCCACTTTCTTATTTTCCAATCTTTTTTTACTGATAACTCTGACTGCCAGTGTTGCCTAGTAATAAGTTTTAAGTAAAATCGAAAAAAATATTTAAAAATATCGAAGTAATATGAAAACTATATGCAAGAAAATATGACTAGCAAGCATATTGAATCGTAGATTTTGGGAAGTAGGAGCCGATGGTCCCCCTCTACTGAAAATAAAGGAAAATTTAAGTGCGATCGAATATTTTTTTAAATGTTTTCCGCCAATGAATTGTCGGAGAAATCACATGTATGGATAACTATGATCCCCACAATAAAAAGGGGGGTCTGGGGGTCCTCCCCCACAGAAAATTTTAAAATTTGACCCTTTAAAACATGGTTTTAACTTGTTTTTTAGCAATATGGGATAAATTGCAGTTGCATCATTTCCTAAGAAAATTCTTAAAATTTGCATTGATCCCCCTGGTATGGATGGGGAGACACACTGAATATTTTTTTTCAAATAATCTTATTTGAATAACCTACTAGATTTGCATTATCAGCACATTAAAGTGACACACATAGTATGTATTTACATGAATTGCCTTTTCCGTTCGACACCAAGTAGTGTAGTTTTTCTTCAAATTTTTATTCTTTTTACTATGTGGTAATTTGATAAATTTCAAAAGTTCAAATAATAGTTTAATAATTCAAAAGTCAATAACACATTTGTTAAAATTATATTCATGTTCAGAAAAATTAAAAATCTTCTCGCGACCCACCAAAAACTGACTGGCGACCCACAGTTTGAGAAACTCTGCTCTAAATCACTAAATAAACATTATATTTATTTACACTATATACAAACTTTAAAAAATTCTCAAAAATTACAAATTTATATTCTTTCTCCAAAATATGAACAGGCTGATATCAACAGGCAATCAAAAATTTGTCTTTTTCTAGAACATTAATGTATAACTATTGCCAACTTAAAATAAAAAGAAAAACAAATAAATATTTAAAAATTAATTAAAACAGTGACTAATAAAACCTCTAAAAAAAGTTGGTTTACATTAATAAATTAAATGTTCTTTAAGTAAGTTGGTTTAGAGTCCATGAAACATAACAATTGTTCTTGATAAAAAGTTGGTCTATTTCCCAATAATAAGGGTGGGTAGAGGGGTTGCTATTTGTTGCACTTCTGTAACTTAACTGTCTATTTATCCCTTTAATGTGCAACACATTGAGTGTCTATAATTATCATGTTAACAACCAGTTGGCAAATTTTAATTATGGTTTTATAAAATTGAAATGTTTAGTTAACTGTGTTAACAAATTATTTCCAACATTATCAGAGTCCTTAACCTCCAAAGAAGGTTCTATATTTTTATGAAATTAAAAACTATACTTAATTATGTTTTCAAGACTGTGAATATGTAGTGCTATTTATTTAAAAGTAAAAAGAGTCCTATTAAACTTTCAAATTAACTGAATACATAGCTGCCAATCCTCCCGGTTTACCCGGGAGTTTTCCGGTTTTTCAATCATTTTCCGATTTTACGGCCGGAAACTAGTTTCTCCCGCTTTTTCACAATTTTCAGGAAATTTTTGTGAAAGTTTTCTACTTTTTGCTCAATTGAGCCTCAGATACTGATCCAAAGTGTGCAATTATGGCAGAATTGTGTAAAATTAAGGAAAAGTTGAAATGTTGAATGATGTTGAACATTTTACTGTAAACATTAAAATGTTCCTCATTTCAGTTCATAGAAGACCGATTTTTTTAGTAATATCTATCAATGCGTATACATGTATATTAAAATCTTCCGGTTTTTGAACAAACTCAGTTGGCAGCTATGTGAATAAAAACTTAAAATTGAGTGCTATGAGCAATACTATTTTTATTAAATGGTAAAAAATATATTTAAATTTTTTCTGGATATGTTGCACCTCTTAAACTACCTAATATTTTGTTTATTTAAAAATGGTATTAAAAACAAAAGTAATAATTTTTCTTGGGGTGGGGTTCAAGACATTTTTTGGACCTACTTCAAACAATTTGGCTTTATTTGATTTGCAAGTTGTACGTGCAAACTTGAAAACTTTTTTCTTATTTTTGGCTTTACAAATTGAATTTTTCACTGTAGGTAACTGATTTTTTGTTAAAACAATTCCGCCCCCCTAAAAAAAGTTAAAAAATACTAATTATTAATTGGGAAATAATGACCAAAATAGCATCATTTTCAAACAATGCTAAATTAAATTCAAATTTTTGTAGAAGCTCAATTCTGGTTCAACACTGTTCCATTAAGTGTACTTTATGTTACCAACCTTGAAAAGTCTCTTAGATGAATACTATTCCTGTTAATAGTTCTGTTTTCGAAGATAGCCGGAAAAAATCACTATATTTTTCTAACACAAACATTGAAAAATTTGTTAAAAAATAGGCTTCTTGTTGGAGGTTGATAACATTCCTATAACTCTACAGATTGTAAAAATGCAAGTTCTATCATGATAAACTAAATATTTCTCAAATTATCACAGTTGAAAATTGAAAAACAGTCAAAAAATTTAAAAGTTTCTTTAAAAAAATTAAAAATTTGTTTTTATAAAAACTTAACTTTTAAAAGTACAAATTAGTTACTTAACTACAAAATTTAAAGTAATTCCGAATGTGAAGATTTAAAATACACTTAGAGATAGAGGATAAAGAATACAATGTTTAGGTCCATTTTCGGGATTTCGTAATGTGTATGTATTCCCAAATTTTGGTTTCAATCAGTGTTGCTTTCAGGAACACGACAGTGGAACAGTTTTATCAGTTTGACAACGACTCTTCTCTCGACGGCTACTACTATTTGAATAATTTCGATAACTTTGTGTCCAGCCAAAGTAAGTGGACTCACAAGAGTTTATGCCATTCCTAAATGAATCTGCTTAGCTCTAACTCTGCAAACTTCTTTTCCATTCTCATGAACATGAGGTGCTTAAAAACCTTAAAAAGTGCTTACTTTTTTAATTCGTTTATAGGCCCTTATTAAGTGCTTAAAAATACTTAATTTTTTTACTGTCGTTCTTAGTTCTTATCCTTGAAACATAAGTCACTACTAGTGATGGGCAGGTATCGATACCAAATACTTAAGTACTCGATACCTATAGGTATCGAGTGTATTCGTTACCCACAAAAGTATCGATACTTTATTGACATATTTCGTTTTAAATTTTTCAATGAAGTAATCTTTATAATACCTACTGTAGATCAAACGCAGCCTGTTTTCATTTTGCAACGCTCAAACCCAAGTCGTTATCATCCGCGAGAGAAATTTGACGCGGCTATAGGTTTTTCCCCCGCCAAATCCTTCGCCTCTATCCACCTCCGTAGCTACGGGGCTTTTTGATGGATCGCTTTCAGTTTTTTGAATATTAGTCTGATTATGGATAGGCCCTAAAAAAATTGTCCCTTCAGGTTCATTTCCCGACATTGAAAAAAAGTACTCGATACCTAAAAGTACTCGATACCTATAAGTATTCGATACCTAAAATTATCGATTTTGCCCATCACTACTTTTATCAGCACCTTCACAAAAATTCTAAAATTATTTTTTAATGGTAGACGAATTGTTTATGGTTGAATTAGTCTTTAAATTGCTATAAAACTGTAGCAATGAGTAATTTAATGCTGTTTTCATTCATTTTATAGTTTCCCTTCAGAAAACTTATAAAAATTTTTCACAATAATGAAAAAGCTTTTACAATTTTTCACAAAAATTAAAAGGATGTGTAAGTTTTTCACAAAAACGGGGGTTAAGTTTAAAATCCTGGATTAGTCCCTGCATTAAAAAATTCTTATTTGTTGGCCGAAACGGACAAATTTTCTTGTGTTCAATCAAATGTAATTTTTCTTCAATAATTTAGATTTCAACTGTTGCATTTCATTATGAAATTGTGACATTTTTTGAAAAGAAACTGTCGAAAAATGTAGATTTTAGGAAGGTGCATTGTGGAGGAAACTGGAGATACATAAAGTTGGCAAAAATTGCTCGAAGAAAACAATTTTTGCACTTTTCTGTATCATTAAGTTTACCCACCCTATTTGAAATTAAGGAAGTAAAACAAATGGAAATTTTTGGGTCTGAAATCTAAAACGTCGAAGATGGGGGGGGTTAAACTGGTTTTGTAGCACACATCACATTCCAAAACAAATGAGGAGGAACAAATTTCAAAATTGCGATAGTGTTTTAAGTTTTGTCATTCTATACAGGCATGTGATTCTTCCGCTAATTAGCGGAAATCCGCTAATTTTAGAGGTGTTGATAATCAGAATTCCGCTCCATTGTGGGCGGAATTAATATTTCAAAGCGGGAAAAAATCGGAATATTTTGTTTCCTGAGTGGACATAAAGTGTACCAAAACGATTTAAAACCCTGTTTTTTAGGATCAAATTAAAAAAAAATTCTGAGATAGAGTTTAGTTAGATGAGAATCCTATTTAAAAAGTATTAAAAAGCCAAATTGAACCTATTGTATGGGATAGGGATTTAAATTTGGGCCCTCCCGAAATAAATTTCTATACCACTGTAACTTATCTAGACGCTTCTAAAAAATTTAAGATAATTTCTTTCTTGAGCAATCACATGCCTGTTTATAGTGATAACCTATTTTTAATTGACTGCTTATTAGGGATGAGATTTTTCAGACTTATAAACTGGAATTTTTAATTAGAAACTACATCTTTTTCATTTTGTGTTGCATGTTCTTCACTCCTCTTTCTTGTGGTAAATCTGTATCATCTGAGGAAGCTAAATGATTTTATTTGGTTTAGTTAACGGTCTTCGTATATCGATTCTTACAGTTTTCAGACTTTTTGCTTTTTTGTTAATCTCATCCCTGACTTACAGGGTTGGCAAAAACCCAGGTTTTTTAAAAAACCCAAATGGGTTGGGTTTTTTCAATAAAACCCTGAAAAAACCAATAAAAACTGTTTTTTTTTCGGAAAAAGTGTGTTTTTTTTCAAAATTAAGTGGTTCCTTCTAGAAAGTAAGTGGGTTTTTTCAAATTTTAGTGAGCGCTTTCTATGTTAAATGTGTTCTGTCAAAATATGTCAGTTTTTCCATAGTTAAGTGGGTTTTTTCAAAATTTTTAAACTTTGAAAAAACCCACTGAAATTGTAAAAACATCCCTTATTTACTGAAACCTGGTTTAAATTTTGAAAAAACCCACTAAAATTTAAAAAATATCCTAAACTTTGAAAAACCTCATTCAATATTGAAAGAAATCTATTCAACTTTGAAAAAACCCACTGAAATTTAAAAAAATCTTTATTTTTAATATCTAGTTTGAACTTTAAACGCCCTAATTTTTGAAAAAAACCATTCAATAATGACAAAACCCCCTGAATTAATGAAAGAACCTATTTAACTTTTTAAAAAACTCTCTGAATTTGAAAAAAAACCGCCATTTAAATTTTAAAACTCCACTTTTTTAGCCACTTTTTTTACTTCACTTTTCTAGTCTTAAATAAGCTGTAAACAGGGTTTGTAAGCGGCCTTGAAAACCTTGAATTAGTGTGAAACCTTGAAAAGGCGTATTTTACCCTATTAGCCTTGAGAATCCTTGAATTTTTGAACTGAGCCTCAATTTTTTTTGGATCTAGAGACTAAGAGATTGGATATTGTTCCCCCTTCTCCAACTAAAAAACTTTTTTTATTTTGCATACTTTTCTAGTCTAAAATAAGCTGTAAAATTATACAACTGTTTTGTAACTTGTGTAAAAACAATGAGGTATTTGCATGAGTGAGGGATTTGCTTGATTTTATACTTATTTGATACATTATGCTTTAAAACTCCCAAATTTCTGATTTTTAAGTTCAAAAATATGTTTTAAATAATTTAAAATTCAATTTTATTTTTGCCAAAACGCCAGAAAAGTCACGTTATCAGAAAACGGGCTTCTATTGGATGTGACGCACAGCGCATGAAAACCATTGTGTTTACTGCTTTCACGTGACCAGAAAACGGGCTTCTATTGGATGTGACCTCATAGCGCATGATTTGTGATTCGAAAGTGTTTTCGCGCCCAAACAAAAAACGAAATTTCAAAAATTTATATCTCAGAAACTAAGCTGCGAAAATGCTTGATGAAAACGCCATTCTTCATGATTTTTAACTACTATTTTAATAAAATTTAATCTCAAAATGTGAGAATACCTCATTGGATGATTTTGTAGCACGACTGTAAAAGTACGAGAAGAGAAAAGCTCATCATTAAAAACTGTAAGATTGTCACTTATATATCTGAAACACCCTGTATGTATAGTATAATATTTGTTTCTTCAGTCACGCTGTTTGAGCTGATGGTGGTAAACAACTGGTTCATCATCATGAACGGATATGCCATCGTTGCATCGGAATGGAGCCGTCTATTCTTCATGTCCTTCTACCTCGTCACCATGGTGAGTAACGAACCTCTTATCCGGCATCATCACGGATTTTTGAATTTCCCCCGAAAAAAAAGGCCGCATTCAAACCCTCCTTCTTCAAACGGAATATTCCTATAGAACTAGTATTTTAGGGGCCTGCCACACTATAGTCTGTGTAATTAAAATAGGCGGTTGGACGTCATCAGTTGAAGTGCGTCGCCTTGGTAACGAAGGAGAAAACGTAAGCGGTTCTGCTTTATTTTTGCACATCAATTAAGGCAATGCGTGAAATTAAATTGAAACTTGAAATCTTAATAATTATAAAACTAATTGGAATTTTTTTAAAAACGAAACGACAATCTTTTCGAAAAAAATAATTGTATATTTGTTTAAAATTTTGTACTTCTACCATGATTAGTTTTTCTTTTTTTATAACGAAAAAAGTGTTCCGATTATTTCATTGGCTGCTACGACACGAAATAGATTCAATGACAATCTTGGGCGGTTGTGGGCTTGGCGGGATGTGGGAAAAAAACGAGATTGGTGGAAACCATGGCAACGCACTGGGGAAAGGTGGGGAGACTGGAGAAATCACGTGACTTTTCAACTGCCGATTCTAATTACAGACTATAGCAGCCAAAGAAATAAAAAACTCATTAAGATACTTATCAACTGAGGCTGAACTCCATGCTTTCTCCCCTTTCTTGATAAGCACCTTTTCATGAGGCTTTGGCTGCTAGTGTGGCGCGAGCCTTAGGGAAGGGTCACCGTGGGCGCGGAGTCAGGCGTATCTTATCGGGCAGTGGATATCTACCCCATCTCTCTGTGTGGTTAGGTGAGGTCAAATAGCGAACAAAACAGTGGGGTAGATATCCACTGCCCAATAAGATACGCCTGATGATGCGCAAGACCAGGCGTATCGCAGTCGCGAACTAACTTCTCCGTCCATCATACAAAAGGGCAACCGCAAACCAGGGGGGTTCTCCAAATCTCCCTTTTGTGTGATGGAAGTTTTGTGTGATGAGAAGTTAGATCGCGCCTGCAATACGTCTAGTCTCCAGAGTTGGCTGGATTGGACCCAATTGGGTTGGACCCAATGGGTTTTTTCAAAAAAACCCATGTGAAAAAACCCACATTTTGGACCCATTTTGGGGTTTTTTCAAGAAAAATCAAGATTTTGGCAGTTCTTTCAAAATTTAATGTTTTTTTTTTTCAAAGTTTAGGATAGTTTTAAAATTTTAATGGGTTTTTTCAAAATTTAAACTAGGTTTTAAAAATTAAATGGTGTTTTTCAATTTCAGGGAGTTTTTTTAAAAAGTCAAATGGGTTCTTTCCTTATTCAGTGGGTTTTTTTCATTATCGAATGGGGTTTTTTCAAAATTTAGGATGTTTAAAGATCAAACTAGATATAAAAGATATATTTTTAAATTTTAGTGGGTTTTTTCAAAGTAGAATAGATTTCTTTCAATATGGAATGGGTTTTTTCAAAGTATAAAAACTTTGAAAAAACCACTTAACAGTGGAAAAACTGACATTATTTTGACAGAACACATTAAACACAGAAAGAACTCACTAAAATTTGAAAAAACCACTTACTTTCTAGGAGAAAACCACTTAATTTTGAAAAAATCCACACTTTTTCCGAAAAAACCCAGTTTTATATGGGTTTTTTCAGGGTTTTATTGAAAAAAACCGAAAAAACCCAACCCACTTGGGTTTTTTTCAAAAAAACCCTGGTTTTTGCCAACCCTGCTAGTCTCGCACTCAGGGTGACCATTGCATACACCCCACAGAAAAAATGCACCTGATTGGTCCCGTTCAAATTGCTCTCCCTTCCCTCCCACTGATAACAAACAATACTCCCTCCCAGAATTTGTGTCCTGGCTTCTGCCTGCGCCTTAAGTTTTATGACCGGCTCCACAACGCTCCTTCGGGCAGTGGATATCTGCCTCATCTATTTGTCCACACAAAGAGAAGGGGGAGATCTCCACTGCCCAAGGAGGCATTGTCGACCTGTCATAAAACTTTAGAAGAACACTCTCCTGCGGGACAATGAGCGAGGGGGGGCAGGAAAAGATCGAGGAAACGGGGGGTCAGCGGAATGGGACGATTTGGGTCAGCGCAAACTTTTATGACAGAGTCGACAACGCTCTTTCGAGGCAAGGAGGGGAGATAATAATCTTCCCCATCTCTTTTTGTGGTTATGTGAGGTCAATTAGCGAACAAAACAGTTCCCATCCTAGACAGATATTGGCATCTTCCCCGAATACCCGAAGCTGTCCTTGTGGCTGGTTTCATAGGGTGCATCTATAGATTTTTACCTGGACGATTGTCAACAGGGAAAATTTATGAGGAGGGGAACATCTTTTGTTCGCTAATTGACCTCAGCTAACCACACAAAACGAGGAGGCTCATTCGGGGGAGATTAGGAGCATTGGTAATATCCTCTTCCTTTTCTGTGGTTAGCTGAGGTCAATTAGCGAACAAAAGACGTTCCCCTCCTCATAAATCTTTCGCTCATGACAATCGTAGGGGGGAAATCTCTAGGTGCACTCACATAGGGTGCATCTAAAGTTTTATTACCCCGACGGCCGTCAATCAGCGAACAAAAGATAGTTCCCCCATCTCCCTGTGTGAGCATTCGGGGGAGATGGCAATCGCTGGAACTCTTTTGTTCGCTGATTGACGGTCGTCGGGGTAATAAAACTTTAGATGCACCCATAAAAGTTTACGCTGACCCTTTCGTGCGGCCGTTTCGGAGTACATTTGGAACGCGCTGAATTCCTTCCGAGCGCGGATTCGGAAACATTTTAATTTCGAAAAACATGCCGGATTTGTGAGTATTCCGGATTTTCGAGAGCCGCATAAGGGGCCATTCATTAATTACGTAAGGGTCCTGAGGGGGAGGGGGATTGGAAAAATCTCTACATACCCTTACTTGGAGGATGGGGGTGTCAAACCCATTTTTACGTAAGATTTTCCCAAGTTATTGTAAACAAATTCCAATCATTCTAATCAAATTACTATTGAATAACCACAGAAAAACTTAAAAATGCTGACGATCTCGGTATATTATCGAAGCTTTAATTAAAAAAATGAAGGTGTATCAGATGCATCTTTTTTATTGGAGTAGCATTAAGTTAAGATAAAAAATAAAACTGTTGAATCCATATTCCAGTTGTCAAAAGTCGAAATAAAAGCAAAAAGAGAGAAATCATTATTAGTTTCATTTTCAACTTTTTTTATTAACCATTTCTTGCTCTGATGGAGGTTACTTTTGAGTTGAGGTTGGGGTTTGAAAAATCTTACGTACCCATACATGGGGGTAGGGGGGGTCAAAAATTGCCAAAATCATCCTTACGTTATTAATGAATGGCCCCTAAGAGGTTCTGGTAGAAATTGTTTGATTGAAGGCCCAAGTAGAAGTTGTTCTGAGCTCTTTCTTCCACAGGTGGTGATCAACATCGTAGTGGCTTTCGTCCTGGAGGCGTTTCTGTTCCGCATCCAGTACAAGCGCGTCACCGGGGACATGGACAGTGAGTCTTTTTTTTTCGTCTTAAAATGCATAAAACCCCGACTTTTAAGGTTAAAACATTTTCTGACCCCCAAACCACCTCGAAATATTGACTTCAATTTATAATATTTTTCTTTGAAAATTATCTGAGTTACTAAGAGCTTCTTATTTTGCTCTGCAAAACTGTCTCAAAATGAGCTAAAACACTATTTTATTAAGCTAATTTTCAAAATTTTTGTGGGGGAATCATCCCCAGACCTCCATTATTCCTTGGAGTAATTGTAAACTCTTAACATAAAGTGGAACATAATTATAGTCTGTTCATTTTGAGCTGGCGCTTGAAAATATTTCTTTCCCCCACAACCGATCGGTAACCATAGCAACTATCTACGTCAAAGTGACGAAGAAGGCTTACTATTGGCTGCTCAAAAAGCGTAACTATGGTTACGCTTCTAGCGTGGGGGAAAGCACTTTTTCTCGGGCGCCAGTTCTGAATGAATAGAGTATAGTGAGAAGGGGGCGCAATTTCTTGCTGTTAGGGGCCGTTCAAATATTACGTAAGCACTTTTTTGTTCATTTTTAACCCCCCTCCCCCCTTGTCAACAAAGATAAGCAAACCTCAACCCCCCCCCACCATAATTTCGTAAGAAACTCCCGGACCCCCCCCCCTGAAATTTTGACATCCCTTTCACATTTTTTTTCTCGTTGAAAATAAGCGACTTTCGGGGTTAAAATTTCAAAATGTTTGGGGGGTCCATCCCCAGAAAAAAGTGCTTACATCAGATTTCCCAATTCAATTGTTTGTTAAATTTATTTTTGGTTGAGTTTTGAAATTATTTATGCAAGAAACAAGAAATTTTCGAAAATGCAGAATCTTACGTAAGCATCACTCATATCCCCCCCTTGTCAGGAAAAATAAGCAAAGAGCAAACCCCCCCCTTAGGTGCTTACGCAATATTTGAACCAGGGGCGTAGCCAGAGGGGGGGATTTGGGGATATATCCCCCCCCCCGAAACTCTGGAAATTTCCTTTTTGACCATAGAAACCACTAAAAATACCCCATATCCCCTCCCGAAATATCAACATCCCCCTCCGAAATTTTTTTCTGGCTACGCCACTGATTTGAACGGCCCCTTTGATTTTGATTTTGACAATAAATGATTGTTTTTTATTTGCATTTTCGTTTCCATGGAGACTATTTTAACAACAATGTCATTCCATGAAACTTTTTATTTAAAAGCTAGATGAACTTTCAAATAAAAAGGTTTTAAAATATACTTAATTACCAGTTTTTAAATTTCATTTAATTTTTTTTAGATTATTGTTATGATTTTTAAATATACTCATATCTAGTCATTCTTTTAAAAACTTGTTATTTTGCATTATTTATTTTTTATAACAATGGGGTGAGCAGATCTCTTGTTGAGGAGAAATAAAGCTATTTCAGCAAAATGACCATAAAAAGGGTCAAAAGAGGGTCAAGGGGTCAGTTAAAGTTTTCGAAACATAGCCTATGTTTTTGTCTGAGTTTTTTTACGTAGGTATACCAAGTTTGGTGCAGATCGGAAGTAAACTGTGGATTTGTATAAAAGACAAACATACCCACACTTTACTTTATTATATTAGACGGCGCTTTACTGTTCTAGAAATGCCCATCGATTCTAATTATTAGAGTTCTAATCTACAAAATGATGAAAATTGAAATTGATGTGTTTGCAGGGGAGTCTCTGGCGCGCGTGGACGTTGGGCTGAGCGAGCCCGAGATCTCTTTCACTCGAGGCTCCTCTCACCTAGCGAAGGCGGAGTTGAGTCGTCTGGCGAGGGACGGGGTGGCGGAGAGGGTGCTATTCCGAGGAACTCGCACACGCACCAAGTTCTCTTTCTCTCTCAAGATGTACGCGGAAGAAGTCAAGGTGAGATTTACTACAACTCGCTCTGCACTGTGAAAAATAATCCTGTAAAAAAACAGAAAATTTCTGGCAGCAAAAGTTGCCAGAAAAGTTTTGTAAGCAGAAAAATCCTGTAAACAGAAAAAAGCTGTAACCTACAGGTAAATGCTGTAAAAAGAAACTTTCTGTCAAGTGAGCTACAGTAAAATCCCGTTACAACGAATAACGATACAACGAAAAATCCCGTTATTACGAATATCCAGAAAGTCCCCAACCGTTTTATTTGAATTAGCGATAGTACGGTTACAACGAAATTTCCGTTACAATGAAGAAATTTTACTGTCCCGTAAAGTTCGTTATAACAGGATTTTACTGTATTATGTTACTACATATTTTGTTACTGTATTTTTTCCTCACAGTAATTTTCTGCTTGTGCGCATGCGTGTCGACTTATTTTAGCTGGGTTTTTTTTTTGAAATTTTAACAAATCAATAACCGGGGATAGAACCTACGGCCTACCGCATGCTAAGCACGCACGCTACCGCTGCTCCAACGAGGATTCAGTAAAAGTAGAAATTATCCGTCCGAAGATGTTCTTTCTTTCTCCACGAACTGAAACTTTCTGTTTAAGTACAGGTAAGCTAAAAAACTAGAAAAAAGCTGTTTTTTTACATAAATTAAATAGAAGTGTGGTGGGAATGTTACATGACAGAATATCCCTGTAAACATGAAGTCATTTTTATTGAAACTTTCTGTTTTTCTACAGTTTTTTTTACAGTGTGTGACAAGAGATACGATGTGGAAAAAAAAGCCACCATATCATTGTTGAGTTTAATTCTCCTGAAAATTATGTTTTCTTTTTCTCCTGAACTTACCCTCTGGCTCCTGAAAAAAAATCTGTCGAAAGAGCAAAATGAAGATTTATCGATTTTGGGGAAATGATTGTTTATTAATCGATGAAATGTTGTTGAAAAGGGAAATTCTAGCTCCTTATTAAGACTCCTGAATTGTTCTATGTTAGATAAGAGTATGAACCCTGCTATAGTAATAATATAATATAAAATAGGCGGTGGGACGTCATCAGTTGAAGTTCGTCGCCTAGGTAACGAAGGAGAAAACGTTTGAAGCGGTTCTGCTTTATTTATGCACATCAGTTAGGGCAGGGCGTGAAATTAAATTGAAACTTTGAATCTTAATAATTATAAAACTAATTCGAATTTTTAATAAAACGAAACTACAATCTTTTTAAAAAAAATAATAATATATTTGTTTAAAATTTTGTACTTCTACCATGATTAGTTTTTCTTTTTTTTATAACGAAAAAAGTGTTCCGATTATTTAATTGGCTGCTGCTACACGAGTTGCATTCAATGACAATCTCGGGCGGTTTTGGGCTTGGCGTGATGTGAGAAAAAAATAAGACTGGTGGGGGGAAAACATGGCACAGGGGAAAGGTGTGGAGACTAGGGAAATCACGTGACTTTTCAACCACCGCCGATTCTAACTACACCAGTGGCGGATCCAGGGGGTGGCACTCTGGAAAGTGCCCCCCCTTGGAAACCCAAAAAGGTTCTCAAAATGAGTAAAAACCCAACTTCTACAGGTCTAATTTCAAAAATTTTTCTGTGGGAGGACCCCCATACCCCCCATTAGTGTCAAAATGAGGTATTCAGTGATTATTTTTAGGAAGTCCCCAAAATTTTGACATTTTTGGTCAAAAAGTAAAGGTAATAGTGTTGAAAAGTGCCCCCCTTAGACTCAAAACGTTTCTAAAAATGAGTCAAAACCCTACTTTTACACGTCAAATTTCAATTTTTTTTCTGGTGGAGAACCCCCATACCCCCAACGGTACCACAAGGGGATCTTTTCTGGCAGTGCCCCCCCCCTTGGAGCCGTGCTGGATCCGCGCCTGAACTACACAGACTATACACTGGGAGTGAGAGGTCCCACTGAGATTATGGTCGTAACTGACGTCAATTTAAGCATTTTTTGACGATGAAATGACATCATGTTTAGCTAAGGGTTGATAGGATAAGGGCTGATGCCCTTTATGGCAGTGTACTGTTTTACCGGCAGTGGACTGTTTTACTGTGTACCGGAATTTACTGTTCAACAACATCTCACATCAATGCGCCGTAAAATAACGCTTCGATACCAAGGAATCGAACCCATGAAGTAATCGATACCAAGGAATCGATTCCGGAATCGAATACTTTGGAATCGATGCCAAGGAATCGAATCGGAATCGAATACTTTAGAATCGATACCATGGAATCGATATGGAATTGATTCCGGAATCAAATACTTTGGTATCGATACCAAGGAATCGAATACTTTGGAATCAATACCAAGGAATCGAATCGAAATCGAATACTTTGGAATCAATCCAAGGAATCGAATCGAAATCGAATACTTTGGAATCAATCCAAGGAATCGAATCGGAATCGAATACTTTGGAATCAATACCAAGGAATCGAATCGGAATCGAATACTTTAGAATCGATACCAAGGAATCGATATGGAAGCGATTCCGGAATCGAATACTTTGGTATCGATACCAAGGAATCGAATACTTTGGAATCAACATCAAGGAATCGAATCGGAATCGAATACTTTAGAATCGATACCAAGGAATCGAATCGGAATCAATACCAAGGAATCGATATGGAATCGATTCCGGAATCGAATACTTTGGAATCAATACCAAGGAATCGAATCGGAATCGAATACTTTAGAATCGATACCAAGGAATCGGATCGGAATCGATACCAAGGAATCGATATGGAATCGATTCCGGAATCGAATACTTTGGTATCGATACCAAGGAATCGAATACTTTGGAATCAATACCAAGGAATCGAATACTTTGGAATCAATCCAAGGAATCGAATCGGAATCGAATACTTTGGAATCAATACCAAGGAATCGAATCGGAATCGAATACTTTAGAATCGATACCAAGGAATCGATATGGAAGCGATTCCGGAATCGAATACTTTGGTATCGATACCAAGGAATCGAATACTTTGGAATCAACATCAAGGAATCGAATCGGAATCGAATACTTTAGAGTCGATACCAAGGAATCGAATCGGAATCAATACCAAGGAATCGATATGGAATCGATTCCGGAATCGAATACTTTGGTATCGATACCAAGGAATCGAATACTTTGGAATCAATACCAAGGAATCGAATCGGAATCGAATACTTTAGAATCGATACCAAGGAATCGGATCGGAATCGATATGGAATCGATTCCGGAATCGAATACTTTGGTATCGATACCAAGGAATCGAATACTTTGGTATCGATACCAAGGGATCGAATACTTTGGAATCAATACCAAGGAATCGAATCGGAATCGAATACTTTAGAATCGATATGGAATCGATTCCGGAATCGAATACTTTGGTATCGGTACCAAGGAATCGAATACTTTGGAATCAACACCAAGGAATCGAATCGGAATCGAATACTTTGGAATCAATACCAAGGAATCGAATCGGAATCAATACCAAGGAATCGAATACTTTGGAATCAACACCAAGAAATCGAATCGGAATCGAATACCTTGGAATCAATACCAAGGAATCGAATCGGAATCAATACCAAGGAATCGAATACTTTGGAATCGATACCAAGGAATCGAACGCATTTACGGCGCAATGATGTGAGATGCTAATGAACAGTAAATTCCGGTTCAATATACACTGCCTGTGTTTTTATCCCTCTCGTATATATGTGCCAGGTCGTAAATGACGTCAATTTAAGCATTTTGTGACGATGAAATGACGTCATGTGTAGCTAAGGGCTGATGGTTTTTATCCCTCTCGCAGGCGTGGCTGAAGCAAGCGGACGAGGACGAACGTCTTCAGCGCGAAATGCTCCTCAGCCGCCTTCAGCAGGAGCAACAGGTGCACAATGCTGAACAGGAGCTGCACCCTCACGAGCGAACTTTCACCATATGACCCCCCTCCATTGCTTTGATTCAATCATTCTGTTGTATGTGATGCCACCTGAATTCACCAGAGTGTAGATGTGATTTGTGCCTAATACCCCGTTCACACTGGCCTTTATTTTCGTTAGCACTTTTTGTCATGGAAACAGGCAAAATCGCCCCATCTTTTGAAAACGGCGTTTGCACTGACAAGGGGCGAAAATAAGCACTACTTTACTGTGTGTAAACAATAACAGCATGATTTGTAAAATTTAATTTCTCAATACAACTTAAAACTAATGAATAAAATCACCAAAAATACAAGTAAAAACACATAAAAGATTATTAATTGACTAGTGAATTGATTGGTGTGTTTCCATGACAACGAAGTGCTAACGAAAATAGAGGCCAGTGCGAACGGGGTATAACTCAACTATTGGTATTTGAAACGGGTTACTTCCAAACCATTGAAGGCTGATTCAAAGAGTATAGAGCTTACAGAGATTCCAAACGGCAGTTTTCCTCTTTAGATAATTAAATTCCTCTGCTCCCAGGTTATAATTAATTTCACTAGCAGCCAATCAGAGAAGGCGAAAGCGATTCCTGATTGGATGTGGAACTTCTATCAAGCGGCATTTAAAATTTCGTCGGTGTTGTTTTTTCCCTCCAGTTCCGATTTGGATTTGAGTGACAGTGGGCGAATGACAGAATTAGCAGAAATGACGTGGTATTAAAGGAGGCGGATCGTTTGGCTCGAAGTTTGTCTATGGGAAAAGCCCTGTTAAAAAAGTTGCCATTAGCGTCTATGGAGATGAATACTCTTTTAAGCTCTTTACTCTGTGGGCTGATTACCATTCATTTTTAAGGAATTGGTTTGATTCCGTTCCCGCTAAATGCCACCATGCTCTTTAGTACAAAAAGTAGAAAACCTGCTAAATTCACAGATTGAAATGTTTAGATCAATAACCGTTCAGTTTATCGCTGATGATTCCTTAGCACCACTCTTCAGACCTGAGAACGGAATTCCATGTTTTTAAAATTCTGTGAACAGATTAGAGCTTTTCGCGATGACGTCACTTGGAGGTCCAACAAAGGGTTGCTGTGGCAATGGACTATATTCGTCTGACGTCACATTTTACCCATTGTGTGACCTACTGACCTTGCATTCGGTTACCACTAGTTGAGTTTGTAGGAGATATGATTTGATAGTGAGTTTGTTTTTCCCGATCACGTGATTAATATGGGCGTGGCACACAAGAGTCTATTTAGGTAAATATACGGGGTTAAGACAATTTTTTTTCTCTCTTTCTCTTTGAAATAGAGAATACCTCTTGAAAGAGAGTGAAATAGATAGTTTTCAGAGTACCCCCAATTTTAAGTAAAAATCTCTCAGTACTTAAAGAGGTGGGGTTGAAGATTAAATCATCTAAAATTTTCATTGAAGTACTTAACCATCTAAATAACATTTTTTAAAATCCATTTCATATGGATTTATTCCGGTTAGTAAGTTAAATCTTTTTATAATAGTACTGAAATCCATAGTGCTGGATGGAGTGGATGCCATGGCTTGTCCTTCAATACAAGTGTTGCTAGGGCTGTTGCTAGGGCCAAGTCACGTGAAGTGAAAAGCTCTATTCAGTCCTAGGTTTAATAAAATTGAGAGCTGTTGGCAGCAATTTGAACTGAATTTCAGCACTAACTTTGTCTATTTTGCCAAATAATGCCAAGATTATAACTTATTCTTATAGGCTGTTTACATTAGTACATTGTTTAGTCAGATGAAAAGCGTTTATAAAAAATCATTGCCAATCCATTTTTTAAAGAAACTGGCGAAATAATTAACAGGGTAATTGCGATTTTTGAAGAGTGGCATCAGTGTTCCTGAGTATTCCTTTATTTGAATCAGCCTTCACCGTTGACTGAGGGAATGATGTCAATAATGTCTGATTTTAATATATGACGTGTTATTTATTTGATGATGTGTAATTAGCAATTCTGTACTAGATCCTCCTTAGGCAGGGGTGTATATAAGGCCCCCCAAACTAGCCATCAGGGGTGCAGAAAATGTTTCAGGGTCCGAAATTTCCCGAGAACGCGATCAAAATTTACCCCCCAAAATTGAAATTTTATTTAAAAAGAAAAATAGTTTTTTTCAATTGTGCTTCTTTCAGATTCAATAATTTTCACGAATTCCGAAAATTTAAGTTTTTGTGAGCTTTATACTGTCTTTCTTTAGTTCTTCTTACACACTTATTAGCTCAAAAAGCCTCTTTTCTTAAAGTATGGAAAATTGTCTATTTTCCTCAAATTTGAGTTATCCCTGAAAATATCTCCTTTAATGAACTTAACTTTTTAGTGAAGGACATCGATATGATTTAACAAGAACGCAATTTATTGTGAAAATAAACCCATCCTACCACTGATACGTTGTTTTCTCCTGCATACCAATTGAAAAGCAAGGAAAAGCCAACTTTCAGGTTTTCATCTAGAAAACTAGTTTTTTTAAGCGCAGATCTGTAGTTTTCCCACTCTACATGCGTAACTCCGCAGTTTTCACTTGATTTCCGTTGGTTATGATGCAGTCACTAACAAAATATTTGTCAGCTAATGATGATAGAATTTTTTTTATTTTTCTTTCCCTCTTTTGTACTTAAAACTCTATTACTCACAAATTTTATGTATAAAGTTCCTTAAAATTCAAATTCTGCCTAAAAATGTATTATAAAGCTTAAGTTGGGCATATTAACATGCATGGGAGGGGCTGAGGAATAATTTTGGTTCCAATGCAAAAATCTACTATGACTAATTTTTTAGAGGCCCCTCCTGAAATAAATTTCTTTATACGCTTCTGTCCTAAGGAGACTTGAACCCTGTTTTTATTATAATTTATTGTTAAAATTTTTGGAAATTATTTGTTTTTAATGTAATCAAAATATTTATCCTTGTACATAGCCCGAGATGTATTTTAAATAAGACACCTGTTGCCTTAAAAAAAAAGCCTTCATTTTTGCCACCTCAAAGTATTTGAAATTGTAGAAAGGTGTTTTTAAGGGTTTTATTGTAGAACCTTCAATTAACCGACTCCTCTGACCTTCAGAAGTAGTGTTTGGCAACTAGTGGTAAAAAATAGTTAACAACCAACTACTGTGGGAAAATCTAGTTACAACTAGTAATTAACTTTTTTCCGGGAGTAGTTGCAACTAGTAGTTAACCATTTTTCAAATTAGTTAATTTGTCTATTTAATTTCGTGATCTGCTTTTTTGCCCAAATTTTAGCTCATATTTTCTTATCAAATATGTTTATGCTTTGCGCAAAAAACAGCCTTTATTTTCGGTTATGGCATCTGAGTGCTCTACCATCTTTAAAAAAATTAAGTTTAACAAAGCTGTTATTTTCTTTAATTGAGTTTTTATGTTTCGTTAGTTTTTTAGTTGAAGGCCGAGAATAGCGGTTTTCGACCGCCTAGTGACGGCGGACTTACTCTGTTTTCTCCAAAGTAGGCAGCTTATCTTAAAACCGTTTTTTTTCCTTTTCTTAATTTTCTAGTCCTTTGTTACTTACTTTTATTTTTTTGTGTTTTTCTTGCAAACAGTGACGTTTATTGCTCCTAACCAATCATGTTGCAGTATTTAATATTACAAGAATGTGCAGTTTGGTAAGCACAGTTTGAAATAACAGTAAAAATAAGTCCTCATTTACTTTTTTCAACAATAATATACCCTACCGGTAACTTTTTCCAACCACTTTCGAGTGTACATCGCTACTGCTTTTTTTAGAGGTGTCCTGCTTTGGGTATTTTCCCATAAATTTTAAATATATTATACCCTAGTTTTTTGTTATCAATGTAAGTCTTTATTGCAATGCTAATTTTTTTGTTAGTTGAAATATAACTCTGTTAGGTGTTATCAAATTGTTATTTATTGCCTTTGTTATGTTTTTGTATATTTAAGTTGTGTGAACTCTTGATGTGGTGAAATCGATGGATTTTTTTATTTGAGACAAACAGTAAAGGTTCTTTTATTTATCAATAATTTGAAAAATTAAGTGGTGTAAAAATTAAAATTTTTGAAACCTTTTTTTAAATTTTTACTTTAAACACTTTTGTGTTCTTCAACCTACACTTAGTGTTCCAAGTATTCCTGAGGATCGATTCCAGAATCGAATGCTTTGGAATCGATTCCATGGGGTATCGAATCCTAATAATTGTATCTGGTTTTCTAATTAATGCATAGTTAGTTATTATCAATTGTTTACTAATTAAATAGTATTTTGATAATTGATTGAAATTTTGATGATTAAATAGATAGGTTCGATTCAACTTTTTCGATACTGGCCCAAAAGAATCGATTCCTGGTTAGAATCGATTCTCAGGAATCGAATCCAAGAATCGAACGAGAATTTTTAGATTTCTACCTACACTTACTATACTAACTAGTTCTGGATTTTCCCATCCTTTGAACTTTTTTCCACTTGAGAAGACCAAAATCTTACAGTAAAAATCTAACACCAATTTAGTGTTAAAAGCATCTGCTAAAATGCACTGTTGAAAATAAAACTTTTACGGGGAATATTTATTTAAAAAAATGGAGGTTTTGTGCATTACAAAGAGTTTCATCACATCAAGAGTAGTTGATTGTCTTTCTGAACTGATACCGTATACAAGCCATATAGGTACTCCGTTGAAGTCTGTCTTTGTACAAACTAATGCTGTATCTTTGTATAAATCTTCGATCGTTTCTTCTCATTTTAATCTCCTTGAACTGTAATATGATTTTTCTGTTGTTATTTTTACACTGAATACAACTAAATATTTTTCTATTGATTTACTCTGGTCATTTCTTTCCTCCTGTTGTACACTGTGTTAACACCTAACACTATTAACAAGGAATTCATAAAAAAAAACGAAATTCACTGTACAATTTCTAGGTCCCTTATGAACCCTCTTCTAGAACTAAAACTAGAAGCTGTAATATTTTTAAATGAAACTAGCTTAAACATGTATTTAATGTAATTTGAGTGTAACTTTTAGCATGTGTGTCTTTGAAGAGATTTTATTAACTTTTCTCGAGATTATCATTCTTCCACTATAAATTAGATTTAGGGGATTAATAAGGGACCTAAAAAATTTACAGTGAATTTCATTTTTCCCAATGTGATAAAATCCAATTTCCGACTTGATATTTGGTAAAAAATATACATTTTAGAAGGTAAAGATCTCAATAACTTTTCTTGTTTCAAGCATTTCTTAAAACTTAAATTTTTTTATTTTTTATCACTTTTTCTTAAACAACACCTCGTAGAATCACGGGTATTAAGTTTTCCTGTAGTAAAGTGACCATGGGGTCGAGACGGCTTATAGTGTCCGAATCAATAATTCACTCAAAAAATTGAAAAAGGCAGTACAAAAACTTCATTTGTAAAAAAAATTACTGAAGTTAGTCACCAGTTTTAGTTTTTTTGGAAAAGTTTATAAGACTTGTTTGGTTTATTCAATTATGTAAAAACCAAATAACCTTATAGACTTTTCCAAAATACTAAAACTGGTGACTATTTTCAGTGTTCATTCAATAGGGCAAACTTTGTTCGTTTACTGCAGGTATAAATCGCAGTGTTATCACCAATACCAAAATATCTTCAAAAGTATAAATTTATGTGATCTGAATGTACTTAAACCAGATTGCCGAGAAAAATCCTGTAGGGAATATTATACCTAATTTTTAAGAATTGAATGAGAAAACTCTGAAAATCATATTTAAAGTGGGAAAATCGTAAATCCGATTCCGAATGCTAAGTTTTTATTCACTTAGGCAACCCGCCCTATACCAAGATAATTTGAATGCCCTCCCCATACTACAGGGATAGTAATTTGAATAGAAGTACACTAGTCTCTTATACACTTCAAAAGAGCCACATTCTAACTTATGCAACGCACGTGAGGAGCCCAGATTTCATTTTAGACCCCTATTTGAACCCATCAAAACCTTTTCCCACTTTTTCTGTTAAATATTACCTTTGAATTGTAATTTAAACCGTCCCCAAATATAACTTGACGCACTGTGCATAAATGTACAAAATCTACGCTGAACATTCTTTTAAAATGAACTTGCGGAATAAAAACTTGACCACACTTTTAAAAGAATGTTTACACACTGGGATACTAGAAATAAATTAGACGTACTTCCATGGTTGTTAAGACAAAAATTACGCTTAAAACGATAAAATTAAGAAACAAATAGCTGAAAATCCAATTTTTTCGGTACACAAAAATGGGACGTTGTGGAACTTTTTTTACTTGTACAACTTATTTGAATAACTATGTGAATTAGTACCAAAAATAGTAATTTGGTTATTGTTAGGAAACCACTGTCGAATCGTGTAATTACTTTTTACTGAAAACGGTGGGATAGTATAGTAAACACTTTTACTCACCACTTTAATTTTATTGAAAAATTTACTAGTAACTCCAAACTATAACTTTTTCAACTTAATTTTTAACTGAGCTTCTCTAAAGATTTTCAATGACATATACTGAGGTCATAACATATGCTTAAAGATTATATTAATATTCTCACTTAGTTTTTATTTGTTTTAATTAGTAAAACAGCTAGCTTGTTTCTTTTTACCCCAAGTGGGGCTAGTACAAGATACAGTATCTTGGGATAATAGGATAAATAATTCTTTTCCGCTTATACTAAGTAGGCGAATTATTTTTTCAAAGAAAGCTGATAATTATGTATAAACAATCTGTTAAAAAATCAGTTCCATAAGGTTAAAGGAAAATCCCGTGGAATTTCGCATGCGTAAAGCCATTTTTGCTTCTTATTACACCACTCTCCCCTTTGTTAGAACCTTATCTTCAACTGCTACTTTCGGTCCTACTGAACCAACACCTCCTGTAGCCTTTATTAGGAACACCTTTATTTTAAAATTCTCAAGCTTTAATCAAACTGGATTTCATTTTTGGAAAAATTTGTAAATGTAAAAAAATTATTACTTTGACGGGGTAATTAATGTGTAACGTATTTCTCTACATTCCCGCTCCCTTCACCACAATATCTCTTCTATTTCTTCTTTTGCAACACATACAGGATCCCCCTACAGGTGTTGATGGGTGGACGACCCCCTCCCTCCATCCGGCGAAAAGAGAGGTTTCCGATTGTTTTTGCTCATGGAGCAGTAATAAAAACAGCTGCTTCTCTCCATAGATTTCAATTGGTACTAGATGACGTGGGTTCATAAGTTACAAACTTTTAATTAACAACCAAAGTGGAATAATTCCAATGGATTCGGAATCGCCGGAAAATTTCAGCTCAGTTTCATATAAAATTCATATGGGTTTTCTTGTTTGTAAAAAATTAGGGTTTAGATCTTGTTTTTAAGGGATCCCAATAAATTTTCAGATTAATTATGAAAAGGTCCTCAAATATCAAAGCATAGGTGAACGTATGGAAATATTAACGGCCATTTTGCAACACATACACCATCCCCAACAGATGTTAATTGGTGTACGACCCCCGGCGCAACATGACCAGTTCGAAAATGGATACCCTCTACTTTTTTTTATTAATGTCCTTTGTGTGACCTATTCAGATTTAAAATTTTATCCCTCTACGATAATATTCAATCGTGCCGAATCTCAATTGAAGTATTTCATGTTTATATATTCATGTTTCAAATTTGAGTAACTTTGATTCGGAGCCAGTTTGAGTAATTTTCTCAATTTTGAAACTGTCGTTTTAAGAGTGCACATGTTTGAATAAACCAAACAGAGAGAGAGAGAGAGAGAGAGAGAGAGATCTAAAAAACTTTTCTTAAAAAAAACTAAAACTGGTGATCATTTTCAGCAAACATTTTTCTTTCAAAATGAGAAGTTTTTGTACTGTCATCTTTAATTTTTTTATCATATCATTAATTTAGCCACTAAGAGCACTGTAAGCGGTCTCAATATGCTCCCCACGGTCACTTTACTGTAGGAAAACTTTATTCCCGTGATTTTACGAGGCGTTGTTTAAAACTAAAGCTGAGAGGCGAACTTTTGATTGAAACATCATGTATTAACATAGACTTGACTTTCTTATCAAAAGGTATCCATGGGGAAAATGTATCAATATATTTCAGAGATAGCTTATTAAGTTTTTTTACTGTGTGAAGAATTTTTTTCCAAATTCCAAAATGTATGCTCTGCAATCATTTTATATTTCCCTACATAGTTATACACTTACAGTGAACTTTACACTTTATATACTTATTATGGTTATACTTTACAGTGAAATACACACACTCTTAAAACGATTGTATCAAAATTGAGTAAAAAGTACTGAAAAAGGCTCCGATCCAATAAGTACTCAAATTTGAATACATGAATATACTCATTTCTGAAAATGTGCATACTAAAAAATGAAATATCTTGAGCTTGAACTCAAAAATGAGCTCACGATGTTTCATTTTTGAGTATGCACATTTCAGAAATGAGTATATTCATGTATTCAAATTTGAGTACTTATTGGATCGGAGCCTTTTGGAGTACTTTTTACTCAATTTTGATACAATCGTTTTAAGAGTGCAATATTGTAGATTTAAGTTTTTTTTATTAAGCTTCTCATAGTCACCGTTAAAATTATTAGGAAAAAGCTTTAATTGAGCAACTTTCCCTTGAAAGCCTCTAGCCATCAGGAAATTAGCACTGTTCTGCGTTTCCAATAATAATAATAAGTGACCTCCTCGGGTGTTGTCTGTAATTTCTTTACACCGAGCAAAAAGAACTGATACCCTACAATCAACGTAGTCTAGTCAAAAAAAAAGCAGTCTCTGTACTCCAGCAAGAACTATTCAGTAAGTACCTCCAAACGGTTTAACTTATCTGGACTGTTTAGTGTTAATTGTCGTTGATGACAGAGATACAAATGCTTGCAGATTTAGTTGAAAAGTTTTTTTAATCTTTGAAGCTTTTTAAATTCACTATTTAAAATGTTTATCATTGTTACTTGGGAACCCGACGGAACACCTAACCTACCCTATAATATAGGGTAGGTTAGGTGTTCCGTCGGGTAGGTTAGGCTCTCTAGGGTAGGTTCCCGAGCTGGGCAACCCACCTTAGTGACTGAACACTTTGCATTCGGATTTACTAATTTCCCAATTTAAATATCTTAAAACTTGGCAAAGATATATGCACCAAGATCTGTGCAAAGCCAAATTTGAAAATATTCTAGGAGGCAACAGGATTGACTCTTTTTACCGTCATAATTTTTTCCAAATTTTTTGAGAGGTGGCTAAAGGTGAAGAAGACATTCTGTATAAGTGCTGTTAGTAGATAAATCTCTAAAATCCGTTTATTCTAATTTGTAAAATTGACTTGAATGAAAGTTTTGAGCAATACGGTACTTCAGTCACCACTTTGGAAAAATATTTAAACAATGGAATGGAAGGGTGCTTTAATTAAATTAAAGTAAAGTTCAAAGATAAATTTTTCTTCCTAAACACTGTAGAGCAAAGTTCTAAATTCAGGTACAAAAGGAATACAATAAGCAAAAGATAATTTTAAAGAAAATTATTTATATGCTTAGAGTTAACTTAAAATAAGAAACATTAAGACACTCCTAGGTAAAAGCTGGATTAAATTCATAAATTTAGATAATTTATATCTAAAAAATGTTAATGAGCAAATATGACAGTGCTGTACTTATTTAGTCACCCTTCAAAGGATTCCAAGAGAAACAAGGTTATTGCAGATATAAGAACTTGATTGGATTTTAGGTCTATCATTAAAAATGTTCCAAGGTAAGCAAAGTAATCTACCCCTGGCCTCGCTTTTACCTTCAAAAAGTTTTCCTAATTTAATGATTGGTGACTAAAGCCGCAGGTATCGTAACTTCAAATCGAACTTCTGCTTGTTCAATTTAATGTAACGACACCTGCGGCTTTAGTCACCTCTCAGAGAATTAGGAAAAAATCAAGAAGGTAAAAGCGAAGCCAGGGGTGGTCGGTCGGGGTTTGGGACGGTGACTAATTATATTATCTTTATATTACTTAGTAATTATATTATCTTTATATTACTTAGATTCTTACTAAGATTCTTAAGTTTAATTAGTGTCCGCCGAAGGCAGAAAGGGTAGAATCTTTGGATTTTTTGCAAAATAAAGGGAAAAGTCTTCAAAAATAGTAGTATTTTTGAAGAAATTGACTGGTACGGTTACAGTTAAGTTTGAAAATAGGAAAAATTATGTCCCCCCGTTAGATACGCAGGAACAAATTTATAAATACCCAACTGTATTTATGTCCGAGTGCTGCTATACCCGGGGAGAGGCTCAGACTCGAACCGAGGGAGGTTCGACCTGAGGGCCTTTGAGATGGATGATGGTACGTGCGCAAGCACACCAAGCCATCGGTTCCTGCAACCAGTCTGGTCTTCTAATTAATATGAAGTTGATACTTCATCATGTAAACTTATAAATGTATACGTGTAGTATATATTGGTATCGTCATAGTATACATATTAGTATACGTATAGTATATATGTTAGTATATAATTTAAGATTGAATAAAAATATTCGACATGTCGGTAGCCAGTGTTCGATCCGAGATCCTTTGGATCTGTAACTTGACGCTCTTGCACACTCGGCCATCAGGTCGCATACTGCTTAGAATTCAGAGAACTTGACACTTACAATTTTGATATTGAAAAAGTCTAATAATGGAAGTCTAGTCTATGAATAAGTCCCCGATTCTTCATTGAGGACTTAACTAAATTTCGTAGAAAATCAACCAAGTCTAACCCCCTAAGATCGCATATCCAGCTTTGCCTAGTCTGTTCTAATTGGTTGGTTGAAATTTCTCTTGGAAAATATTATTTTTAATAAAATAAAAACCGGGGATAGAACCCAGGAACTGCCGAATGCTAAGCAAGCATCCTAACCACTGCTCCAGAGAAGATTCAGTATCATTAAAACTTATAACATCTTCCTTATTGGGTTAACTTTATGCGAATTGCAAAAAAAAATCTGCCAGCTTGAGAAAAATAGGCCAGTAGTAAATATTGAATTCAAAATTTAAGGGTCTTCAGTTTTATAAATTTTTAAGTTTGGTGGGAATTAGTTTAAAGGGTTGGAATATATTAAATACTTCATCAAAGCATTATTTGTGCTTACAAAGTTTTAAAATTAACTTCTTTGTCCTTGACAAATGATCATTTTTACTTTAGATTTGAGTAATATTTTTATTAACCGAATGTGTTTTCAGGCATTTTAATCAGAAGCTTTCATGGGAATCATCACATAGCTGAAATGTTTGGTCTGTTTAGTTTTCAATAAAGAAATTTTTTCTTGTAAAAGAATACTTTATTTCAATATACAGCACATGAAGAGTATAAAGTAAAGTAATGGACACAGTTATACACAAAAAAGGGCGCTCCAACTTTCTTTCAAAGTAACTTTTAGAATGTAAGTAAAGAAGGATCTTTTGGATGTTGTCCCTGCAACAAAACACAAAAATAGCGACAGATAATATTGAATTCTACAACTTAATTTGAAAATTAACAAGAAACACAGAAATCTACAATTCAGGAGTTTAATTAGTTGCAATTCTGTGGACAATTTTGAGCTCCACTAAAAGTCTTATTTTAAAAAAGGTGTTCTTTTAAAGCTCCTTACAGCTGTTTTCTATTCCAGAAGAGGCCTTTGCAGACACAGATTCCTCAGAAGACTCGGATCCTGTAAACACAAAAATAAAATTTTTTCAAAAAGCTGGGTGTGAATTTGATGATCAGGTTTTGATAAAAAAATCAATAGGATAACTAAATTTTGATCAAAAATTTTAACAGTGCTCAAGTTTTATTGATTCGTTTAATTTTCTAGGATTTGTGCGTTTTGCTTAGATAATATTTGTTAATCCATGATGAAAAATATTGTGATCGAATAAGGAACAAAATGCAGGGTGTATCTGAAATCGTACAACAACCTTTAAGGGACGATAGAACTCGTCAATACGGTCAAGACCTTTAACGGATGAAGGGGTCAGAAAAGGGAGTTTAAGCAGTAAAAATCCCGAAAGTAATAATTGAATCGTCAGTTTAAAGAAGGGAATAAGTCCAAAAAATGACAAATTGACTTTTTGTGCTCAAAACAATCTCCAAGCATAGCCCTACACATGGGTGAAAAGAGGGGAAAATAACTAACCCCTATAGGGATATATCGCCCCTTGAAGTTGTGAAATCGATGTAAATACAATGAAAATTCCATTACTTTTTAAACTTGATTTTTGGACTTATTCCCTTCTTCAAACTGACGATTCAATTGGAGGGAACCCTTGGAAGTATGTTCAGAAAAAACACGTTTAGGTAAGTAACAAAAAAAACCAAAGTGTCCAGCACTTATTACCCAAAACCGACTGAAATACTAAGAATTATGTTTTTTTATAACCTGCAATTATATACAGCTCCTGAAGCGAAAATCGACCCTAATTTTTAAGGTAAAACATGATATAAGACAAGGTGTATAATAAGTTTGTACCAAAATTTAATCAATTATACAGGGGGTCATCCATAAATTACGTGAGGTGTTTTTTCCAAAATCTGGACCCCCCTCCCCCCACGTGAGATTTACCTACAACCTTTAAAAGTAATTTTCTATCCAATTCGTTTGCATTTTGAGGAAAAGAACATTATACCGCCTAAAAATCACCACAGTATCTTATCTGTGGGTATTATTCCTTTCTCAAACTTAAAAAAAATCGTTTAATTTCGAATTTAAAAAGTTGACGTGAGTTTTTCACCGACCCCCCTCCCCCCTTGGTGAGATTTTTCCAAACCCCTCCTCCCCTTTTTGACCTCACGTAATTTATGGATGCCCCCTAATAATTTTCTGCAAATTTTTTTCGAGTCCATAAATTGACGATTAAGGGATATAATTAATAAAATAATCATGTTCGGAATACTTAATCCGTTAGAACTAATTAATTAGATTGATATTTTTGAGTACCTCCAGTACACTTACTGAGGGCTAAAATATTCTCACAATACAAAAAAAAACTCATAGGGCTTATTATCGCATTTTTAAGTCTTAAAATCTAACTCGCTTTCCTTTTGACATTAGCTACTTTTTTGAGGGAATGACAATCATGGCGATCCGATCGAAATGGCAAAGCTGAAAGAACAACTTCAATTTTGAATCTATTCGCATTTCCCGCTAAAATACTCGTCATAGAACCTTTGCTGCCTTTTATACTTGAAGATTAAAACTGAAAGAGTGTTTCTGTATATGTAAAGTATATTGCCAGTATATTTGTAAGGATGGTTATTCGATGTAATTTTAAAGAAAGTTGGGGGGAGGGAAGTACCGTCAGTAGATAAAGGGTTTTAACATGTGTTTTTAAGATGTGAAATATTTGGGGCAAAGGGAAACCATTCCTTATAAAGCTGCAGGATTTTGATGTAGATTTTAATTTGGATTTGTAACACAGAGAAAAAATTGAAGGAGGATTAAGGGGTTCTCCCTCCAAAAAACTTTAAAAGTAGTGTTTGATGAACATACATCGAGACCCTTTCACCCGAAAGAGTAAAAAACATTAATGTCTAAATTTCAAGGGGTTGTTCTTTCTTCGAAAGGTTGATAACAAGGAAACGTTCTAAACTCACAGAAATGGATAGAAATTTTACAGGGGTTAGTAGATGACATAAGACACTTACTGGGGAAAAATTAGATGCGGAATTACAGTAAAAAAGCTGTTTTTAATTCTTAAAAAATATCTCTTTTAATGCCAAGTGCAACCTTACTAGGCGGAAAAATGCAGAAAAGGTGCACAAATGAACTAGACGCGTTTTCTCTGAATCAATTTAAATCGACTAATCAAAAAAGGATCATCAAATAATGTTCAGCATGAATTAATTAAAATAATAAAAAAGCACACATGAAACAATACATAATTACAACAAGCCAACAGTGACACATCCCGGATCCCCAATACAAGGGCGAAACTCAAAAGAAATTACTGTGTCCATCTATTTGTGATAAAGCAGATGACACTCTGAATCAGGGACAGAAGAAAGTAAATTTGATAAATCTGACTGTAACGTATGTTTTTTAGGGATCGCGTCTGAATTCTCATTCCAAACCTTACTGTTGGGAATAGAGCTCCTAACATTTAATCTATTAGCTGGCTGTTATAAAGAAATCAAATTTCTCATTCAATCTGACTGGAAAGCCACTAAGTTGTGCCAACTGAATATGTTTGGCAACTCAGAACCCATTAATTAACTCCTCTCCTATTGAAATTCCCCAGCTAATTTATCCACAGTTTTGAGCCATCTAATGCCTGTCGATCATTTTTGTGCGTTTAGAGAGCAAGAGAGAACGTTTCCTTGTAAGAACTACCCTGCCACACAATATACAGAACAAGAATAAACAAGCCCTTAGAATTGGCTCCTTCCTTATCAGCAGTCGGTTCAATCGCCGATCACAGACTTCCTTCATAGAGTGTGATCCTGAAAAAAGACAGAGCACACACAATGAAAACAAGTAGTTCCTCGATATAGGGTCGTTAGAACGAACTTGAGGAAAAACACAACTATACTCTATTCATTTTGAATTGGCGCCTGAGTACATTTCCTTCCCCCACCACTGAATCGGTAACCATGGAAACGTCAAAGTGGCGAAGAAGGATTACTATTGGCTGCGCGAAGAGCGTAACTATGGTTACGCTTTTACAAAGGGGGAAAGCACTATTTCTCAGGCACCTATTCAAAATGAACACAACTAGAACAACCAAGACTTAAAATATGGATATGTTACGGGCAAATTAGGTGTCCAAGTTTGAAAAAATTCACTCCATTATGAATTGGTTTTGCAGATTTGCTCAAAATCAAATTAAAAACCTTTCCGAAGCAAAACCCTCTTAATATCACTTTGTACTATAATTGTTCTAAGTGAATCAAGTGGTTAAAATACCTTAATTGGCTTGATTAGTTCATCAGGTCAAGTTCAGTCTGGGAGTTTAATTTTCCAATGCTATTTTTCCATGGCGTGTTTAGTTCATTTATTTCTTAAATAAACCATCCACACCCTCGAAAAGCATCACGCAATGTAGAGAATTTCTCCCCCTTTCAGAAAATGTAAGTTGTTAATCGGTGGGACTTCTTTAAGTTCATTAAAATTCGCGATTCCAATAAACCCTGTTAATGTTTACCGTTCGACCCTCTCCCTACATTCTAGATGGCAGCACGAATTTTCGAGTATCTAACAATTATTTGATTATTTAGATCGCTTTATTGAATAAGTTAACAAATTTTTTTCAATTATTCCCTTTTATATGTAGTAATATAGACTCCTGGCTATTTTTAGAGACCTGTTTCGTAATTTTATCTCACTCGCTTCGGGAGCTACGAATTTTCAAAGTTTCAGCA
Source organism: Tetragnatha versicolor (assembly GCA_024610705.1). Classification (NCBI taxonomy): domain Eukaryota; kingdom Metazoa; phylum Arthropoda; class Arachnida; order Araneae; family Tetragnathidae; genus Tetragnatha; species Tetragnatha versicolor. Next base: position 1,624,116 of record JANDEH010000041.1, read on the forward strand.
CCGAAATGCCGGTTTTCTAGGAGATTCGCATCCGCGGGTTCTCTTAAAATACTAAACCTTTTAGTTAATTTTTTTTAAAGGTGCGTTAATTTTCTACATCCGTTTGGCTATTATTTCCCGGAGTTTCGTTGAGATGAGAGCGTTATTAAAGATTTTATTAGGAATTTCCGGAACACTGTTTTACCGTATCGGTGTGCATAGCAAACGAAGGGATTTATAGATTTTTAAGTAATTTAAAATGAGTAAGGGAATATTTTAAACACTTGTTTCTGGTAACAGGCCTCTCGATGAGCAACGTATTCAATTATCATGAAATTCTGACGGTAATTTTAATTTTCCGCCGCCTTTTAAGGTCCGATTTTGAAATGTACCGTAAATAAATAAATAAAAAAATAATTATCGGATTATTTTCGAGTACGATACCGATTCGGGGCCAGGCCAGTAGCAACATACTAAAGTTCTATAAAAATCCCTTTGCAAGTTTTTGAATTGACACCGTTTTTACGATTTTTCAAACTTTGAAAATACGATTTAAATAGTAAAAAAAATGCTATCGATTCGAAATTTTAATATATCAAACTCGGTCAGGACTAATTTCTATTAAAATTTGGGAGCTCCAGATCAATCAGGTCGCCTACCTGACAAGCGCCACCCCTCGAAATATCGGTACGAAAATTCGGCGCCCCACCCAGTTCGAAAGGTCTTTTTTTTCTGCACAACATACTGCAATTTCGAAAGAATCCGATAAGATTTATTTTTCCCGCCAAATCGGAAAATCTCGCTTAATCGCTTTATAGACCCACTTCCCCTTATGATATCGCTTTGAAATTTCGATATGTTGTCGGGGCATGTACCGGCTAATTTCTATTAAAATTCGGGGGCATAATCTCGATTAGGGGGCCGTCCAGAAATTTAAAACAGCTATAATCGTAATTAATTCATTAAAAATCGACTCATTAACATAAAGCTTATTCAAAGGTGTCAAAAGTCTCGTCTAAATAAGTCTGAATACATACTGAAATTTCATCGAGATCGGTAAAGATCTAGGGGTTTTCGGTTTTTTCAAATCCTAACAAAGAGATCCAATTTTAGTGTAAAAAAAGTAGAAATTGGCTTAATCGACACACTTCCCCTAAAGGTAACGCTTTGAAATTTTAATATTGGTTCCGGACATGTACCGGCTTCGTTGTATATTAAAATTTCGGAGCATCAAGTATATTAGGGGGCCCTCCAGATATTAAAAAGAGCTATAACCTTAATTAATTAATTAAAAATCAACCAATCAACGTAAAGCTTAGTTCTTAGTAGTGTCCCCACGTAGATCTAATGACGTGTCACAACATACTAAAATTTCATAAAGATCCGGAAAGAATAAGGACCGTTTTAGGTCGTTTCCGTTTGCCCCCAGCAACAGACAAAGAAATGGCGCGGAGACGGTTTGGCGCCCAGTCGATTACGAGCTAATTGAAGGGGTTCTAATCGAGATATGACTTTGAAATTTCAGTATGTTGGAATATGGCCGACCTCGAAGATTCTATTAACTTTTCGGGTTATTAGGAGTGTTCGGGGGGCGTGTACAAATCAAAACAGGTACCGAGTACCGAAAGGGCGGGAAAGAAAATTGACAGCGACTAGTGCGATAAGAATTCCGAAAGTTCTTTGAAAGTTGCACGACATACTGAAATTTCGTTTGAATCGGTCGGTATGAATTCAAACTGCGATTTTTTGAAAATCTATACTACACCGGAAATCGCCTGTTATAGGCTTAACGAAAGCTTTAATATTGACTGATCGGCAAGAAATTTTAATATGTGTTAGCCAGGCATGAATTCTAAAACCTATTAAAGTTTCGAGGGTTGTGTTTAATTAGGGGGCCGTATACGAATTTACAAAGTCGAAAAGTCGTTAAAAATTCTCGTTTGAATTCTAACTGACCGATTCCTTAGTGCGACACGTACTTTTACTCCTCTCGTATCAGGCTACGACGTATATTTTTTTCATGAATTTATCGTGAGATTTTTGGTCCATTTGGGAAAAAGTTTGAGATTTCAATAAAGTAGTTCAAACCAGGTTGTAGAGCGCAATTTTTACATGATCTCCTAACAATTTCAAGTTCCTATTAGCATTTTTAATAAGCTTTCAGAATATATAAAGCATTATTCTGGGAAATAATTTGAATTTAAATGGTGATCTCGAATTTGGGAAATTAACTAGAGTCATTCGCGTTCAGGACGAGTAGGCTCTATTCTGTTTCCGAAAATCCTGAATGACTTCAGAATCACCATGGAAACCCGTAATTCCGGAAAAACGATGCCACAAGCCTTAGTTACTCATAACTAAAATCGAAAAAAATTATTAATTAATATTAACGACTTTATTAAGGAAACGCGGACTTGTGTTTTTTTCACCTAGGGTCGAATTTTTTTGCAAGTCCTATTTGGCATTTTAATTATCATAATTAAAATGTCAAAATCGGATATGTTGCTCATTGCTAGGTATATTTCAACATTTTAATGACCATTAATCTGAATTTTTAAATTAAATATGACTTAATTAGCCAAATTCGATTTCTCGGTAATTAATTAATTTCCTTAATTATTAATTCATAACTAAATGTAATACATTTTCTGAAAGGGGACACCGAGCGGAATAACATACTGAAATATCTAAGAGATCCGATGATATCAAAAGATTCCATTAGACACCGAAGTTGTTCCGAATTTACGCTAATTTATCAAAAAATAATTAAATTTAAATTAAGCCGGAACCATTTTCTGAAAGCTCTCATGACCCCCTTTCAGAAAATATAAAACACTCGTATGAGACTGTATAAATCGCTGAGTAATCGGCAGGGGCTTGACGAAAAACCGTGTCAAGGGGACTCGGAGTACGGTAAAGTCACTCCGAACCATGCCGCGAAAACGCTCTGGTACAGCGGCATGACCCGGAGACCGATCACCGGTGACTTTCGACGCTCGATTCCACATTTTCGTAATTTCGAGCTCCTACCAAGTCATTTCTGCTAAGACACGACAAAACCAGCAGTACAAAGTCATAAGCGCTCAAAAAACTCAAAACCGTTTCTCACGACAACTCCACAACATTACCGAAGTGGTCCGCAACTTACCAGAAGCGGTCTGTAAGTCACCGGAAACGGTCTGTTAGTCACCGGAAGTGGTCCGTAAGTCACCGGAAGTTGTCGGCAACTTACAAGAAGTGGTTCGTGAGTTACCGGAAGTGGTCCGTAACTTACCGGAAGTGGTCTGTAAGTCACCGGAAACGGTCTGTTAGTCACCGGAAGTGGTCCGTAAGTCACCGGAAGTTGTCCGCAACTTACCACAAGTGGTTCGTGAGTCACCGGAAGTGGTCCGCAACTTACCGGAAGTGATTCGTAAGTCACCGGAAACGGTCTGTTAGTCACCGGAAGTGGTCCGTAGGTCACCGGAAGTTGTCCGCAACTTACCAGAAGTGGTTCGTCAGTCACCGGAAGTGGTCTGCAACTTACCGGAAGTGGTTCTTGAGTCACCGGAAGTGGTCTGTAAGTCACCGGAAACGGTCTATTAGTCACCGGAAGTGGTCCGTAAGTCACCGGAAGTTGTCCGCAACATACCACAAGTGGTTCGTGAGTCACCGGAAGTGGTCCGCAACTTACCGGAAGTGATTCGTAAGTCATCGTAAGTGACTTCCGGTAACTTGCGGACCACTACCGGTGACCAACACACCACTTCCGGAATGTTGCGGACCACTTCTGGTCACTAACGAACTATTTCCGGTAAGTTGTGGAGCACATCCGATGACTCACGAGCCACTTCCGGTTAAATTTGGGCAACTTCCGGTTAAATACGGACCGCTTCCGATAACTTTCAAACCTGTTCCGGAATGTTTCGGACAACTTCCGGTAAGTTTAGGAACATTTCTTGTTAATACGGATCACTTCCGGTTAAATTCAGAGTATTTCCAGTTAAATTCGGGCAATTTCTGGTGAAATATGAACCATTTCCGGTTAAAAATGGACTACTTCCGGTTAAATTCGGACAACTTCCGGTTAAATACTGGTCATTTCTGGTTAAATCTGGACCACTTCCGGTTAAATACGGGCAACTTCCGGTTTAATACGGACCACTTCCGGTTAAATACGGACCACTTCCGGTATGTTGCGGACCACTTCTGGTTAAAGATGGACCATTTCTGGTTAAACTCGGGCAACTTCCGGTTAAATTCGGACCACTTCCGGTGACTTACGAACCCCTTCTGGTATGTTGCGGACCACTGGTGACTTACAAACCACTTCCGGTATGTTGCGGACCACTTCCGGTTAAAGATGAACCATTTCCGGTTAAATACGGGACATTTCCGGTTAAATATGGACTACTTCCGGTTAAATTTAGACCACTTCCGGTTAAATTCGGGCAACTTCCGGTTAAATACGGACAACTTCCGGTGACTTACGAACCACTTCCGGTTAAAGATGAACCATTTCCGGTTAAATTAAATACGGGACATTTTTGGTTAAATATGGACTACTTCCGGTTAAATTTAAATTTAGATAACTTCCGGTTAAATTCAAGCAACTTCCGGTTAAATACGGACAACTTCCGGTTAAATACGGACCACTTCCGGTGACTTACGAACCACTTCTGGTATGTTGCGGACCACTTCAGGTGACTTACAAACCACTTCCGGTATAATACCACTTCCGGTTAATGATGGACAATTTCCGGTTAAATACGGGCCATTTCCGGTTAAATATGGACTACTTCACACTAGGCTATATAGGTTTTTGAAATATTAAAGGTGGACACAAATTGGAGCCGAGCGGCGTAGCGAACAGCCACGAACACGCTCTGCGCAAGCGCCGCTCTTAGAGCCTCCGAGTTGCGCGTGCGCAGAGCGTGTTCGTGGCTGTTCGCCTTCGCCGCTCGGCTCCAATTTGTGTCCACCTTTAAGGCTAGTATAGCTAAAAAAATCTAAGTGTGAAATCTACTGTGAATCTAAGGCTAAGTGCGAAACTCACAAAAAACAAGTGTTCAACATTTTAGAAAGCTATGAAATTCTTAGTTTGAAATAAAATAGATATTATTAAGAATATTTGAGTAATGCTTTAGATTATTTTTTTCAATCTTCTTGTCTTAAATGGTCTTGGGGGCTTTTGAGCCAATTTATAATCTAACTTATAAATTTTAACGGAACTTCCAAAAAGTTTTAAAAAGAAAACCTGCACTTAGTGGTTTAGTTGAGTAATTAAGGTTTAATTTGGATTCTATAACCGATGCCTTTTCGCTTATTTATGACGGTTTAAAAGATTAAGCGTTTCTTACGGAATTTTCCAGTTTGGAGGTATTCCACGACGGCCACGTTGTGTTCAAGCCCATCATCAGGATCGCTGAGCTCGTACAAGTACCCTATAGAAGAAAATATGATTTAGAACAGAAAACTAAAATTATTGTAACTTTACAAAATCGTGCATGTGTCATTTCTTACGTGATTTTTAGTTATAAAACTGGAAAAAAAAACATTATTTTTGTTTTGTTTTCTGTTTGATGGTTTTGAACCTGCCACGGTTCATGGTTTGAACGGTTACACATCAGTTAATTAATGATATTGGACTTTTAATTCTCCCGATTGATTAAAAATTGTTTGTTCGCTTACGGATGTGTGGTACGCATCTGGGTCCGTATGATTCCCAGGCCTCCCAGTGCTTGAGGGCTATTTCCAAAGGGTCGTGCACCTTCTTGGACAGCTTCCGAAACCACTGGCGGCTCTTCCATCCCAGCTTCTGAAAATCAGAGAAGATTAATTAATCAAGAGTTTACGATAAGTGTTTTAAAGGAGAGAATTAAAAGATTATTAGTCCGAAAAAAATATACAATAAAGACAAATAGAGAAATAGAACTGAGATGTACAAGATTAAAGAGCATAAATCTGGACTTCTCTACGAATTTTCAAAAAAATAATAATAAAGAAAATTGGATAAAATAAAAACATTGATATCATAGGAGAGAACAATTCCTGTAAGTTTCATTAAAATCAGAGAGGGTTACATGGAATGAACCAGATACAGAGTGTGATGAGTATGATTTTCTGGTTTTTATCGATAACTTTACTGAACAGTTATTGATCTATCTAACATTTTATCCATGAATTCAAAATTATTCAGCAATATTTCTACTTTTTGGTTTTCAAACGAGCATTAGGTGAACGTTAACGGAATCGCAGCCTGCATTTCATTCTGTCGGATTGCGATTTTCGACTGTATTCGAGATCTGAAACCACTTTGAAGGTGAATGTAAAAGTACCCATACAGATTTCACTACAAAAAAAAAGAGATACTTACCCTCCATGTGTTGGTGAGTCTGATGATGGGTCCGAAGTGGAGACCTTCCACGATGGCATTGGCCGAATGCAGGTTGTTAAGCTTCACCAGACAATGTGCCAACAGGATGATACGCGCCAACACTCGGCATCGGAGCTTCGGACATCCAGTGGACAGCACGAGATCCCGAACCCAGGTCTTGAGCTGCGGCAAAAAAAGGATACACTGAAAACTCTGTTACGGATGGAATATATCTTAAAATTGAAATATTTTCCGAAGCTTTTAAGTGTTTCTGAACATTCGAAATGAATCGATCGTTTATTGATAGAGTTGATAGATTGACTTTTTTATTTAAAACCCAAATAAAGTGAGAATCTGTAAGCTAAAGGTAAATCTGTGGGTGTTGGGAATGTTTACTACACTTTGCTTTCTTCTACGAAAGAGCTGATAATACTACATGAAAATATCGTTACTATACAAGACTATGTTTCAAATGCGTTTTTTGTTAACTAAAACACAAAATAACTTTAAAAAGATTAAAGGATGTTTAAGAATGCTAAAAAAAAGGTTTCAATTCGCTGTGGAAGCGAGTGACCTAAAAAATACTCACGTGTTCCGAGCGTTGCATCATGGGGACCACGTGGGGGGCTCCGGCGAGATTGTGCTCCAGGTAGGCTTTGGACTCCTGATGGAGAGAAAAGAATCACATTTAGAACGAAAAAGAGAAGAAGAAAACACATTTTGGCTGCTGCAACACTAGCGACTCGAGTCGCTCGAAGTTGTAAATCAAGATAGGGGAGAAATCCTCAGGGTCAGCGCAAATGGTACCCACGACGATGATTCTTCGGGCAGTGGATATCTCCCCCATCTCTCTGTGTGGTTAGGGGAACTCTTTTGTTCGCTACTGCCCGAAGGAGCGTTGTTGACACGGTCATTATAGTTTGCACTGCCCTCAGGTCGCAGAATCAGGCGTGAATTATCGGGCAGTGGATATCTACCCCACTCTTTTGTTGACCTCACCTAACCGCACAAAGATATCGGGGAGATACGCCTGATCCTGCGCTCAGGGTGACTCAGTCTCTTGACAGGAATCTTAACGACACTTTTTACGACTTCGAGCGATTCGAGTCGCTATAGTGTAGCAGTCGTACAAGGAAAATAGTCGTGACATCGATAAATCTCCATTAAAAATCGATTAAGATGTTATCAGAAGGAGGGAAGAAAGAAGGGGACTCGATGTAGTAGACAACTCCTGTAGCAGAGCCACTTGTCAGTGACTTCGACCGCTCTGCTACAGAAGTAGTCTACTACATCGCTCCCTCAAGTCCCTCCTCTTGACAACTTGATGAATGACGCCTTATTTGGATGTAGGGGGCCATTCATTAATTACGTAAGGATGATTTTGGCAATTTTTGACCCCCCCCTACCCCCATGTACGTAAGATTTTTCAAACCCCTCCCCCCCTAAGATTCCATTTCGTTTTTTTCAAAATAATAAAATGTTAGAAAAGGATCAGTTACACTAAAACGCAAAACTAATAAAGATCTCTCTCTTTTTGCTTTAATAAAAGTTTACAAAAAAAAGAAATTTCCTCTGAAAAGAGCGATAGAAAACCGAAACTCAGGAAATGGACGGGGGTGCTTAGATTAGCGTGCAGTAATGGAAGCGGGCAACTAATGTAAAGTAGCACGCGGCGGGGAAAAACCCGTTTGTCGCTAACAACCGCCGCCATTGTTCTGCGTCGAAATTCAATGACTCCCAGTTTTTTTTCTGGCGGTTTACCACACTCTTAGTTGTATGATTATTACGCATCTCGAAACGTTCTTTAAGATGGTTGTTTTTGCTAAGCGATCCGAGTTTCGGTTCGGGAGAAATTTCGAAATTACCGATATTTTAAATTTGTGGACGGCCCCCGAACTGGAATTTCTCAGTTTCGCTTTTAAAACATCAAACTACGAGTATATCGAAACAATATAAATAGGCTCTGGAGTATTTCCGATTAGTTTCAATTCATAGCTGAAAAGTTCCCATTTTGATAACATTACAGTATGGTTATTTTGGGAAATCTCTGATTCGGGGTACTCAAAGTAATATTTTTTGAAATTCCTATTAATATGAGCTGTAAAACACTTTTATCTGAGACGGGTGAATGTTCTTTCAGCTTAACTGGCCTTAATTTAGTGTTAAAATTACCAATTTCCACTTATATGCATTCTCCATTCATTAAAAAACAGGGTTTTCAGAAAATTCAAAAATTGTGTCCTTTAAAATAAAAATTTGCTGCTTTCAGAGTTCGATTCTTGAACTATAGAGATATTATTCATTATATCAACTGTTATCAAGTTTTAATTTACATTATAACCAACTTTCAAATTAGGTGTCCAAGTTTGAAAAAATTCACTCCATTATGAATTGGTTTTGCAGATTTGCTCAAAATCAAATTAAAAACCTTTCCGAAGCAAAACCCTCTTAATATCACTTTGTACTATAATTTTTCAAAGTGAATCGAGTGGTTAAAATACCTTAATTGGCTTGATTAGTTCATCAGGTCAAGTTCAGTCTGGGAGTTTAATTTTCCAATGCTATTTTTCCATAGGCGTGTTTAGTTCATTTATTTCTTAAATAAACCATCCACACCCTCGAAAAGCATCACGCAATGTAGAGAATTTCTCCCCCTTTCAGAAAATGTAAGTTATTAATCGGTGGGACTTCTTTAAGTTCATTAAAATTCGATTCCAGTAAACCCTGTTAATGTTTACCGTTCGACCCTCTCCCTACATTCTAGATGGCAGCACGTTACGATCTGACAATGACGCAATTTCGAACGCTTGCCTCTCTTTAAAATTTCCATTGAAGAGCGATAGACCGGAGACCCGGATTTTGGTAATGCTTCAGAGAACTCGATCTCTCGGTATAATTAACTAGACATTCTGGGCTACGTGGGAGTGTGATTATTTTAATTTTAAACCGATGGGAAGTATTTTTTTTTGAACGATAAAGCATCCAGAGCAGAGGAGCGGAACGAAGTGTTTGGGACCCCCTTAATATAATTTTTTCGGGTTTTCGACTGTTCCATATGGAAGGAAATAATATCGTGCAATTTATGTCCGAAAATGGAGGCGTTACCATAAATAATAAAGGCACGACGATTAATCCCCAGTAGCACGGCAATACTGGCCAATATCGGCTACGAAGATCGTGCATTACTGGCCAATATTGGGCAAAGTCGTAACGGCCGATATCTTTTGGCTAGCTTTTTGAACGATAATGGCCAATATCGCTAGCCAAGACTGGCCAATATTGGAACATAGCATATAGCCAAGACTGGCCAATATATTAACATAGCATATAGCCAAGACTGGCCAATATATTAACATAGCATATAGCCAAGACTGGCCAATATTGGTACGTTAGAACCGGCCCCTTTAGGCCAATATTGGTAGATGAAAATCGGCCAATATCTTTTGGCTAGCGTTTTGCTCTATCTCGGCCAATATTGGCAACAATATTGGCCATTAATGGCATCCAGCAATGACCGATTTTAGTCGAGGAAAGCTCGCAAGAAGAGAATTCAAACAGTAAAGGCAGTTTGAAAAAGTAATTCTATTTTGAAGTTAAATATTTTAAGATAGCTTGAGCAAATGGGGTTGGGTTAATTAATGAAAGCCAATTAAAATTCTAAATATTTTAACATTACTTTATGAATCGTGAAATTTCAGCCTAAAAGTTAAATTTTTGAACACAAATTTATAATTTGCATGACTTATTACTGATAAAATATCTGAATTCTTGGCCAAAAGTAGTTTCTGTACTTATATAGTTTCTTAGACATGTTTTTAAGTTTATAATTTCCATCTCGCACATAAATAAGATTTTGCAAAAATAATTTTTGTGCAAGATAAAAGAATGAGCTTAAAAACATGTCTCAAAAACTAATTAAATATAGAAATTAGTAACACCTAAAAATTTTGATATTTTATCGATAATAAATCAGCAAATTACAAATCTAAGCTCCAAAATTAATCAATTGTTAGGATGAAATTTCACAGTTCACATATAGTAAAGTTTAAAAATTCATAATTTTAGTTGGCTCTCAAAAATGAACACAATTCCTTTTTCTCAATCTAACTGAAATAAATTCATTTCAAAATAAAATTGCTTTCACAAACAACCTTTACTGGTTGAATTCTCTTCTTGGGAGCTTAGACTAAATCAGTGGAGGCCAATTAATTCAAGGGTTTTGTTGTTCAAATCCATAAATTTTATAAACCAAAAGAATATAGTACAAATACTCATTTTGCTGTAAACCTGATAAAGGTAGGCAAGAGTGAAAGAAATAAGTTAACCCGACTTTTCAAATATGAAAAAGATATGAAACAAAGTTATGGGTTCAAATTTTAAAGGAAAGCGTAATCAGCTGAAGTAAGATTTAAAGTAGACTCATTATAAATGGCAGTACCATTTTAGTAGAAATCATTTTAAAAGGAGCTTGCAGAAAGGAATTCAAGTTGCTTTTCTCAAGACATGAATTTAAAATCTATAGTTTTAATATTTTAAAAATTAAGATAAGCTATTCACCAACTTTTACAATAAGTGCATTGTTGGTCCATCGAGGCTCAAGTTAACTTCTTTCAATTTTAAAATAACTCAACTCAAATAAGAAAGCTGACAGTAAATTTTAACACATAATTTTTATTGTTGCTTGGAGCTTCCTCCAAGACACAACCACACTCCTTGAAGAATACAAAAGTATTATTGGCCACTACGATTGCAGTGTTGAATATTTCTCATAGCGGCCAGGCGGATTATACTTACACTTAGGGTGAACTGACCAGTAGTTGACCAGTTAAGGGAAACTTCTCAAAGTTTAATGTTTTTTTCTGAGGAAAAAAAATTTCTAATACATATGACATTGTTTAATATCAATCAAGCTAGGAGGAATAATAACTGATAATCATTTTTCCTTTCTCTTTCTAGAATTTTATTTATTTAGTTTAAAAGCTCTTAAGTAGATTTTGCCAGTAGTTGACCCCTTGTATCCAGTAATTAACCCCCACCATTCCAGTTGTTCCATATTGTTAGGTATGTTTTCAATAGAACATATTCAAAATGAATGCACAAAAAATCTTGCTTTTTACCATAATTATGCTCAATGGTCAACTACTGGTCGGTTCACCCTTTATTACTCAACATTCCGCCTGTCTTAACAGTTTTTTAAATTTTTAACAATTAGTTATAACAATAGTAACAATTAACTAATAATTACTAATAATAGTAGCAATTTATTAGTAACAATAAATTGTGCATACGCCAAATAATTTTTGCACAACTAATAAACAGTAATAAAATATTCATTAAACACTTTCAAATTATACCTTTGATTATTATAGTTGTAGGTTCAAAGTTCAAACAAAATCACAAAATTTACATAAGACCCCCTCAAAAAAGCAATTTTTAAATTTATTTAATTAAAGAGATTTTTCAAGGCACATATATTCCATTATTCTTTTTTCATAATTGAATTAATATTAGATTAAGTTAAGTAAAAGATATTCTAAATTCTGTATTAATAAATACAAATATTATATTACTTTTTAAATATTAATATACACTTGTAGTACATTTAAGTTATGTAATAATACCAATATAGAATACTTTCTCTTATTTATGACTTTTATACCTTCAATTAAGATTCCCAACTAATGGATTTGGTTTGTTAAAGTGAACAAATAAAAACTTGATATTATCAAGTTTACCTATCTTACAATAAAAAAAGGCAATTATTATACATAATCATTCATTTGTTTACATCAATTAAAATCTTAATTTTCAAAATAATGCAAAACAGAATACAAAAATAGAAACTAACATGATTATGAAGAACTATTAAAGGTATGTAAATGGTTATGGATATTAATAACAATGAAACTATACCACCTATAATGCATTAGAAATTTTAGGTTTTACTAATGTTTCAAGCTTTCTTTTCTTGGACACTTTAGTTACTGGTTTATCATTCATTTTGATACAATAATTTTTTAATAAAATATTACTAGAAACCCATAAAACATGCTTAATGACTTCTTCGCAACAATGTCCAGAAGTACAAACATCATAAGAATTTAAAATCTCTGCATCATTTACAATATTATAAGTAACAGATGTTACCACTAATCTTTGATTTTGAGACATAAAAAAATTTGCACTTAAAAATTTTGAGACTTAAAAAACAATACACTGCCAATTCAGTTAGTGCATGAGTTGTATGAGTGAGTGCGAAGTGTTTCTTTAGTCAAAACACCATTTGATGAAACAGAAACTTCCTTCCACTCATTCATCCAATCTATAAATTTGTAGGGGAGAGGAGGGAGGAATGGGACAGTGGGAGGAGTGGGACAGCTGAAATTCTGGAAAAATAAATCAGTTTATTTTATTTCCAATTTGGTCATTAGATGGCCTTCTTATAGCTTCTTGTTATTTCCTTCATTTAGTTTATCCAGCAGCAAGTTTCTGTTTATAGTTGTAAAAATTTGATTTTCCCACTTCCAAAGTTAATATCCAGTCTATCTTGAGTTTTATTTCATTTCTCATGTAATTTGTAGAACAAACATTATATAATGCCATTGTAATCTAAAATATATAATTTATGCAAATCTGCAATTTCATAAAGCCTAACACCAGCATAGTTTATGTGACAAGTTATATTTTAAAAGCAATGTGTGGAGGGAGGAATGGGACACTCTGAAAAATGTAAACAAAATCTGCAAAAATGTAAACAAAATTTGAAAATATTAATTTCTGATAGCGTTCTATCGCTTCAATTGAAATGCTTTTCTTTTCTTGAATAAACAATTCCAAGTATTACATTGTATTTCAATTTTTGATTCTTAACACCATGGGAAAGAGTTCAAGTGTACTAAATATTTTTTAAAATTATTCTATAATAGATATAAAATTGAAAGCTGTTTAAAAATGTGGGCAAAGGTTAAAAGAATAGTAGGTAAAATACTAGGCCCTTTCTCATTATTACATTTTACTAATTTTCTTTACTTTTCAAAAGTGTCCCATTCCTCCCATACTCATGTCCCACTCCTCCCACCCATGAGGGAGGAATGGGACAAAATTCTTGTTAATTTGAATGATCAAAAGTGATAAAATTAAACAACATTTAAGAACTGTACATTTTTAAAAAATTAAGTTAAAACATGTAAGTTTATTATCCAACCATTTGCATCTATGAATAAGCAGGGGATAATGAATAAAAAAATATTTAGTGAAAATTGTCCCATTCCTCCCTCCTCTCCCCTACAGAAATTGCATATTTGAATCATCTGGAGAATTAGTTAAAGGATGCATGAATTCGTTCCTTAATCGTGTTCCCTTTTTGGGACACTTCACGTTCAATTTAATTTTTTGACCAAGAGTTAACAAAGCATTAACAACACATTCATTAAACACTTTTAAAACTAATTTGACATTTTGTCGCTCTAAGTTAGAGGGATTCAAAGCCTTTAAGGTTAATTTATTTTCGTACTTAACAATGCTAGACTTCTTTAGATCATATAACTGCTTAAGGGTGTTAAATGAAGCACATTTCATAGAATTATTACTTATGTTATATTACAATCACTGAAGCGGACCTGGAAAAAGTTCCCGAACCTATGAACCTGGTTCGGGGGAAGCCCGTGCCAGCTCCATAGGAGCAATACATAAGGTTTGGAGAAATTCTATTAGGTTCGGGGGAAGGTTACAACTTTTTCCAGGTCCGCACTGAAGTCAGGGTAAAACATTTATTTATCATCATTTTTTTTTGGTTAATCCAATTATTACGAATGCATTTTAAAATATGAACTGAATCAACTACAAAAAATAAAGGTCTTTCTGATTTAAATGGATGAGGATATACAATACTTATTTTAGATGGATTGACAAAGTAAGACATAGCTTTTTTATTAATAGAATTATTATCAGTCACAACACAAATAACTACATACCCTATTTCCTCCAGTCCAATTATAATGTTCTTCAACAGTTCATGCAGCTTTTCGGCATTAATTTTTCTTACAGGTAGAATATGGACACTGTCTTTATGTGATGATAAGAAGCTCTGAACTATGAAAGTATGAGCACAAGTTGCAGGTTCATTACCATCGTAGCACATACCCACTATATTACCCCCCTTATAGTCAAAATAAGACTTATGATGGGTTTTGTCCATCATCAGAGAAACTGTTTTCTCATGATCATCTAGAGTTTTGAATTTATGACGTGCATAACGTAAAAAGTTATTATCAAACTGTTCATGTCGAGGACTATTAGTTCATCCTTCCTGTGCACACTTTTCTAATAGAACTTGGATGAGGCATGACAAGAAATCCAGATTGCCGCAGAAATTTATATCCGTGGGGAGATATTGTGTAGAGTAATGTAAAAAATATCATAAGTATCAGAAGAGTATCTATATTGAGTTTTCGGGCAATTTAATAGTTTGACTTGTTCACCAAGAAAATTTTTCCCATTTTTAATTGCTGTCTCTAATTGTTGGTTTTCCAATCTAAGTTTCTTTTCGCCTGGCTTTTCTCTGGAACTGGTTGATGTGGATAAGTATGATGTAAGAATAAGTACTTGTCTCAGTTTCAATGTCTGACTTCAGAAAGTGGACCTCACATACCTATAAATATAATGAAAACTAATATAGTGAAATACTGAAATTAAACAAAATCAAATAGGCACAAAATTTGCGAACATCAAACTAGAAGCCCAACAAGATTAGTTAAGTTAACAAAATCTAAGAATATAGGTATTATTAATCCTTTTCTTAATTTTTGACCCCAGCATAATTAATTACTTTATCTGCTAATGCATTTCACCTATAAAACTTCACCCTCCCAATTGAAGAATATTTCAAAAAGCACACACAATTAAACACATAACAGGGACACTTTAAATTTAACACCAGAAAACCTAAGAAATCTATAAAACAAAAAAAACGTTATAAACTTAGTTTGTTCCTTTCCTAATCTAAAATTATAATCGGGTATTCATTAATGTGTTTAATTTTCTATGATAAAGATTTCACTTAAGCCAAGACGATTAAAAATTGCTTGGCCTATTTGTTTACAACAGTAACAAAGTAAGTCATAATCTTACACAGTAAGTCATAATAAGCTATCTTTGAATCTGAATTTTGAAATACCATAAAACTCTTACTTACTCTGGAGTGTATTGCGACATTTAAATTTTCTCTTGGAATAGCAGCTATCCACTTTATTATCGGGCAGTTAATCACATTGATGAACGCTGAAGCACACTACTTATCAGTCTTAAAGGTAAAAGGAACTTGAGCCAAAACGAAAATGAAATCGGAATGAAAATAAACATGCTCACTCTCGTTGTCGTTGCGTTGGTTTGAATTTCGCAGCGTGCAATCGGTCGCTTAAGGATGACGTCACGACGTCTTTATTAACGATTGCGCATGCGTTATCTTGGCAGAGACTGGCAAAGACTAGCAAAGACAATATTGGCCAAAACTTGAAGCGGCCAATATCGGCAGATTATGGTAAATCGATATCGGCCGAGATTTTTTCTGGCCAATATTGTCGGATTGCTATGTACCAATATTGGCCAAGATATACTTTGGCCAATATTGGCCAATTTAATATCGGCCGATATTGGGCAAAATAGGCATTTGCAGGCCGATGAACGCCAGCATCGGCCAATACATGCCCAATATTGCCCAATATTGCTGTGCTACCGGGGATTCAGTACCAAGCGTTCCAATTATTTCTCTCCGCTTCATTTGAGTTGGTAGATGGCAGCACGAATTTTCGAGTATCTTCCGATTATTTAGATCGCTTTATTGAATAAGTTAACAAATTTTTTTCGATTATTCCTTTTGATATGTAGTAATATAGACTCCAGGCTATTTTTAGAGACCTGTTTCGTAATTTTATCTCACTCGGTTCGGGAGCTACGAATTTTCAAAGTTTCAGCACCGAAATGCCGGTTTATTCTAGGAGATTCGCATCCGCGGGTTCTCTTAAAATACTAAACCTTTTAGTTAATTTTTTTTTAAAGGTGCGTTAATTTTCTTCATCCGTTTGGCTATTATTTCCCGGAGTTTCGTTGAGATGAGAGCGTTATTAAAGATTTTATATATTAGGAATTTCCGGAACACTGTTTTACCGTATCGGTGTGCATAGCAAACGAAGGGATTTATAGATTTTTAAGTAATTTAAAATGAGTAAGGGAATATTTTAAACACTTGTTTCTGGTAACAGGCCTCTCGATGAGAAACGTATTCAATTATCATGAAATTCTGACGGTAATTTTAATTTTCCGCCGCCTTTTAAGGTCCGATTTTGAAATGTACCGTAAATAAATAAATAAAAAAATAATTATCGCATTATTTTCGAGTACGATACCGATTCGGGGCCTGGCCAGTAGCAACATACTAAAATTCTATAAAAATCCCTTTGCAAGTTTTTGAATTGACACCGTTTTTACGATTTTTCAAATTTTGAAAATACGATTTAAATAGTGAAAAAAATGCTATCGATTCGAAATTTTAATATGATATCAAACTCGGTCAGGACTAATTTCTATTAAAATTTGGGAGCTCCAGGTCAATCAGGTCGCCTACCTGACAAGCGCCACCCCTCGAAATATCGGTACGAAAATTCGGCGCCCCACCCAGTTCGAAAGGTCTTTTTTTTCTGCACAACATACTGCAATTTCGAAAGAATCCGATAAGATTTATTTTTCCCGCCAAATAGGAAAATCTCGCTTAATCGCTTTATAGACCCACTTCCCTTATAGCTATGACTTTGAAATTTTGATATGTTGTAAGGGCATGGGTCGACTAATTTCTATTAAAATTCGGGGGCATAATCTCGATTAGGGGGCCGTCCAGATTTTTAAAACAGCTTATAATCGTAATTAATTCGTTAAAAATCGACTGATTAACATAAAGCTTATTCAAAGGTGTCAAAAGTCTCGTCTAACCGAGTCTGACAACATATTAAAATTTCATCGAGATCGGTAAAGAATTAGGGGTTTTCGGTTTTTTCAAATCCTAACAAAGAGATCCAATTTTAGTGTAAAAAAAGTAGAAATTGGCTTAATCGATACACTTCCCCTAAAGGTAACGCTTTGAAATTTTAATATTGGTTCCAGGCATGTTTTGGCTTCGTTGTATTAAATTCTCGGAGCATCAAGTATATTAGGGGGCCTTCCAGATATTAAAAAGAGCTATAACCGTAATTAATTAATTAAAAACCAACCAGTCAACGTAAAGCTTAGTTCTTAGTGTCCCCACGTAGATCTAATGACGTGTCGCAGCATACTAAAATTTCATAAAGATCGGGAAAGAACAAGGACCGTTTTAGGTCGTTTCCGTTTGCCCCTAGCAACAGACAAAGAAATGGCGCGGAGACGCTTTGGCGCCAAGTCGATTACGAGCTAGTTGAAGGGGTTCTAACCGAGATATGACTTTGAAATTTCAGTATGTCGGAATATGGCCGACCTCGAAGATTCTATTAACTTTTCGGGTTATTAGGAGTGTTCGGGGGGCGTGTACAAATCAAAACAGGTACCGAGTACCGAAAGGGCGGGAAAAAAAATTGACAGCGACTAGTGCGATAAGAATTCCGAAAGGTCTTTGAAAGTTGCACAACATACTGAAATTTCGTTTGAATCGGTCGGTATGAATTCAAACTGCGATTTTTTGAAAATCTATACTACACCGGAAATCGCCTGTTATAGGCTTAACGAAAGCCTTAATATTGACTGATTGGCAAGAAATTTTAATATGTGTTAGCCAGGCATGAATTCTAAAACTTATTAAAGTTTCGAGGGTTGTGTTTAATTAGGGGGCCGTACGCGAATTTACAAAGTCGAAAAGTCGTTAAAATTTCTCCTTTGAATTCTAACGGACGGATTCCTTAGTGCGACACGTACTTTTACTCGTCTCGTATCAGGCTACGACATGTATTTTTTTCATGAATTTATCGTGAGATTTTTGGTCCATTTGGGAAAAAGTTTGGGATTCCAATAAAATACTTCAAACCAGGTTGTAGAGCGCAATTTTTACATGATCCCCTAACAATTTCAAGTTCCTTAATCAATTTTTAATGAGCTTTCAGAATATATAAAGCATTTTATTAGGAAATAATTTGAATTTAAATGGCGATCTCGAATTTGGGAAATTAACCAGAGTCGTTCGCGTTCAGGACCAGTAGGCTCCATTTTGTTTCCGAAAATCCTGGATGACGTCAGAACCACCACGGAAACCCGTAATTCCGGAAAAACGTTGCCACAAGCCTCCCTTACTCGTAACTAAAATCGAAAAAAATTATTACTTAATATTAACGACTTTATTAAGGAAATGCGGACTTGTGTTTTTTTCACCCAGGGTCGAATTTTTTTCCAAGTCCGATTTGGCATACTAATTATCATAATTAAAGTTTCGAAATCGAATATGTTGCTCATTTATAGGTATATTTTAACATTTTAATGACTAATAGCCTGTGAATTTTTTAATTAAATATGCTTTAATTAGCCATTAAGTCGATTTCTCGGTAATTAATTAATTTCCTTAATTATTAACTCGTTAATAAGTGCATTACGTTTTCTGAAACGTCTCACAGAGAGGAACAACATACTGAAATATCAGAAGAATCCGACGATATGAAAAGATTCCATTAGACACCGAAGTTGTTCCGAATTTACGCGAATTTATCAAAAAATAATTAAATTTAAATTAAGCCGGAACCATTTTCTGAAAGCTCTTATGACCCCCTTTCAGAAAATATAAAACACTCGTATGAGACTGTATAAATCGCTGAGTAATCGGCAGGGGCTAGACGAAAAACCGTGTCAAGGGGACTCGGAGTACGGTAAAGTCACTCCGAACCATGCCGCGAAAACGCTCTAGTACAGCGGCATGACCCGGAGACCGATCACCGGTGACTTTCGACGCTCGATTCCACATTTTCGTAATTTCGAGCTCCTACCAAGTCATTTCTGCTAAGACACGACAAAACTAGCAGTACAAAGTCATAAGCGCTCAAAAAACTCAAAACCGTTTCTCACGACAACTCCACAACATTACCGAAGTGGTCCGCAACTTACCAGAAGCGGTCTGTAAGTCACCGGAAGTGGTCCGTAAGTCACCGGAAGTTGTCCGCAACTTACCACAAGTGGTTCGTGAGTCACCGGAAGTGGTCCGCAACTTACCGGAAGTGATTCGTAAGTCACCGGAAACTGTCTGTTAGTCACCGGAAGTGGTCCGTAGGTCACCGGAAGTTGTCCGCAACTTACCAGAAGTGGTTCGTCAGCCACCGGAAGTTGTCCTTAACTTACCGCAAGTGGTTCGTGAGTCACCGGAAGTGGTCCGCAACTTACCGAAAGTGATTCGTAAGTCATCGTAAGTGACTTCCGGTAACTTGCGGACCACTACCGGTGACCAACACACCACTTCCGGAATGTTGCGGACCACTTCCGGTCACTAACAAACCATTTCCGGTAAGTTGCGGAGCACATCCGATGACTCACGAGCCACTTCCGGTTAAATTTGGGCAACTTCCGGTTAAATACGGACCGCTTCCGATAACTTTCGAACCTGTTCCGGAATGTTTCGGACAACTTCCGGTAACTTGCAAACCACTTCCGGTAAGTTTAGGAACATTTCTTGTTAATACGGATCACTTCCGGTTAAATTCAGAGTATTTCCAGTTAAATTCGGGCAATTTCTGGTGAAATATGAACCATTTCCGGTTAAAAATGGACTACTTCCGGTTAAATTCGGACAACTTCCGGTTAAATACGGGTCATTTCCGGTTAAATCTGGACCACTTCCGGTTAAATTTAGAGCACTTCCGGTTAAATACGGACCACTTCCGGTATGTGGCGGACCACTTCTGGTTAAAGATGGACCATTTCTGGTTAAATACGGGCCATTTCCGGTTAAATATGGACCACTTCCGGTTAAATTTAGACCACTTCCGGTTAAATTCAGATCACTTCCGGTTAAATCCCCTCTGGTGGGTAATTAATTAATTTCCTTAATTATTAATTCATTAATAAGTGCATTACGTTTTCTGAAAGGTCTCACAGAGAGGAACAACATACTGAAATATCAGAATAATCCGACGATATGAAAAGATTCCATTAGACACCGAAGTTGTTCCGAATTTACGCTAATTTATCAAAAAATAATTAAATTTAAATTAAGCCGGAACCATTTTCTGAAAGCTCTTATGACCCCCCTTTCAGAAAATATAAAACACTCGTATGAGACTGTATAAACCGCTGAGTAATCGGCAGGGGCTTGACGAAAAACCGTGTCAAGGGGACTCGGAGTACGGTAAAGTCACTCCGAACCATGCCGCGAAAACGCTCTGGTACAGCGGCATGACCCGGAGACCGATCACCGGTGACTTTCGACGCTCGATTCCACATTTTCGTAATTTCGAGCTCCTACCAAGTCATTTCTGCAAAGACACGACAAAACTAGCAGTACAAAGTCTTAAGCGCTCAAAAAACTCAAAACCGTTTCTCACAACTCCACAACATTACCGAAGTGGTCCGCACCTTACCGGAAGTGGTCTGTAAGTCACCGGAAACGGTCTGTTAGTCACCGGAAGTGGTCCGTAAGTCACCGGAAGTTGTCCGGAACTAACCAGAAGTGGTTCGTGAGTCACCGGAAGTGGTCCGCAACTTACCGGAAGTGGTCTGTAAGTCACCGGAAACGGTCTGTTAGTCACCGGAAGTGGTCCGTAAGTCACCGGAAGTTGTCCGCAACTAACCAGAAGTGGTTCGTGAGTCACCGGAAGTGGTCCTTAACTTACCGGAAGTGGTCTGTAAGTCACCGGAAACGGTCTGTTAGTCACCGGAAGTGGTCGGCAAGTCACCGGAAGTTGTCTGCAACTTACCAGAAGTGGTTCGTGAGTCACCGAAAGTGGTCTGCAACTTACCGGAAGTGGTCTGTAAGTCACCGGAAACGGCCTGTTAGTCACCGGAAGTGATCCGTAAGTCACCGGAAGTTGTCCGCAACTTACCAGAAATGATTTGTAAGTCTACGTAAGTGATCCGTTAGTTGTGGACCACTTCCGGTAACTTGCGGACCACTACCGGTGACCAACACACCACTTCCGGAATGTTACGGACCACTTCCGGTCACTAACGAACCATTTCCGGTAAGTTGCGGAGCACATCCGATGACTCACGAGCCACTTCCGGTTAAATTCGGGCAACTTCCGGTTAAATACGGACCGCTTCCGATAACTTTCGAACCTGTTCCGGAATGTTTCGGACAACTTCCGGTGACTTACAAACCACTTCCGGTAAGTTTAGGAACATTTCTTGTTAATACGGATCACTTCCGGTGACTAACGAACCATTTCCGGTAAGTTGTAGACCACTTCCGGTCACTAACGAACCATTTCCGGTAAGTTGTGGACCACTTCCGGTTAAATTCGGGCCATTTGCGGTTAAATTTAGACCACTTCACGTTAAATTCGGGCAACTTCCGATTAAATACGGACTACTTCCGGTGACTTACAAACCACTTCTGGTGACTTACGAACCACTTCCGGTATGTTCCAGACCACTTCCGGTTAAAGATGGACCATTTCCGGTTAAATATGGACTATTTCCGGTTAAATTTAGACCACTTCCGGTTCCGGTTCCACTTCCGATTTTGACCCCTTCCTTCGTTGTATTAAAATTTCGGAGCATCAAGTCGATTAGAGGGCCTTCCAGATATTAAAAACAGCTAAAACCGTAATTAATTAATTAATTCAAAATCAACCAGTCAACATAAAGCTTATTCAAAGGTGTCCTTACGTAGATCTAGAAACGTGTGAAAACATACTAAAATTTCATAAAGATCGGTAAAGAACAAGTAGGGTTTTAGGTAGGTCGTTTCCGTTTGCCCCTAGCAACAGACAAAGAAATGGCGCGGAGACGATTTGGCGCCAAGTCGATTACGAGCTAATTGAAGGGGTTCTAATTGAGATAGGACTTTGAAATTTTAGTATGTCAGAATATGGCCGACCTCGAAGATTCTATTAACTTTTCGGGTTATTAGGAGTGTTAGGGGGGCGTGTACAAACTAAAACAGGTACCGAGTACCGAAAGAGCCGGGAAAAAATTGACACCGACTAGTGCGATAGGAATTCTGAAAGGTCTTTAAAAGTTGTACAATATACTGAAATTTCATTTGAATCGGTCAGTATGAATTCAAACTGCGATTTTTTGAAAATCTGTAGTGAACCGGAAATCGCCTTATAAAGGCTTAATGAAAGCTTTAATATTGCCTGATCGACACGAAATTTTAATATGTTGTAGCCAGACATGAATTCTAAAACCTATTGAAGTTTCGAGGGTTGGGGTTAATTAGGGGGTCGTATACGAATTTACAAAGTCGAAAAGTCGTTAAAAATTCTCATTTGAATTCTAACGGACGGATTCCTTAGTGCGACACGTACTTTTACTCGTCTCATATCAGGCTACAATATATATATTTTCCATGAATTTATCGCGAGATTTTTGGTCCATTTGGGAAAAAGTTTGAGATTTCAATAAAGTAGTTCAAACCAGGTTGTAGAGCGCAATTTTTACATGATCCCCTAACAATTTCAAGTTCCTATTAGCATTTTTAATAAGCTTTCAGAATATATAAAGAATTATTCTGGGAAATAATTTGAATTTAAATGGTGATCTCGAATTTGGGAAATTAACTAGTCATTCGCGTTAAGGGCAAGTAGGCTTTTTATTTCAAAAATTAATTGAGGGCGAACCGTTTGCCCGAATCATTAGTGCGACCCACCGTTGGACCCCGCCCACGGAGCGAGGTCACATCCTAAAATTTCGTCAATATAGGTGCAGCGGTTCGATTACGGCAAATTTTACGTGCATCCGACACGTGCACGCGAATAACGGTATTTGCCCTTGAGCAGTGACCTCCAAACTCTGGAATTCCAAGGACAGCTGCACCGGACGCGTTCCTTTCGAGTTTGATAAGAAGGCGGTTGTTAGGGGGCCGTCTAAAATTAATTAACCGAAAAACACACTAAATCGGGAAAAACACAGGGAAAATTTCTCAATCCTGGTAAGTGCGATACGTCGTTCGAAAGCTGGAACATACTGAAACCACATACTGAAATTTCAGCCAATTCTGTCGCATAGTTTTTAAACTGGAGGCAAACCGCAATTTGAAAAACCGCAATTTTTCTTTAGTTTCGGCTCGAAATCAAAGTTCCCCTTAATCTAACGCTTTGAAATTCCGATATGTTGTGCGGGCATGGGTCGACTAAGTTCTACTAAAATTTGGGGGCTCCAGGTACATTAGGGGGCCTTCCAGAAATTAGAAACAGCTATAATCGTAAAAAATTAATTAAAAATCAACTAATCAACATATCGATTAGCTATTAACGTCCGCACCACCGTCTAGTAGACTAGTAACGTGTAATAACATACTAGAATATCAAAAAGATCGGGCGAGTAGAACCGATTCCAGAATAGGAAAAAGTACTTTCCATTGCTAACAAAGGCAGACAAAGGAAATGGCGCGCAGACAGGCTGGCGCCAATGGAAAATCGCTAATTGAGCCACTTGTACTTTAGCCAAGACCTTGAAATTTATATATGTATTAGAAAGGATTTTTCTGCACCATCTATCAAAATTTCAAGGTTCGGGATGTATTAGGGGGCCGTATATAAATTAAAAACGGAAACGTACTTCAAAAATCGATAATAAATCAAATAATTGTCCGATTTTCAAGTACGATACGTCTTTGGTGTCCAGGGTGAAGCCGGTATCAACATACTAAAATTTCATGGTAATCCCATCAATAGTTTTTGAAATATAGTGTTTTGAAAATTTTGAAAATACGAATTAATAAGTAAAAAAAATGCTATCGATTCGAAATTTTAATATGATATTTTTATTAAATATGACTACATAATATTAAAATTTGGGAGCTCCAGGTGAATTAGGTCGCCTAGTGAATCAGCCCAGCTCCTCGAAATATTTGAATTTTTAATTCGGAAAATTACAAGTTCGAAAGGTCTTATTTTTCTTCAGTTCATACTGCAATTTCGAAAGAATCCGATAAGAATTCATTTTCCCGCCAAATCGGAAAATCTCGCTTAATCGCTTAATAGACCCACTTCCCCTTATGATATCACTTTGAAATTTCGATATGTTGTCGGGGCATGTACCGGCTAATTTCCATTAAAATTTGGGGGTCTTAGGTATATTAGGAGGCCGTCCAGAAATGAAAAACAGCTTATAATCGTAATTAATTCATTAAAAATCGACTAACTAACATAAAGCTTATTCAAAGGTGTCAAAAGTCTCGTCTAACCGATTCTGACAACATACTAAAATTTCATCGAGATCGGTAAAGAACTAGGGGTTTTCGGTTTTTTCAAATCCTAACAAAGATATCCAATTAGTGTAAAAAAGTAGAAATTGGCTTAATTGACACACTTCCCCTAAAGGTAACGCTTTGAAATTTTAATATGTGTTCGGGGCATGTACCTCGAATGTTGTATTAAAATTTCGGAGCATCAAGTATACTTGTGTTTTTTTCACCTAGGGTCGAATTTTTTTGCAAGTCCTATTTGGCATATTAATTATCATAATTAAAATGTCAAAATCGAATATTTGCTAGGTATATTTTAACATTTTAATGACTTATAGTCTGAATTTTTTAATTAAATATGACTTAATTAGCCAAAAAGTCGATTTCTCGGTAATTAATTAATTTCCTTAATTATTAACTCATAAATAAGTGCAATACGTTTTAGGAAAGGTCTTACAACAATATACTGAAATATCAGAATAATCCGACGATATGAAAAGATTCTATTAGACACCGAAGTTGTTCCGAATTTACGCTAATTAATCATAAAGTACTTAAATTTAAATTAAGCCGGAACCATTTTTCTTATGACCCCCTTTCAGAAAATATGAAACACTCGTATGAGACTGTATAAATCCCTGAGTAATCGGCA
Organism: Tetragnatha versicolor; assembly: GCA_024610705.1. Classification (NCBI taxonomy): domain Eukaryota; kingdom Metazoa; phylum Arthropoda; class Arachnida; order Araneae; family Tetragnathidae; genus Tetragnatha; species Tetragnatha versicolor. Next base: position 1,649,451 of record JANDEH010000041.1, read on the forward strand.
GGGGCTAGACGAAAAACCGTGTCAAGGGTAAAGTCACTCCGAACCATGCCGCGAAAACGCTCTGGTACAGCGGCATGACCTTCTTAATTTTGATCTAACCAGAAGTGGCCTAAAAAACTATAAAACAAAATACCCCCCATCACCCCTTAAAACCAGGTCAAAATCAATAATTTAGACTATCTGGAAAGGTGAAAGCACATCACTGAAGCAAGTGACACGTGAGATACACGCATCACTGAAGCAACAGCACGTTAACAAGAGAATTCAAATTGTTGTATACAGATTAGTTTTGAGACGAAGTTTCTGATTGGCAACACTCAAACCGCTCGAAATTCGAACGATCCATGAAGTACATGGAAATGAATACAAGACTTCTAAAATTAGCTGAAAACACACTTTTTGGGGGATTTAGACCGGGTAAAAGGGGTTGGGGGTCTAAATTTAGAGTTCCGGTTACATAAAATGCCAAAGACAGGTGGATTGGTCCATTAATTTAGCCTGGGAGCAAAACGTAAACAAAAAAGTCGAACCAAAACAAGACAGAAACATAGCCATTTGAGGGGGTTAATAATTTTGAAATTAATTTTAAACAATTTTCCCTCTAACCGAGAGGTGGGCCGGAAGCTCCGGAAGAGGTTTTAAAAATTTAGAAAAATTTTAATTTTCACAAAAAACACCCCCATTGACTTAACATGGGACTCCGAAGAGAGACTTTCAAAATCATACCCCCAGGCACGAACCAGGGGGAGAAATTAAAAACAAAACCATACACAATAAAGACAATTAAATTTCCTATCAGGGGAGGGTACTTTCAGATTCCTAAGAATTTTCCCTGATTTTCTATGAATTTTCTCCCAAAAACGGTCACTGGGAAAACCAAATTGAAAAATTTGGACAAGACCCCTGGAGCCGAAACCAGGGGTCAGAATGACAGACAAAATAATTGCCCATGTTCCTAGGACCATGGGCTTCACTAGAAAATTTAATTCGAGAATGTAACAATTTTATTTCTAATTTTAAAGAATTTTGAAAAATGGAGAATTTCGAAAAACCAGTGACAGAGTTTGGGAGAAAAGCTCTCACGTCCAAACTATTTGTCCGATCCGGACAAATGACCCCTTAAAATGAAGGTCATTAACTCCCCGAAGAGGGGTACGTACACATTTCTGTCAATTTTCTTTAAATTTAAATTAAAAAAAACTAACCAATTTTTTTATTTGAAAATTTGTGAGAACCCTAGACATAGCGTTCAATATGCACTTTTAAATTACCTTGGATTTATACCAGGGGTTCCCAAACTTTTTTGGTCCGTGGACCCCCTGACGACATTTTTCGTACCCCGTGGACCCCCTGTCTTAGAGACTGTTCAAAAAGTAGCAAAAATCTTATGTTCATGACTTATTTTTTAAACCACGCATAACATTTGTAATTTTTTTTTCAAATGTTTTTTCGGGCATTGATAAGCATTTGATTTCACACTTTTACATACTTAATAAAAAATCTTTTTTTTTCATTCATATGGTTACACAATATCTTTAGGAAATTATAACAATCAAACATTAAAAAAAATTTGAAATAAAAACAAATAGTGGTATAAACTTTTAATTTTAACAATAAAATTTGGTCGCAAGCTTGTCCAAGTTAATGGTTTATGAGTTTTGGCTTGTGAGTTTTTCATTCACAAATCATAAAAGTTCAGAAATAACTTCAATTGATATAATATGGCATGTTACCAAACAATAATTAAGTTCAACTATTAAAAGAAATCAAATTATACATTACAGAAATTTAGTTTTAATTTATGAAATTGAAGAAAAAATATGTGTAGTTTTTATAAATACATTAAAAATATGTGCATTTACATATGATGTTGAACAGCATTTATGAATTTTGAAAATAACTTCACAAGTTTTCCATAGCACATAGCAGAAAAATAATCCTATCCAAGTTTCACCATGATGAAAATATTCAATTATAAAAAGAAATTATCTACATTAAAACATAAACAAATTGATATTTAAATTTTAAAAATTAGGTACTTTAGGATAAAGCTAGGTTGAAATCTCGAAAACACTCCTTTATTATTGACGTATAACACGTTGCACAAGATAAAATGACCCTCAATGGCTAAGGCCAAATGTAACAGAAGTCAAATCATAGTTAGTTTTAATTTTTTATTAATATAAAATTTAATTTTTGACAATCTATCAAAGAACTTTCCGCTGGCGATCGATTAATCATAAATTATAAAAAATGTATATGTATGCAATGGTTTTTAAAATGTAAAAATGTATTGCCTTAGCACCCCCCTTTGTTCATAAAAACCCTCCTTTTATATAAAATGTTATGAAACAGAAAGAAGCAGGCTAGAAACAGGTAATAAATCCACGATCCATTTTAAATCATTGAATAATTAGGGAATTGGAATTATATCAAGGTATTGTAAACAACAGTAAGGTAAAACTAGAATATTATTCCAACATTAATTTAACGGGAGGGATTAGCCTGGTGCTTTGATGTGAGGTTTTTAACCTTAGGTTTCATTAGGTTAGATTTCAGGACTTCTGAAAGTTGCTGTGGACCCCCTAGAAGTCGCTGTGGACCCCCAATTTACATTTTCATGCCCGTGGACCCCTTGGAAGTCGCTGTGGACCACTTCGGGAACCGCTGATTTATACCATGAGAATCAGATAATAAATGATTGAAATAAGTATTTTTGTACTTCAATAAATAAGTTTCATTCTAACTCCATTGTTTTTAATAGTGTGTTCAAAATAGACCTAAAGGCGCCAAGACTAAATAATTGCCGATAATTAAAAAAATAATTAAGAGGGAATTTTTTTAGTATTTTTCCCAGTGTTTGGGGCTCATAAGTGATCAATAAAAAAAATATTGACATTAATAGGAAAATGTGCGCACTAAAGGGTTAAACTCGAAAAAAACTTGTATCGAAACTCGAATTTTTCTTCAAGGACGAGTAGAGGTCAAGGTCAGGTGAAGGTCAAGTCAAGGTCAGTTCAAGGTCATCGAAATAAACGCGCAAAGCGCCGGCCTGCGGCCGGAAAAACGCGTCAAGCGTTTTTCCGCCAGGGGGCGCGCGAAAAAAAGTCACTTTTTTTAAAAAAAATTCCAAATTTGCACCCCCCCAAATCGCGTAAGTCCAAATTCTTGTGTGTTTCGATGAAAACGGTGTTTCCCACATTTCCAATAAGAGACACATGTGACGGTTAGGAGCTTTCTGTATTAAAATCTGTGTAAAAAAGTTTTTAAGATTTTAGAGCCATATGACCCTTTAATACGGGTAGTAAGTCATAAACGTGCTTTACTATCTCATAAAAATTAAGTCTATTCATTTTCAAAAACAGCGAAAAATAATTTTCTCCATCTAGCTTGTATTAGACGAAACACTGAGGAGAGAACCAGGTGATAACGGAGAGGAAATATTAAAATAATGATTAAGTATAACTGATATCAAATTAAATAAGACAACAATCCAACCAAAGAGCAACAAGCCCAGTTAATCTAAAATGACATTGTGTTCTTACGTATTATCATCCCGTCGACCGTGCCGCTGAATTCTAAAACGATATCAACCCCATTGACTGTTCTATAGTCGGCACGCTCAATTCAACAGCTGCTGAACGGTCGACGGTATAATACGTAAGTACCGAGTTTTATAATCATAAACACATATGGGAATAATGGATTCGCAGTCTTGAAGACTTTTTGTGGAAATGCCTTCCTATCCACTTAAAAGAATGTTAAAAGAATAAAAAAAAACGCTGAAATGAAATCAATCAATCTATTCAATCAGACAAATCCCCACCACTAAGGGGTTTGTCAATAGGGGGTGTTACAAGAATTTCGACTATACATCAACATAAAACCCAAGCCACAGTTGTTTTTCTGGGAAAACGTAGTCTTGTATAAACGTCACATCGAGGGAACTATTTATTTTTACTGATTTTAATCACTATGATCACAAATCCATAATTTGTATGAACTAAATCATCAATAATCAATGCATAACCAAAATAACCTCAGTGTCATTTAAATATTGGATGCCATTATGAGAGAATTAATTATTGCAGTTCCTAACACGAATCGGTATCCAAATATACTAGATCAACTATCTGAATGAACATTTCAAAACATTGAGTCGACTACACTGTAACGAAATTTTGTAACAATACTATATCTTTACCCTCTCCTAAAATCCTTCAAATTTTTTTCTGAATAAGCCCATTATGGCCAAAAATATGGAACAGCTTTAAAAGAATCTTTCAGTTGGAATGGTGTGTAACCCAGCTCCCATAGAAACATGATTGTACGTGTTGTCAGCATACAGATCTAAATAGATCTTTAATAACAAAATACTAATGATTATTATTTTAGTTTCTAATAGTAATAACATAGATCTGGGACAACTTTAGAATGAGTCCTGCACACAGCAACATGATTTTAAGTGTTTTCAGCATAGAGATCTAATGATACAATTATATCTCCAATAACAATCTATACTAATGATTATTATTTTAGTTTCTAATAGTAATAACATAGATGTGGAACAACTTTAGAATGAGTCCTGCACACAGCAACATGATTTTAAGTGTTTTCAGCATAGAGATCTAATGATACAATTATATCTCCAATAACAATCCATACTAATTATTATTTTTTTAAGATCTAGAGATATAATTAATTACATCTCTTTGGTTGTCAGTCATCATTTGAGCTGTGGGTAAGTATGGCGGCTGGAGGACTCTTTCTAAAGCTGTACCAAGGTTTCGTTTTATAGATATTTGGAATCGCTGTCATTCCATGATGTTTTCAGGAATTTTCGGATGAAATCCCAAATTTAGAAAAACATCATTCAAAATAATCAGAGTTTAAAGAATCCTTAAATATCGTTTAATTTAAATGCAAGAATATTGAAACTCACCTTTAAATGCTGATGGAATCGAATGCAACGCGGGAAACACCATTTTGTAAACTAATTTGTTTACATACTCTTTGATAAACTGAGATTACGTCTTCGATCTAGCCAAGGCTAAACTTGATCATAACCGTAGGTTTCTTATTCGTTACCCAAAAGATAAAAAGAGCCGACGTTACTGGAAGTTTCCCGTTCTTACCGCTTGAGAGCGCTTTTACGTTACGCAAAATTGGTTGTTTGGTTTGTTTCGGCTCTTCAAAATTCGCAGCAGAGAGTGATTCGCAGTCCTTTTTCATTTAATAACAATTTAAAAGTCTTAAACTGGATTATACTGTTATATATATATCTTTGTTGATGATTTTTGCGAATTTTGTTGCTTTGTTGCAAATTTTGAAGAGCCGAAGCAAACCAACCACCAACCGTAACGAGCGGTACCCCTCAAGCGGTAAGAACGGGAAACTTCCAGCGCCGTCGGCTCTTCTGATCTTTTGGGTAGTGGATAAGCCGTATAACCTACGGTCGTGATCAAGTTTAGCCGTGCCTCAGGTGAGTTCCAACATTTTTTCACAGCCCTCCAATTTGGTATTTTCGATCAAAAACCCTTTTCACTAGAAATCCTGTCACAGCTTCGATAAGAGTCCTCCAGCCGTAATGTTTACCCACAGCTCAAATGATGACGCACAACCATATAGATCTAACTATTATTATCATCATCATTGGATCCTAAGATATTAATATTTAGTAGATTATCATTTTAGGATCTATTAATGATGATGTTAATAGTTAAATCTCTACGATTGTCAGTCATCATTTGAACGGTGGGTAAACATGGCGGATCGTAGACTCTTATCGAAGCTGTGCCGAAATCCCTTTTCAAATAGGTTGCTTATCAAGTGATGGTGCTTAATACAATATCTAACAAAAACCTTTAATAAAGCTTACTTAACACAGCAGATATATTTGAACTCCTTTTAATCTTGTTGATTTCCAACATCCCTTGATGTTTAGTTGAGTTTAGTATACAAGAAAAGCAGATTTTGAATTAAATCAAAACTTGATTTGAATACTAAATATTTTAGCAACATTACAGATACTGTAACTTTTAACTGTTGATTTAAGAATGGTTAATGAAGATGGATGTTTAAATGTCAATTTGGTGTTTTCTCTTAAGTAGATCTGTGTGAGATCATTGATTTTTGTGGCATTTGACGCATTAAAACTTTATCCATAGGATACGATATATTTCTTCTCTGCTGGCATAATCGGTTCTTACGTATTATCCCGTCGACAGTTCAGTGGCTGGTCTAATTCAGCGGCACAGCAATAGAAAAGTGAATGATCTTTGATAACGTTTTGGATTAAGCGGTACGGTCGCCAGGATAACACGCAAGAACCGCATAATCTTTAGAAAAGTAATAGTAACCTAATAGTAGGGCCTAACTCATCCAATATATTACTTTCCATTAAATTTTTCAAGGATAATGTTTTTATGAAACAGCTTGTAGCAGTCTGCCCTCGCTAGCCGTGGGTCCCGATCATCAACTTATAACTAAAAAATATTTAATAAAATCAGATGAAAATGTTCTGAAGGATTGTAATGCCAAGATCCAATAGAAAGAAATCATTAAAAAGTAATAGTTTTTGATGAAATAAAACTTAGAATGTGAAAGAGTACCTAAAAAGTGACCCATTTTACCCCAACCAACCCTACTGATCATTAGATTTCTAGGGATGTCTGTGATCATTTAAGTTGTGGGTAAACATGGGTGGCTGGATGACTCTTTCTTAGGTTCTACCTACCACTCTTACTAATTCTACCCTACTGTTTATTATATTTACTTTAGGATCTAATAATAATACTTATAATTTGATCTCTATCTTTGACTGTGATCATTTTAGTTGTGCTGGGTAAATATGGGTGGCTGGATGACTCTTTCTTAAGTTCCACCTACCACCCTTACTAATTCTACCTTACTGGTATTATTATTTTAGGTGTTATCAAATTGTTATTTATTGCCTTTGTTATGTTTTTGTATATTTAAGTTGTGTGAACTCTTGATGTGGTGAAATCGAAGGGATTTTTTTATTTGAGACAATCAGTAAAGCTTCTTTTAATTTGAAAAATTTAATTGGTGTAAAAATTAAGTTTTTAAAACTTTTTTTTCATTTGTAAATTTTTACTTTAAAAATTTTTGTTTTCTTCAACCTGCACTTAGTGTTCTTAGTATTCCTGAAAGAATCGATTCAGGAATCGAATGCTTTGGAATCGATTCCATGGGGTATCGAATCCTAATAATTGTATCAGGTTTTCTAATTAATTAAACCAATTATCTTTGATTTCTGATTGAGATAGATAGGCTCGATTCAACTTTTTCGATACTGGCCCAAAAGAATCGATTCTCAGGAATCGAATCTAAGAATCGAACGAGATTATTATTTTTTAGATTCCTACCTGCACTTAATAGACTAACTAGTTCAGGATTCTCCCATCCTTTGAACTTTTTTCCACTTGAGAAGACCAAAATCTTACAGTTAAATCTTTCACCAATTTGTGTTAAAAGCATCTGCTAAAATGCACTGTTGGAAATAAAACACTTAAAAGGGATATTTATTTCAAAAAATGGAGGTTTTCTGCATTATTACAAAGAGTTTCATCACATCAAGAGTAGTTGATTGTCTTTCTGAACCTTGGACGAGCCTCCGTTGAAGTCTGTCTTTGTACAAACTAATGCTTTGTATAAATCATTGATAGTTTCTTCTCATTTTAATCTCCTTCAACTGTAATAATATGATTCTTCTGTTATTTTTACACTGAATACAACTAAATATTTTTCTATTGATTTACTCTGGTCATTTCTTTCCTACACTGTGTTAACACCTAACACTATTAACAAGGAATTCATAAAAAACCGAAATTCACTGTACTAGGTTTCTAGGTATTCTAGAACTAAAAGTAGAAGCTGTAATATTTTAAAATGAAACTAGCTCAAAAATGTATTTAATCTAATTTGTGTGTAACTTTTAGCATGTGTGTCTATATGAACACTTTAAAGAGATTTTATTAACTTTTCTCGAGATTATCATTCTTCCTCTATAAATTAGATTTAGGGGGTTCATAAGGGACCTAAAAATGTACAGTGAATTTCATTTTTTTCAATGTGATAAAATCCAATTTCCGACTTGATATTTGGTAAAAAATATACATTTTAGAAGGTAAAGATCTCAATAACTTTTTTGTTTCAAGCATTTCTTAAAACTTATAAATTAGGGGAAAAAAACTGATTTTTTTCACTTTTTCTTAAACAACACCTCGTAGAATCAAGGGTATAAAGTTTTCCTGTAGTAAAGTGACAGTGGGTTCGAGACGGCTTATAGTGTCCAAATCAATAATTTACTCAAAAAATTGAAAAAGGCAGTACAAAAACTTTATTTGTAAAAAAAATTACTGAAGTTAGTCACCAGTTTTAGTTTTTTTGGAAAAGTTTATAAGACTTGTTTGGTTTATTCAATCATGTAAAAACCAAATAACCTTATAGACTTTTCCAAAATACTAAAACTGGTTACTATTTTCAGTGTTCATTCAATAGGGCAAACTTTGTTCGTTTACTGCAGGTATAAATCGCAGTGTTATCACCAATACCAAAATATCTTCAAAAGTATAAATTTATGTGATCTGAAAGTACTTAAACCAGATTGCAGAGATAAATCCTGTATGGAATATCATACCTAATTTTTAAGAATGAATGAGAAAAAACTGAAAATCGTATTTAAAGTGGGAAAATCGTAAATCCGAATGCTAAGTCTTCACTCACTTAGGCAACCCACCCTATACCAAGATAATTTTAATGCCCTCCCCATACTACAGGGATATTAATTTGAATAGAACTACACTTGTCTCTTATACACTTCAAAAGAGCCACATTCTAACTTATGCAACGCACGTGAGGAGCCCAGATTTCATATTAGACCCCTATTTGAACCCAAAACCTTTTACCACTTTTTCTGTTAAATTTACCTTTGAATTGTAATTTAAACCGTCCCCAAATATAACTTGACGCACTGTGCATAAATGTACAAATCTACGCTGAACATTTTTTAAAATGAACTTGCGGAATAAAAACTTAACCACGCTTTTAAATGAATGTTTACACACTGGGATACTAGAAATAAATTAATTAGACGTACTTCCATGGTTGCTATAGACAAAAATTACGCTTAAAACGATAAAATTAAGAAACAAATAGCTGAAAATCCAATTTTTTCGGTACACAAAAATGGGACGTTGTGGGACTTTTTTTTTACTTGTACAACATATTTGAATAACTATATGAATTAGTACCAAAATAGTAATTTGGTTATTGTTAGGAAACCACAGTCGAATCGTGTAATTACTTTTTTCTGAAAACGGTGGGATAGTATAGTAAACGCTTTTACTCACCACTTTAATTTTTATTGAAAAATTTACTAGTAACTCCAAACTAACTTTTTCAACTTAATTTTTAACTGAGCTTCTCTAATGATTTTCTATGAAATTTACTGGCGTCATAACATATACTTAAAAACCAAGTGAGAATATTAATGTAATCTTTATTTGTATCTTGGTGCAATAGGATAAATAATTCTTTTCCGCTTTTACTAAGCAGGCGAATCATTTTTTCAAAGAAAGCTGATAATTATATATAAACATTCTGTTGAAAAATCAGCTTCATAAAGTTAAAGGAAGATCCTGTGGAATTTCGCATGCGTAAAGCCATTTTTGCTTCTTATTACACCTCTCTCCCCTTTGTTAGAACCTTCAACTGCTACTTTCGGTCCTAATGATTACTCAACCAACACCTCCCCAATAGCCTTTATTAGCAACACCTTTATTTTAAAATTCTCAAGCTTTAATCAAACTGGATTTCATTTTTGGAAAAATTTGTAAATGTAAAAAAATTATTACTTTGACGGGGTAATTAATGTGTAACGTATTTCTCTACATTCCCGCTCCCTTCACCACAATATATCTCTTCTATTTCTTCTTTTGCAACACATACAGGATCCCCCTACAGGTGTTGATGGGTGGACGACCCCCTCCTTCCGGCGCAAAGAGAGGCCTCCGATTGTTAATGCTGTTGGAGCAGTAATAAAAACAGCTGCTTCTCTCCATAGATTTCAATTGGTACTAGATGACGTGGGTTCATAAGTTACAAACTTTTAATTAACAACCAAAGTGGAATAATTCCAACGGATTCGGAATCGCCGGAAAATTTCAGCTCAGTTTCATATAAAATTCATATGGGTTTTCTTGTTTGTAAATAATTAGGGTGTTTCTCGCACAAAGATCTTGTTTTTAAGGGACCCAATTAATTTTCAGATAAATTATGAAACTGTGCTCAAACATTATAAAATATTAACGGCCATTTTGCAATATCCCCAACAGATGTTAATTGGTGTACGACCCCCGGCGCAACATGACCAGTTCGAAAATGGATACCCTCTACTTTTTTTTATTAATGCCCTTTGACCTATTCAGATTTAAAATTTTATCCCTCCACGATAATATTAAATATTGCCGAATCTCAATTGAAGTATTTCATGTTTATATATTCATGTTTCAAATTTGGGTAAATTTGATTCGGAGCCAGTTTGAGTAATTTTAACTCAGTTTTGAAACTATTTTTAAGAATGCACTGTTACGTGTTTGAATAAACCAAAATAATCTTATAAACTTTTCTAAAAAAACTAAAACTGGTGACTATTTTCAGCAAACGTTTTTCTTTCAAAAGGAGAAGTTTTTGTACTGTCTTCTTTAATTTTTTTTTCATATCATTAATTTAGCCACTAAGAGCACTGTAAGCGGTCTCAATATGCTCCCCACGGTCACTTTACTGTAGGAAAACTTTATTCCCGTGATTTTACGAGGCGTTGTTTAAAACTAAAGCTGAGAGGCGAACTTTTGATTGAAACATCATGTATTAACATAGACTTGACATTCTTATCAAAAGGTATCCATGGGGAAAATGTATCAATATATTTCAGAGATAGCTTATTAAGTTTTTTTACTGTGTGAAGAATTTTTTCCAAATTCCAAAATTTATGCTCTGCAATCATTTTATATTTCCCTACATAGTTATACACTTACAGTGAACTTTACACTTTATATACTTATTATGGTTATACTTTACAGTGAAATACACACACTCTTAAAACGATTGTATCAAAATTGAGTAAAAAGTACTGAAAAAGGCTCCGATCCAATAAGTACTCAAATTTGAATACATGAATATACTCATTTCTGAAAATACTAAAAAATGAAATATCTTGAGCTTGAACTCAAAAATGAGCTCACGATGTTTCATTTTTGAGTATGCACATTTCAGAAATGAGTATATTCATGTATTCAAATTTGAGTACTTATTGGATCGGAGCCTTTTTGAGAACTTTTTACTCAATTTTGATACAATCATTTTAAGAGTGCAATATTGTAGATTTAAGTTTTTTTATTAAGCTTCTCATAGTCACCGTTAAAATTATTAGGAAAAAGCTTTAATTGAGCAACTTTCCCTTGAAAGCCTCTAGCCATCAGGAAGACAAAATTAGCACTGTTTTGCGCTTCCAATAATAATAATAAGTGACCTCCTCGTGTGTTTTCTGTAATTTCTTTACACCGAGCTAAAAGAACCGATATACCCTACAATCAACGAAGTCTTAGTCAAAGTAAAAGCAGTCTCTGTACTCCAAGAACTATTCAGTAAGTACCTCCAAACGGTTTAACTTATCTGGACTGTTTAGTGTTAATTGTCGTTGATGACAGAGATACAAATGCTTGCAGATTTAGCTGAAAAGGTGTTTTTAATCTTTGAAGCTTTTTAAATTCACTATTTAAAATGTTTATCATTGTTACTTGGGCACCCGACGGAAGACTTCAAAGATGATGGCCAAGTCTTAAAACTTGGCAAAGATATATGCACCAAGATCTGTGCAAAGCCAAATTTGAAAAGATTCTAGGAGGCAACAGGATTGACTCTTTTTACCGTCATAAATTTTTTCCAAATTTTTTGAGAGGTGGCTGAAGGTGAAGAAGACATTCTGTATAAGTGCTGTTAGTAGATAAATCTCTAAAATCCGTTTATTCTAATTTGTAAAATTGACTTGAATGAAAGTTTTGAGCAATACGGTACTTCAGTCACCACTTTGGAAAAATATTTAAACATTGGAATGAAAGGGTGCTTTAATTAAATCAAAGTAAAGTTCAAAGAGATAAATTTTTCTTCCTAAACACTGTAGAGCAAAGTTCTAAATTCAGTTACAAAAGAAACACAATAGGCAAAAGATAATTTTAACGTTTCTTATTTTAAGTTAACTCTAAGCATATAAATAATTTTCTTTAAGACACTCCTAGGTAAAAGCTGGAATTAAATTCATAAATTTGGATAATTTATATTTAAAAAATGTTAATGAGCAAATATGACACAGTGCTGTATTTATTTAGTCACCCTTCAAATGATTCAAAGAGAAACAAGGTTATTGCAGATATAAGAATTCGACTACAAGGTTTAAAAGAATTTCCTAGTCATCGACATTAGGTCTATCATGAAAAATGTTCCAAGGTAAGCATGGGAAGCCTCGCTTTTACCTTCAAAAATATTTCCTAATTTTATGAATGGTGACTAAAGCCGCAGGTATCGTAACTTCAAATAGAACTTCTGCTTGTTCAATTTAATGTAACGACACCTGCGGCTTTAGTCACCTCTCAGAGAATTAGGAAAAAATCAAGAAGGTAAAAGCGAAGCCAGGGGTTGGTCGGTCGGGGTTTGGGACGGTGACTAATTATATTATCTTTATATTACTTAGATTCTTAAGTTTAATTAGTGTCCGCCGAAGGCAGAAAGGGTAGAATCTTTGGATTTTTCGCAAAATAAAGAGAAAAGTCTTCAAAAATAGTAGGATTTTTCAAGAAATTGACTGGTACGGTTACAGTTAAGTTTGAAAATAGGAAAAATTATGTCCCCCCGTTAGATACGCAGCAACAAATTTATAAATACCCAACTGTATTTATGTCCGAGTGCTATACCCGGGGAGAGGCTCAGACTCGAACCGAGGGAGGTTCGACCTGAGGGCCTTTGAGATGGATGATGGTACGTGCGCAAGCACACCAAGCCATCGGTTCCTGCAACCTGTCTCATCTTCTAATTAATTTGAAGTTGATACTTCACCATGTAAACTTATAAATGTATACATGTAGTATATGCATATTAGTATATACGTATTGTATATATAAGTATACGCATAGTATACATATTAGTATACGTATAGTATATACAAATAAATGCACTATGTTAGTATATAATTTAAGACTGAATAAAAATATTCGACATGTCGGTAGCCAGTGTTCGATCCGAGATCCTTTAGGTCTTTAACTTAACGCTCTAGCACACTCGGCCATCTAGTCGCATACTACTTTGAATTCAGAGAACTTTACACTTGTAATTGATTATGAAAAAGTCTAACGAAAAAAGTAGTCTATGAATATGTCCCCTATTCTTCATTGAGGACTTAACTAAATTTCGAAGAAAATCAACCAAGTCTAACCCCCTAAGATCGCATATCCAGCTTTGCCTAGTCTGTTCTAATTGGTTGGTTGAAATTTCTCTTGGAAAATATTATTTTTAATAAAATAAAAACCGGGGATAGAACCCAGGAACTGCCGAATGCTAAGCAAGCATCCTAACCACTGCTCCAGAGAAGATTCAGTATCATTAAAACTTATAACATCTTCCTTATTGGGTTAACTTTATGCGAATTGCAAAAAAAAAATCTGCCAGCTTGAGAAAATAGGCCAGTAGTAAATATTGAATTCAAAATTTAAGGGTCTTCAGTTTTATAAATTTTTAAGTTTGGTGGGAATTAGTTTAAAGGGTTGGAATATATTAAATACTTCATCAAAGCATTATTTGTGCTTACAAAGTTTTAAAATTAACTTCTTTGTCCTTGATAAATGATCATTTTTACTTTAGATTTGAGTAATATTTTTATTAACCGAATGTGTTTTCAGGCATTTTAATCAGAAGCTTTCATGGGAATCATCACATAGCTGAAATGTTTGGTCTGTTTAGTTTTCAATAAAGAAATTTTTTCTTGTAAAAGAATACTTTATTTCAATATACAGCACATGAAGGGTATAAAGTAAAGTAATGGACACAGTTATACACAAAATAAGGGCGCTCCAACTTTCTTTCAAAGTAACTTTTAGAATGTAAGTAAAGAAGGCTCTTTTGGATGTTGTCCCTGCAACAAAACACAAAAATAGCGACAGATAATATTGAATTCTACAACTTAATTTGAAAATTAACAAGAAACACAGAGATATAACAATTCAGGAGTTTTATTGGTTGCAATTCTGTGGACAATTTTGAGCTCCACTAAAAGTCTTATTTTAAGAAATTGTTTTGTTAAAAATGTTTTCTATTCCAGAAGAGGCGTTTGCAGACACAGATTCCTCAGAAGACTCGGATCCCGTGAACACAAAAATAAAATTTTTTCATAAAGCTGGGTATGAATTTGATGATCAGGTTTTGATAAAAAAAATCAATAGGATAACTAAATTTTGATCAAAAATTTTAACAGAGCTCAAGTTTTATTGATTCGTTTAATTTTCTAGGATTTGTGCGTTTTACTTAGATAATATTTGTTAACCCATGATGAAAAATATTGTGGTCAAATAAGGAACAAAATGCAGGGTGTATCTGAAATCGTGCAACAACCTTTAAGGGACGATAGAACTCGTCAATACGGTCAAGACTTTTAACGGATGAAGGGGTCAGAAAAGGGAGTTTAAGCCGTAAAAATCCCGAAAGTAATAATTGGAGGGAACCCTTGAAAAAAGACATTTAGGTAAGGGTAAAAAAAGTATCAAGCATTTATTACCCAAAACCGACTGAAATACTAAGAATTGTGTTTTTTTATAACCTGCAATTATATACAGCTCCTGAAGCGAAACTCGACCCTAATTTTTAAGGTAAAACATGATATAAGACAAGGTGTATAATAAGTTTGTACCAAAATTTAATCAACTATACAGGGTGTTCCCCAAAACTACCGCATAAACTCTGCACAGTTAGATTCCTCGTTGGGAGTACATATAAACTGCCCAAAGAAGCGTTCCTGTACGATCCAAAGTTTACGAGAAAAATACGAAAAACAAAGTATGACGTCACTGCCGGTGCAAGAAAAAACACTTTATTGGACATATGAACAACAGTATTGTCCACAATTTGAACATTTTTCAAATGTAGCAATTAAAATACTTCATTTGGAGAAAAAATAAACTTGTTTAAAAGTTCAATGTATATTTGAAGGAAATAAGTTAAAAAATTGTTTTTACTTAATACAGAAGGCCTCCTAACTATGACCCATTTTACCCCAAGTACAAAATACTGTTATAAAAAATAAAATATTATATATTTTTCTAAGCTGATTAGTTCTATTTAGTTTTTCTTAGCTATTTAGTTCAGCGAGTTGGAATTTGTGGGAATTGCAAAGCAATTCCAAAAGGTCATGCGTAAGCAGTTTACGGGAGTTGGTGAGCAATAGCGAGCAGGGGGCGGTAGCACCCTATCCCTTTAAAAAAGATTATTTGCACATAATACACAGGAATGGTCTTTTTACTTTAAAGTAAATGAACACTATAATACCTGCTACTGAAAGAGATTTCTTCTTATCTGCTCTTTTCTGCAGACACGGCTTCCACTCTAAAAACAAAATTGACAGTTTTTGTATCCCAGTAAAAACAAAGCTATTTTTGCAGTGATCGAAATACAGAATTATACCAGTTTAGGGGGGAATTAGAAATTTTTTTTCTTCAGGTAACATTTTACAGAACAGAAAATAAATACTAATTTTTAGCATTGATTTTGTTATAACTTAACAGTCACTTTGATTTTGGCATCGTGTGAAAAATGTATTTAGTGAAGAAAATTTTTTAGAGGAACCCATCAAAAAGTCGCTTTATTTCAATTAAAGAGTAGCTTAAGGGGTCTAGTACCCTTTCGTTGAGAAAAAACTGCCGAAAATTGCTCTTTTTCGAAGAGACCACTCTCCAAAACTTAGATTTATTTGAATGAAAATTTGCATGTGCATTGAACAATCTTTAGTCATTAATTTAACACCAAAATTTAAGTTGTGAAAAGCATAGTTTTTTTATGTAAATTTTTAAAGGCGTACCCTTAATTTTGTCGCACGTATTCTATAGTTTACGGCGCACAGCATAACTCTTCAGAAAAGCTCACAAATAGCTTCAAATTTTTTCTGATAGCAAACTATTAAATAATCTCAAAATTAATGAAAAATCCTTATCTTGACTCGAACACTTGTGGTGCTGCCATCTGCCGGATTATTCTGGTTAGAAAAGGTAGGCCGCTCCCAAAGTAGTCCTAAGCGAATATCGGAGATTACGTTCAGATTTACTTTGAAAATTATTTATGGTATTTAGTGGAATGTTTCATACTATGCGGTAGACATTCCTGAGATCAAATATTGTCTGCCAAAAAAAAAACTAATAATCAGCAATGGTGCTATGGCGTTTGGCTTAGAGTCAAGAAATGGTGTCCTTTAACCCCTTTATCTACGGCATAAGGGGTCATCCATAAATTACGTGATGTGTTTTTTCCAAAATCTGGACCCCCCCTCCCCCCATGTGAGATTTACCTACAACCTTTAAAAATAATTTTCTATCCAATTCGTTTGCATTTTGAGGAAAAGAACATTATTCCGCCTAAAAATCACCACAGTGTCTTATCTGTGGGTATTATTCCTTTCTCAAACTTAAAAAAAATCGTTTAATTTCGAACTTAAAAAGTTGACGTGAGTTTTTCACCGACCCCCCTCCCCCCTTGGTGAGATTTGGTGAGATTTTTCCAAACCCCTCCCCCCCTTTTTGACCTCACGTAATTTATGGATGCCCCCTAATAATTTTCTGCAAATTTTTTTCGAGTCACTAAATTGACGATTACGGGATATAATTAATAAAATAATCATGTTTGGAATACTTAATCCGTTAGAACTAATTAATTAGATTGATATTTTTGAGTACCTCCAGTACACTTACTGAGGGCTAAAATATTCTCACAATACAAAAAAAAACTCATAGGGCTTATTATCGCATTTTTAAGTCTTAAAATCTAACTCGCTTTCCTTTTGACATTAGCTACTTTTTTGAGGGAATGACAATCATGGCGATCCGATCGAAATGGCAAAGCTGAAAGAACAACTTCAGTTTTGAATCTATTCGCGTATTTTCCGCTAAAAATACTCGTCATAGAACCTTTGCTGCCTTTTATACTTGAAGATTAAAACTGAAAGAGTGTTCCTGTATATGTAAAGTATATTGCCAGTATATTTGTAAGGATGGTTATTCGATGTAATTTTAAAGAAAGTTGGGGGGGAAGTAGATAAAGGGTTTTAACATGTGTTTTTAAGATGTGAAATATTTGGGGCAAAGGTAAACCACTCCTTATAAAGCTGCAGGATTTTGATGTAGATTTTAATTTGGATTTGTAACACAGAGAAAAAATTGAAGGAGGATTAAGGGGTTCTCCCTCCAAAAAACTTTAAAAGTAGTGTTTGATGAACATACATCGAGACCCTTTCACCCGAAAGAGTAAAAAACATTCAAGGGGTTGTTCTTTCTTCGAAAGGTTGATAACAAGGAAACGTTCTAAACTCACAGAAATGGATAGAAATTTTACAGGGGTTAGTAGATGACATAAGACACTTACTGGGGAAAAATTAGATGCGGAATTACAGTAAAAAAGCTGTTTTTAATTCTTAAAAAATATCTCTTTTAATGCCAAGTGCAACCTTACTAGGCGAAAAATGCAGAAAAGGTGCACAAATGGCATAAATGAACTAGACGCGTTTTCTCTGAATCAATTTAAATCGACTAATCAAAAAAGGATCATCAAATAATGTTCAGCATGAATTAATTAAAATAATAAAAAAGCACACATGAAACAATACATAATTACAACAAGCCAACAGTGACACATCCCGGATCCCCAATACAAGGCCGAAACTCAAAAGAAATTACTGTGTCCATCTATTTGTGATAAAGCAGATGACACTCTGAATCAGGGACAGAAGAAAGTGATAAATCTGACTGTAACGTATGTGTTTTAGGGATCGCGTCTGAATTCTCATTCCAAACCTTACTGTTGGGAATAGAGCTCCTAACATTTAATCTATTAGCTGGCTGTTATAAAGAAATCAAATTTCTCATTCAATCTGACTGGAAAGCCACTAAGTTGTGCCAACTGAATATGTTTGGCAACTCAGAACCCAATTTTCAAAATTAATTAACTCCTCTCCTATTGAAATTCCCCAGCTAATTTATCCACAGTAAGAGTTTTGAGCCATCTAATGCCTGTCGATCATTTTTGTGCGTTTAGAGAGCAAGAGAGAACGTTTCTTTGTAAGAACTACACTGCCACACAATACAGAACAAGAATAAACAAGCCATACCCTTAGAATTGGCTCCTTCCTTATCAGCAGTCCGTTCAATCGCCGATCACAGACTTCCTTCATAGAGTGTGATCCTGAAAAAAGACAGAGCACACACAATGAAAACAAGTAGTTCCTCGATATAGGGTCGTTAGAACGAACTTGAGGAAAAACACAACTATACTCTATTCATTTTGAATTGGCGCCTGAGTACATTTCCTTCCCCCACCACTGAATCGGTAACCATGGCAACTATCAACGTCAAAGTGGCGAAGAAGGATTACTATTGGCTGCGCGAAGAGCGTAACTATGGTTACGCTTTTACAAAGGGGGAAAGCACTATTTCTCAGGCACCTATTCAAAATGAACACAACTAGAACAACCAAGACTTAAAATATGGATATGTTACGGGCAAAGTGGTTAACTGGGCCTTATTATTAATAATGCCCAGAGTGGAAGCGGGCAAAGTGATAAATTCCATTAATAAATTTCATTGAATTTATTACATTGCCCGGGCATTATTAATAATGCCCCATTAATCACTATGCCCGTAACAGATATACAGGGTGTATCATTATGAATGGGACAAACTTCTAGGGGAGGTAGGGTACTCCATAAGGATTCGGAACCCATAGAAGTCATCCTAAGGGGGTATTGAAACTACCAACGGGACCACGAATCCGCCTCATCAAATTTCAAAATGATCCGCCTCATGGTCCAAGCAGGCGCGGAATCAGGGGGGTGACACTCTGGACAGTGCCCCCCCCCCTTGGACCCAAAGAGGTTCTCAAAATGAGTTTAAACCCTACTTTTACCAGTTAATTTTCAAAAATTATTCAGGGGGAGGACTCCCATTCCCCCCAGTGGTACCACAAGGGGATCTTACGTGACACCTTTTAGAAAATCCCCATCATTTTGACATCTTGTATCAAAAGGTAAAGGTGATGGTCAAGAAAAGTGTTGGAGGCATGGTGGATCCGCGCCTGGGTCCCAGACGTCATCCTAAGGGGCTTGGGGGTATTGAAACTACCCACGGGACCCGAAAAACGACATGGTGAAAGTTTCCGATGCTTTATCGTTGTCCAGCAACGTTTTCTCGATCACTCCCCTGACATAATTTAACCCAACCACCGATTGTTTTCATGATTACTACATCAGAACGTATGCGATCGTGGATGATTTACTGAAAGTATTTGATCTTGTCGATCATGATGGAGGACAATCGATACGATCACGTCGAAGGGTGGCTCCCGTGGGTAGTTTCCCCCTTAGGGTGACTTCTGGGCACTTAGTGGATTCAATGGGGGGGTCTAAGGAAAAGTTTTACACTACATAATATGTCATTTTGTTCACCAAAATGTGTTAAACCACTGTTATTTTTGGGTCAAATTTTCAAAAATTTTATGGGGGAAGACCCACAGAACCCCTTGGTTACTTGTAACTCTATTACAACTCTATCTTAAGTTCGTCAAAACGCAAAAATTCTACCATCCGGAATTCGGATGAAGCGTGCCAAAACGAGGTGAAAAGGTGGGGTTTTTTCAAAAAAATTCTGAGTGAGGGCCCCCAGACCCCCCTTTTAGTAGTTGGAGCAGGAAATTCACTACCTTTCTCATATTAAAATATAATCAAGAACATTCAATAGGATTATGAAAATTCTTAGCCAATCCCAAAAAAAAAACAAATCCTGGATCCACTGGATAAAATACTGAACCTTTAGTTAATTTTTTTTAAAGGTGTGTTAATTTTCTACATCCGTTTGGCTATTATTTCCCGGAGTTTCGTTGAGATGAGAGCGTTATTAAAGATTTTATTAGGAATTTCCGGAACACTGTTTTACCGTATCGGTGTGCATAGCAAACGAAGGGATTTATAGATTTTTAAGTAATTTAAAATGAGTAAGGGAATATTTTAAACACTGGTTTCTAGTAACAGGCCTCTCGATGAGCAACGTATTCAATTTTCATGAAATTCTGACGGTAATTTTAATTTTTTAAGGTCCGATTTTGAAATGTACCGTAAATATAGAAAAATCGATAATAAAAAAATAATTCTCGGATTATTTTCGATACCTTTTTGGATTCGGGGCCAGGCCAGTAACAACATACTAAAATTCTATAAAAATCCCTTTGCAAGTTTTTGAATTGACACCGTTTTTACGATTTTTCAAACTTTGAAAATACGATTTAAATAGTAAAAAAATGCTATCGATTCGAAATTTTAATATGATATCAAACTAGGTCAGGACTAATTTCTATTAAAATTTGGGAGCTCCAGGTCAATCAGGTCGCCTACCTGAAAAGCGCAACCCCTCGAAATATCGGTACGAAAATTCGGCGCCCCACCCAGTTCGAAAGGTCTTTTTTTTCTGCACAACATACTGCAATTTCGAAAGAATCCGATAAGATTTATTTTTCCCGCCAAATCGGAAAATCTCGCTTAATCGCTTTATAGACCCACTTCCCTTATAGCTATGACTTTGAAATTTTGATATGTTGTAAGGGCATGGGTCGACTAATTTCTATTAAAATTCGGGGGCATAATCTCGATTAGGGGGCCGTCCAGATTTTTAAAACAGCTTATAATCGTAATTAATTCGTTAAAAATCGACTGATTAACATAAAACTTATTCAAAGGTGTCAAAAGCCTCGTCTAACTGAGTCTGAGAACATATTAAAATTTCATCGAGATCGGTAAAGAACTAGGGGTTTTCGGTTTTTTCAAATCCTAACAAAGAGATCCAATTTTAGTGTAAAAAAAGTAGAAATTGGCTTAATCGACACACTTCCCCTAAAGGTAACGCTTTGAAATTTTAATATTGGTTCCGGGCATGTACCGGCTTCGTTGTATATTAAAATTTCGGAGCATCAAGTATATTAGGGGGCCCTCCAGATATTAAAAAGAGCTATAACCTTAATTAATTAATTAAAAACCAACCAATCAACGTAAAGCTTAGTTCTTAGTAGTGTCCCCACGTAGATCTAATGACGTGTCAAAACATACTAAAATTTCATAAAGATCCGGAAAGAACAAGGACCGTTTTAGGTCGTTTCCGTTTGCCCCCAGCAACAGACAAAGAAATGGCGCGGAGACGGTTTGGCGCCCAGTCGATTACGAGCTAATTGAAGGGGTTCTAATCGAGATATGACTTTGAAATTTCAGTATGTTGGAATATGGCCGACCTCGAAGATTCTATTAACTTTTCGGGTTATGAGGAGTGTTCGGGGGGCGTGTACAAATCAAAACAGGTACCGAGTACCGAAAGGGCGGGAAAAAAAATTGACAGCGACTAGTGCGATAAGAATTCCGAAAGTTCTTTGAAAGTTGCACGACATACTGAAATTTCGTTTGAATCGGTCGGTATGAATTCAAACTGCGATTTTTTGAAAATCTATACCACACCGGAAATCGCCTGTTATAGGCTTAACGAAAGCTTTAATATTGACTGATCGGCAAGAAATTTTAATATGTGTTAGCCAGGCATGAATTCTAAAACCTATTATAGTTTCGAGGGTTGTGTTTAATTAGGGGGCCGTATACGAATTTACAAAGTCGAAAAGTCGTTAAAAATTCTCGTTTGAATTCTAACTGACCGATTCCTTAGTGCGACACGTACTTTTACTCCTCTCGTATCAGGCTACGACGTATATTTTTTTCATGAATTTATCGTGAGATTTTTGGTCCATTTGGGAAAAAGTTTGAGATTTCAATAAAGTAGTTCAAACCAGGTTGTAGAGCGCAATTTTTACATGATCTCCTAACAATTTCAAGTTCCTATTAGCATTTTTAATAAGCTTTCAGAATATATAAAGCATTATTCTGGGAAATAATTTGAATTTAAATGGTGATCTCGAATTTGGGAAATTAACTAGAGTCATTCGCGTTCAGGACGAGTAGGCTCTATTCTGTTTCCGAAAATCCTGAATGACTTCAGAATCACCATGGAAACCCGTAATTCCGGAAAAACGATGCCACAAGCCTTAGTTACTCATAACTAAAATCGAAAAAAATTATTAATTAATATTAACGACTTTATTAAGGAAACGCGGACTTGTGTTTTTTTCACCTAGGGTCGAATTTTTTTGCAAGTCCTATTTGGCATTTTAATTATCATAATTAAAATGTCAAAATCGGATATGTTGCTCATTGATAGGTATATTTCAACATTTTAATGACCATTAATCTGAATTTTTAAATTAAATATGACTTAATTAGCCAAATTCGATTTCTCGGTAATTAATTAATTTCCTTAATTATTAATTCATAACTAAATGTAATACATTTTCTGAAAGGGGACACCGAGTGAAATAACATACTGAAATATCTAAGAGATCCGATGATATCAAAAGATTCCATTAGACACCGAAGTTGTTCCGAATTTACGCTAATTTATCAAAAAATAATTAAATTTAAATTAAGCCGGAACCATTTTCTGAAAGCTCTCATGACCCCCTTTCAGAAAATATAAAACACTCGTATGAGACTGTATAAATCGCTGAGTAATCGGCAGGGGCTTGACGAAAAACCGTGTCAAGGGGACTCGGAGTACGGTAAAGTCACTCCGAACCATGCCGCGAAAACGCTCTGGTACAGCGGCATGACCCGGAGACCGATCACCGGTGACTTTCGACGCTCGATTCCACATTTTCGTAATTTCGAGCTCCTACCAAGTCATTTCTGCTAAGACACGACAAAACTAGCAGTACAAAGTCATAAGCGCTCAAAAAACTCAAACCGTTTCTCACGACAACTCCACAACATTACCGAAGTGGTCCGCAACTTACCAGAAGCGGTCTGTAAGTCACCGGAAACGGTCTGTTAGTCACCGGAAGTGGTCCGTAAGTCACCGGAAGTTGTCGGCAACTTACAAGAAGTGGTTCGTGAGTTACCGGAAGTGGTCCGCAACTTACCGGAAGTGGTCTGTAAGTCACCGGAAACGGTCTGTTAGTCACCGAAAGTGGTCCGTAAGTCACCGGAAGTTGTCCGCAACTTACCACAAGTGGTTCGTGAGTCACCGGAAGTGGTCCGCAACTTACCGGAAGTGATTCGTAAGTCACCGGAAACGGTCTGTTAGTCACCGGAAGTGGTCCGTAGGTCACCGGAAGTTGTCCGCAACTTACCAGAAGTGGTTCGTCAGTCACCGGAAGTGGTCCGCAACTTACCGGAAGTGATTCGTAAGTCATCGTAAGTGACTTCCGGTAACTTGCGGACCACTACCGGTGACCAACACACCACTTCCGGAATGTTGCGGACCACTTCTGGTCACTAACGAACTATTTCCGGTAAGTTGCGGAGCACATCCGATGACTCACGAGCCACTTCCGGTTAAATTTGGGCAACTTCCGGTTAAATACGGACCGCTTCCGATAACTTTCGAACCTGTTCCGGAATGTTTCGGACAACTTCCGGTAACTTACAAACCACTTCCGGTAAGTTTAGGAACATTTCTTGTTAATACGGATCACTTCCGGTTAAATTTAGAGTATTTCCAGTTAAATTCGGGCAATTTCTGGTGAAATATGAACCATTTCCGGTTAAATATGGACCACTTCCGGTTAAATTCAGATCACTTCCGGTTAAATCCACTCTGGTGGGTAATTAATTAATTTCCTTCATTATTAACTCATTAATAAGTGCAATACAATTTCTGAAAGGTCTCACAGAGAAGAACAACATACTTAAATATCAGAATAATCCGACGATATGAAAAGATTCTATTAGACACCGAAGTTGTTCCGAATTTACGCTAATTTATCAAAAAATAATTAAATTTAAATTAAGCCGGAACCATTTTCTGAAAGCTCTCATGACCCCCTTTCAGAAAATATAAAACACTCGTATGAGACTGTATAAATCGCTGAGTAATCGGCAGGGGCTTGACGAAAAACCGTGTCAAGGGGACTCGGAGTACGGTAAAGTCACTCCGAACCATGCCGCGAAAACGCTCTGGTACAGCGGCATGACCCGGAGACCGATCACCGGTGACTTTCGACGCTCGATTCCACATTTTCGTAATTTCGAGCTCCTACCAAGTCATTTCTGCTAAGACACGACAAAACCAGCAGTACAAAGTCATAAGCGCTCAAAAAACTCAAAACCGTTTCTCACGACAACTCCACAACATTACCGAAGTGGTCCGCAACTTACCAGAAGCGGTCTGTAAGTCACCGGAAACGGTCTGTTAGTCACCGGAAGTGGTCCGTAAGTCACCGGAAGTTGTCGGCAACTTACAAGAAGTGGTTCGTGAGTTACCGGAAGTGGTCCGCAACTTACCGGAAGTGGTCTGTAAGTCACCGGAAACGGTCTGTTAGTCACCGGAAGTGGTCCGTAAGTCACCGGAAGTTGTCCGCAACTTACCACAAGTGGTTCGTGAGTCACCGGAAGTGGTCCGCAACTTACCGGAAGTGATTCGTAAGTCACCGGAAACGGTCTGTTAGTCACCGGAAGTGGTCCGTAGGTCACCGGAAGTTGTCCGCAACTTACCAGAAGTGGTTCGTCAGTCACCGGAAGTGGTCCGCAACTTACCGGAAGTGGTTCTTGAGTCACCGGAAGTGGTCCGCAACTTACCGGAAGTGATTCGTAAGTCATCGTAAGTGACTTCCGGTAACTTGCGGACCACTACCGGTGACCAACACACCACTTCCGGAATGTTGCGGACCACTTCTGGTCACTAACGAACTATTTCCGGTAAGTTGTGGAGCACATCCGATGACTCACGAGCCACTTCCGGTTAAATTTGGGCAACTTCCGGTTAAATACTGACCGCTTCCGATAACTTTCAAACTTGTTCCGGAATGTTTCGGACAACTTCCGGTAACTTACAAACCACTTCTGGTAAGTTTAGGAACATTTCTTGTTAATACGGATCACTTCTGGTTAAATTCAGAGTATTTCCAGTTAAATTCGGGCAATTTCTGGTGAAATATGAACCATTTCCGGTTAAAAATGGACTACTTCCGGTTAAATTCGGACAACTTCCGGTTAAATACTGGTCATTTCCGGTTAAATCTGGACCACTTCCGGTTAAATACGGGCAACTTCCGGTTTAATACGAACCACTTCCGGTTAAATACGGACCACTTCCGGTATGTTGCGGACCACTTCTGGTTAAAGATGGACCATTTCTGGTTAAACTCGGGCAACTTCCGGTTAAATTCGGACCACTTCCGGTGACTTACGAACCACTTCTGGTATGTTGCGGACCACTGGTGACTTACAAACCACTTCCGGTATGTTGCGGACCACTTCCGGTTAAATACGGGCAACTTCCGGTTTAATACGGACCACTTCCGGTTAAATACGGACCACTTCCGGTATGTTGCGGACCACTTCTGGTTAAAGATGGACCATTTCTGGTTAAACTCGGGCAACTTCCGGTTAAATTCGGACCACTTCCGGTGACTTACGAACCACTTCTGGTATGTTGCGGACCACTGGTGACTTACAAACCACTTCCGGTATGTTGCGGACCACTTCCGGTTAAAGATGAACCATTTCCGGTTAAATACGGGACATTTCCGGTTAAATATGGACTACTTCCGGTTAAATTTAGACCACTTCCGGTTAAATTCGGGCAACTTCCGGTTAAATACGGACAACTTCCGGTGACTTACGAACCACTTCCGGTTAAAGATGAACCATTTCCGGTTAAATTAAATACGGGACATTTTTGGTTAAATATGGACCCAGGTCTTGAGCTGCGGCAAAAAAAGGATACACTGAAAACT
Source organism: Tetragnatha versicolor (assembly GCA_024610705.1). NCBI lineage: Eukaryota > Metazoa > Arthropoda > Arachnida > Araneae > Tetragnathidae > Tetragnatha > Tetragnatha versicolor. Next base: position 1,675,593 of record JANDEH010000041.1, read on the forward strand.
CTGTTACGGATGGAATATACGTATCTTAAAATTGAAATATTTTCCGAAGCTTTTAAGTGTTTCTGAACATTCGAAATGAATCGATCGTTTATTGATAGAGTTGATAGATTGACTTTTTTATTTAAAACCCAAATAAAGTGAGAATCTGTAAGCTAAAGGTAAATCTGTGGGTGTTGGGAATGTTTACTACACTTTGCTTTCTTCTACGAAAGAGCTGATAATACTACATGAAAATATCGTTACTATACAAGACTATGTTTCAAATGCGTTTTTTGTTAACTAAAACACAAAATAACTTTAAAAAGATTAAAGGATGTTTAAGAATGCTAAAAAAAAGGTTTCAATTCGCTGTGGAAGCGAGTGACCTAAAAAATACTCACGTGTTCCGAGCGTTGCATCATGGGGACCACGTGGGGGGCTCCGGCGAGATTGTGCTCCAGGTAGGCTTTGGACTCCTGATGGAGAGAAAAGAATCACATTTAGAACGAAAAAGAGAAGAAGAAAACACATTTTGGCTGCTGCAACACTAGCGACTCGAGTCGCTCGAAGTTGTAAATCAAGATAGGGGAGAAATCCTCAGGGTCAGCGCAAATGGTACCCACGACGATGATTCTTCGGGCAGTGGATATCTCCCCCATCTCTCTGTGTGGTTAGGGGAACTCTTTTGTTCGCTACTTCCCGAAGGAGCGTTGTCGACACGGTCATTATAGTTTGCACTGCCCTCAGGTCGCAGAATCAGGCGTGAATTATCGGGCAGTGGATATCTACCCCACTCTTTTGTTGACCTCACCTAACCGCACAAAGATATCGCCTGATCCTGCGCTCAGGGTGACTCAGTCTCTTGACAGGAATCTTAACGACACTTTTTACGACTTCGAGCGATTCGAGTCGCTATAGTGTAGCAGTCGTACAAGGAAAATAGTCGTGACATCGATAAATCTCCATTAAAAATCGATTAAGATGTTATCAGGAGGAGGGAAGAAAGAAGGGGACTCGAGGGAGCGATGTAGTAGACAACTCCTAGCCACTGCGACGCTTGTCAGTGACTTCGACCGCTCTGCTACAGAAGTAGTCTACTACATCGCTCCCTCAAGTCCCTCCTCTTGACAACTTGATGAATGACACCTTATTTGGATGTAGGGGGCCATTCATTAATTACGTAAGGATGATTTTGGCAATTTTTGACTCTCCCTACCCCCATGTACGTAAGATTTTTCAAACCCCTCCCCCCCTAAGATTCCATTTCGTTTTTTTCAAAATAATAAAATGTTAGAAAAGGATCAGTTACACTAAAACGCAAAACTAATAAAGATCTCTCTCTTTTTGCTTTAATAAAAGTTTACAAAAAAAAGAAATTTCCTCTGAAAAGAGCGATAGAAAACCGAAACTCAGGAAATGGACGGGGGTGCTTAGATTAGCGTGCAGTAATGGAAGCGGGCAACTAATGTAAAGTAGCACGCGGCGGGGAAAAACCCGTTTGTCGTTAACAACCGCCGCCATTGTTCTGCATCGAAATTCAATGACTCCCAGTTTTTTTTCTGGCGGTTTACCACACTCTTAGTTGTATGATAATTACGCATCTCGAAACGTTCTTTAAGATGGTTGTTTTTGCTAAGCGATCCGAGTTTCGGTTCGGGAGAAATTTCGAAATTACCGATATTTTAAATTTGTGGACGGCCCCCGAACTGGAATTTCTTAGTTTCGCTTTTAAAACATCAAACCACGAGTATATCGAAACAATATAAATAGGCTCTGGAGTATTTCCGATTAGTTTCAATTCATAGCTGAAAAGTTCCCATTTTGATAACATTACAGTATGGTTATTTTGGGAAATCTCTGATTCGGGGTACTCAAAGTAATATTTTTTGAAATTCCTATTAATATGAGCTGTAAAACACTTTTATCTGAGACGGGTGAATGTTCTTTCAGCTTAACTGGCCTTAATTTAGTGTTAAAATTACCAATTTCCACTTATATGCATTCTCCATTCATTAAAAAACAGGGTTTTCAGAAAATTCAAAAATTGAGTCCTTTAAAATAAAAGTTTGCAGCTTTCAGAGTTCGATTCTTGAACTATAGAGATATTATTCATTATATCAACTGTTATCAAGTTTTAATTTACATTATAACCAACTTTCAAATTAGGTGTCCAAGTTTGAAAAAATTCACTCCATTATGAATTGGTTTTGCAGATTTGCTCAAAATCAAATTAAAAACCTTTCCGAAGCAAAACCCTCTTAATATCACTTTGTACTATAATTGTTCTAAGTGAATCGAGTGGTTAAAATACCTTAATTGGCTTGATTAGTTCATCAGGTCAAGTTCAGTCTGGGAGTTTAATTTTCGAATGCTATTTTTCCATAGGCGTGTTTAGTTCATTTATTTCTTAAATAAACCATCCACACCCTCGAAAAGCATCACGCAATGTAGAGAATTTCTCCCCCTTTCAGAAAATGTAAGTTATTAATCGTTGGGACTTCTTTAAGTTCATTAAAATTCGATTCCAGTAAACCCTGTTAATGTTTACCGTTCGACCCTACATTCTAGATGGCAGCACGTTACGGGATGGATCTGACAATGACGCAATTTCGAACGCTTTAAAATTTCCTTTGAAGAGCGATAGACCGGAGACCCGGATTTTGGTAATGCTTCAGAGAACTCGATCTCTCGGTATAATTAACTAGACATTCTGGGCTACGTGGGAGTGTGATTATTTTAATTTTAAACCGATGGGAAGTATTTTTTTTGGAACGATAAAGCATCCAGAGCAGAGGAGCGGAACGAAGTGTTTGGGACCCCCTTAATATAATTTTTTCGGGTTTTCGACTGTTCCATATGGAAGGAAATAATATCGTGCAATTTATGTCCGAAAATGGAGGCGTTACCATAAATAATAAAGGCACGACGATTAATTCAGTACCAAGCGTTCCAATTATTTCTCTCCGCTTCATTGGAGTTGGTAGATGGCAGCACGAATTTTCGAGTATCTTCCGATTATTTAGATCGCTTTATTGAATAAGTTAACAAATTTTTTTCGATTATTCCTTTTGATATGTAGTAATATAGACTCCAGGCTATTTTTAGAGACCTGTTTCGTAATTTTATCTCACTCGGTTCGGGAGCTACGAATTTTCAAAGTTTCAGCACCGAAATGCCGGTTTATTCTAGGAGATTCGCATCCGCGGGTTCTCTTAAAATACTAAACCTTTTAGTTAATTTTTTTTAAAGGTGCGTTAATTTTCTTCATCCGTTTGGCTATTATTTCCCGGAGTTTCGTTGAGATGAGAGCGTTATTAAAGATTTTATATATTAGGAATTTCCGGAACACTGTTTTACCGTATCGGTGTGCATAGCAAACGAAGGGATTTATAGATTTTTAAGTAATTTAAAATGAGTAAGGGAATATTTTAAACACTTGTTTCTGGTAACAGGCCTCTCGATGAGCAGCGTATTCAATTATCATGAAATTCTGACGGTAATTTTAATTTTCCGCCGCCTTTTAAGGTCCGATTTTGAAATGTACCGTAAATAAATAAATAAAAAAATAATTATCGGATTATTTTCGAGTACGATACCGATTCGGGGCCTGGCCAGTAGCAACATACTAAAATTCTATAAAAATCCCTTTGCAAGTTTTTGAATTGACACCGTTTTTACGATTTTTCAAACTTTGAAAATACGATTTAAATAGTAAAAAAAATGCTATCGATTCGAAATTTTAATATGATATCAAACTTGGTCAGGACTAATTTCTATTAAAATTTGGGAGCTCCAGGTCAATCAGGTCGCCTACCTGACAAGCGCCACCCCTCGAAATATCGGTACAAAAATTCGGCGCCCCACCCAGTTCGAAAGGTCTTTTTTTTCTGCACAACATACTGCAATTTCGAAAGAATCCGATAAGATTTATTTTTCCCGCCAAATCGGAAAATCTCGCTTAATCGCTTTATAGACCCACTTCCCTTATAGCTATGACTTTGAAATTTTGATATGTTGTAAGGGCATGGGTCGACTAATTTGTATTAAAATTCGGGGGCATAATCTCGATTAGGGGGCCGTCCAGAAATTTAAACCAGCTTATAATCGTAATTAATTCGTTAAAAATCGACTGATTAACATAAAGCTTATTCAAAGGTGTCAAAAGTCTCGTCTAACCGAGTCTGACAACATATTAAAATTTCATCCAGATCGGTAAAGAATTAGGGGTTTTCGGTTTTTTCAAATCCTAACAAAGAGATCCAATTTTAGTGTAAAAAAAGTAGAAATTGGCTTAATCGATACACTTCCCCTAAAGGTAACGCTTTGAAATTTTAATATTGGTTCCGGGCATGTTTCGGCTTCGTTGTATTAAATTTTCGGAGCATCAAGTATATTAGGGGGCCTTCCAGATATTAAAAAGAGCTATAACCGTAATTAATTAATTAAAAACCAACCAGTCAACGTAAAGCTTAGTTCTTAAAGTCCCCACGTAGATCTAATGACGTGTCGTAGCATACTAAAATTTCATAAAGATCGGGAAAGAACAAGGACCGTTTTAGGTCGTTTCCGTTTGCCCCTAGCAACAGACAAAGAAATGGCGCGGAGACGCTTTGGCGCCAAGTCGATTACGAGCTAGTTGAAGGGGTTCTAACCGAGATATGACTTTGAAATTTCAGTATGTCGGAATATGGCCGACCTCGAAGATTCTATTAACTTTTCGGGTTATCAGGAGTGTTCGGGGGGCGTGTACAAATCAAAACAGGTACCGAGTACCGAAAGGGCGGGAAAAAAAATTGACAGCGACTAGTGCGATAAGAATTCCGAAAGGTCTTTGAAAGTTGCACAACATACTGAAATTTCGTTTGAATCGGTCGGTATGAATTCAAACTGCGATTTTTTGAAAATCTATACTACACCGGAAATCGCCTGTTATAGGCTTAACGAAAGCCTTAATATTGACTGATCGGCAAGAAATTTTAATATGTGTTAGCCAGGCATGAATTCTAAAACCTATTAAAGTTTCGAGGGTTGTGTTTAATTAGGGGGCCGTATACGAATTTACAAAGTCGAAAAGTCGTTAAAATTTCTCGTTTGAATTCTAACGGACGGATTCCTTAGTGCGACACGTACTTTTACTCGTCTCGTATCAGGCTACGACATGTATTTTTTTCATGAATTTATCGTGAGATTTTTGGTCCATTTGGGAAAAAGTTTGGGATTCCAATAAAATACTTCAAACCAGGTTGTAGAGCGCAATTTTTACATGATCCCCTAACAATTTCAAGTTCCTTAATCAATTTTTAATGAGCTTTCAGAATATATAAAGCATTTTATTAGGAAATAATTTGAATTTAAATGGCGATCTCGAATTTGGGAAATTAACCAGAGTCGTTTGCGTACAGGACCAGTAGGCTCCATTCTGTTTCCGAAAATCCTGGATGACGTCAGAACCACCACGGAAACCCGTAATTCCGGAAAAACGTTGCCACAAGCCTCCCTTACTCGTAACTAAAATCGAAAAAAATTATTACTTAATATTAACGACTTTATTAAGGAAATGCGGACTTGTGTTTTTTTCACCCAGGGTCGAATTTTTTTCCAAGTCCGATTTGGCATACTAATTATCATAATTAAAGTTTCGAAATCGAATATGTTGCTCATTTATAGGTATATTTTAACATTTTAATGACTAATAGCCTGTGAATTTTTTAATTAAATATGCTTTAATTAGCCATTAAGTCGATTTCTCGGTAATTAATTAATTTCCTTAATTATTAACTCGTTAATAAGTGCATTACGTTTTCTGAAACGTCTCACAGAGAGGAACAACATACTGAAATATCAGAAGAATCCGACGATATGAAAAGATTCCATTAGACACCGAAGTTGTTCCGAATTTACGCGAATTTATCAAAAAATAATTAAATTTAAATTAAGCCGGAACCATTTTCTGAAAGCTCTCATGACCCCCTTTCAGAAAATATAAAACACTCGTATGAGACTATATAAATCGCTGAGTAATCGGCAGGGGCTTGACGAAAAACCGTGTCAAGGGGACTCGGAGTACGGTAAAGTCACTCCGAACCATGCCGCGAAAACGCTCTGGTACAGCGGCATGACCCGAAGACCGATCACCGGTGACTTTCGACGCTCGATTCCACATTTTCGTAATTTCGGGCTCCTACCAAGTCATTTCTGCAAAGACACGACAAAACTAGCAGTACAAAGTCTTAAGCGCTCAAAAAACTCAAAACCGTTTCTCACGACAACTCCACAACATTACCGAAGTGGTCCGCACCTTACCGGAAGTGGTCTTTAAGTCACCGGAAACGGTCTGTTAGTCACCGGAAGTGGTCCGTAAGTCACCGGAAGTTGTCCGCAACTAACCAGAAGTGGTTCGTGAGTCACCGGAAGTGGTCCGCAACTTACCGGAAGTGGTCTGTAAGTCACCGGAAGCGGTGTGTTAGTCACCGGAAGTGGTCGGTAAGTAACCGGAAGTTGTCCGCAACTAACCAGAAGTGGTTCGTGAGTCACCGGAAGTGGTCCGCAACTTACCGGAAGTGGTCTGTAAGTCACCGGAAGCGGTGTGTTAGTCACCGGAAGTGGTCGGTAAGTCACCGGAAGTTGTCCGCAACTAACCAGAAGTGGTTCGTGAGTCACCGGAAGTGGTCCGCAACTTACCGGAAGTGGTCTGTAAGTCACCGGAAACGGTCTGTTAGTTACCGGAAGTGGTCCGTAAGTCACCGGAAGTTGTCTGCAACTTACCAGAAGTGGTTCGTGTATCACCGGAAGTGGTCTGCAACTTACCGGAAGTGGTCTGTAAGTCACCGGAAACGGCCTGTTAGTCACCGGAAGTGATCCGTAAGTCACCGGAAGTTGTCTGCAACTTACCAGAAGTGGTTCGTGAGTCACCGGAAGTGGTCTGCAACTTACCGGAAGTGGTCTGTAAGTCACCGGAAACGGCCTGTTAGTCACCGGAAGTGATCCGTAAGTCACCGGAAGTTGTCCGCAACTTACCAGAAATGATTTGTAAGTCTACGTAAGTGATCCGTTAGTTGTGGACCACTTCCGGTAACTTGCGGACCACTACCGGTGACCAACACACCACTTCCGGAATGTTGCGGACCACTTCCGGTCACTAACGAACCATTTCCGGTAAGTTGCGGAGCACATCCGATGACTCACGAGCCACTTCCGGTTAAATTTGGGCAACTTCCGGTTAAATACGGACCGCTTCCGATAACTTTCGAACCTGTTCCGGAATGTTTCGGACAACTTCCGGTAACTTACAAACCACTTCCGGTAAGTTTAGGAACATTTCTTGTTAATACGGATCACTTCCGGTTAAATTTAGAGTATTTCCAGTTAAATTCGGGCAATTTCTGGTGAAATATGAACCATTTCCGGTTAAATATGGACCACTTCCGGTTAAATTCAGATCACTTCCGGTTAAATCCCCTCTGGTGGGTAATTAATTAATTTCCTTCATTATTATGTCATTAATAAGTGCAATACAATTTCTGAAAGGTCTTACAGAGAAGAACAACATACTTAAATATCAGAATAATCCGACGATATGAAAAGATTCTATTAGACACCGAAGTTGTTCCGAATTTACGCTAATTTATCAAAAAATAATTAAATTTAAATTAAGCCGGAACCATTTTCTGAAAGCTCTCATGACCCCCTTTCAGAAAATATAAAACACTCGTATGAGACTATATAAATCGCTGAGTAATCGGCAGGGGCTTGACGAAAAACAGTGTCAAGGGGACTCGGAGTAAGGTAAAGTCACTCCGAACCATGCCGCGAAAACGCTCTGGTACAGCGGCATGACCCGGAGACCGATCACCGGTGACTTTCGACGCTCGATTCCACATTTTCGTAATTTCGAGCTCCTACCAAGTCATTTCTGCTAAGACACGACAAAACTAGCAGTACAAAGTCATAAGCTCTCAAAAAACTCAAAACCGTTTCTCACAACTCCACAACATTACCGAAGTGGTCCGCAACTTACCGGAAGTGGTCTGTAAGTCACCGGAAACGGTCTGTTAGTCACCGGAAGTGGTCCGTAAGTCACCGGAAGTTGTCCGCAACTTACCACAAGTGGTTCGTGAGTCACCGGAAGTGGTCCGCAACTTACCGGAAGTGGTTCTTGAGTCACCGGAAGTGGTCCGTAAGTCACCGGAAGTTGTCCGCAACTTACCAGAAGTGGTTCGTGAGTCACCGAAAGTGGTCCGCAACTTACCGGAAGTGATTCGAAAGTCATCGTAAGTGACTTCCGGTAACTTGCGGACCACTACCGGTGACCAACACACCACTTCCGGAATGTTGCGGACCACTTCCGGTCACTAACGAACCATTTCCGGTAAGTTGCGGAGCACATCCGATGACTCACGAGCCACTTCCGGTTAAATTCGGGCAACTTCCGGTTAAATACGGACCGCTTCCGATAACTTTCGAACCTGTTCCGGAATGTTTCGGACAACTTCCGGTGACTTACAAACCACTTCCGGTAAGTTTAGGAACATTTCTTGTTAATACGGATCACTTCCGGTGACTAACGAACCATTTCCGGTAAGTTGTAGACCACTTCCGGTCACTAACGAACCATTTCCGGTAAGTTGTGGACCACTTCCGGTTAAATTCGGGCCATTTGCGGTTAAATTTAGACCACTTCACGTTAAATTCGGGCAACTTCCGATTAAATACGGACTACTTCCGGTGACTTACAAACCACTTCTGGTGACTTACGAACCACTTCCGGTATGTTCCGGACCACTTCCGGTTAAAGATGGACCATTTCCGGTTAAATATGGACTATTTCCGGTTAAATTTAGACCACTTCCGGTTCCGGTTCCACTTCCGATTTTGACCCCTTCCTTCGTTGTATTAAAATTTCGGAGCATCAAGTCGATTAGAGGGCCTTCCAGATATTAAAAACAGCTAAAACCGTAATTAATTAATTAATTAATTAATTCAAAATCAACCAGTCAACATAAAGCTTATTCAAAGGTGTCCTTACGTAGATCTAGAAACGTGTGAAAACATACTAAAATTTCATAAAGATCGGTAAAGAACAAGTAGGGTTTTAGGTAGGTCGTTTCCGTTTGCCCCTAGCAACAGACAAAGAAATGGCGCGGAGACGATTTGGCGCCAAGTCGATTACGAGCTAATTGAAGGGGTTCTAATTGCGATAGGACTTTGAAATTTTAGTATGTCAGAATATGGCCGACCTCGAAGATTCTATTAACTTTTCGGGTTATTAGGAGTGTTAAGGGGGCGTGTACAAATTAAAACAGGTACCGAGTACCGAAAGAGCCGGGAAAAAATTGACACCGACTAGTGCGATAGGAATTCTGAAAGGTCTTCAAAAGTTGTACAATATACTGAAATTTCATTTGAATCGGTCAGTATGAATTCAAACTGCGATTTTTTGAAAATCTGTAGTGAACCGGAAATCGCCTTATAAAGGCTTAATGAAAGCTTTAATATTGCCTGATCGACACGAAATTTTAATATGTTGTAGCCAGACATGAATTCTAAAACCTATTGAAGTTTCGAGGGTTGGGGTTAATTAGGGGGTCGTATACGAATTTACAAAGTCGAAAAGTCGTTAAAAATTCTCATTTGAATTCTAACGGACGGATTCCTTAGTGCGACACGTACTTTTACTCGTCTCATATCAGGCTACAATATATATATTTTTCATGAATTTATCGCGAGATTTTTGGTCCATTTGGGAAAAAGTTTGAGATTTCAATAAAGTAGTTCAAACCAGGTTGTAGAGCGCAATTTTTACATGATCCCCTAACAATTTCAAGTTCCTATTAGCATTTTTAATAAGCTTTCAGAATATATAAAGAATTATTCTGGGAAATAATTTGAATTTAAATGGTGATCTCGAATTTGGGAAATTAACTAGTCATTCGCGTTAAGGGCAAGTAGGCTTTTTATTTCAAAAATTAATTGAGGGCGAACCGTTTGCCCGAATCATTAGTGCGACCCACCGTTGGACCCCGCCCACGGAGCGAGGTCACATCCTAAAATTTCGTCAATATAGGTGCAGCGGTTCGATTACGGCAAATTTTACGTGCATCCGACACGTGCACGCGAATAACGGTATTTGCCCTTGAGCAGTGACCTCCAAACTCTGGAATTCCAAGGACAGCTGCACCGGACGCGTTCCTTTCGAGTTTGATAAGAAGGCGGTTGTTAGGGGGCCGTCTAAAATTAATTAACCGAAAAACACACTAAATCGGGAAAAACACAGGGAAAATTTCTCAATCCTGGTAAGTGCGATACGTCGTTCGAAAGCTGGAACATACTGAAACCACATACTGAAATTTCAGCCAATTCTGTCGCATAGTTTTTAAACTGGAGGCAAACCGCAATTTGAAAAACCGCAATTTTTCTTTAGTTTCGGCTCGAAATCAAAGTTCCCCTTAATCTAACGCTTTGAAATTCTGATATGTTGTGCGGGCATGGGTCGACTAAGTTCTACTAAAATTTGGGGGCTCCAGGTACATTAGGGGGCCTTCCAGAAATTAGAAACAGCTATAATCGTAAAAAATTAATTAAAAATCAACATATCGATTAGCTATTAACGTCCGCACCACCGTCTAGTAACGTGTAATAACATACTAGAATATCAAAAAGATCGGGTGAGTAGAACCGATTCCAGAATAGGAAAAAGTACTTTCCATTGCTAACAAAGGCAGACAAAGGAAATGGCGCGCAGACAGGCTGGCGCCAATGGAAAATCGCTAATTGAGCCACTTGTACTTTAGCCAAGACCTTGAAATTTATATATGTATTAGAAGGGATTTTTCTGCACCATCTATCAAAATTTCAAGGTTCGGGATGTATTAGGGGGCCGTATAGAAATTAAAAACGGAAACGTACTTCAAAAATCGATAATAAATCAAATAATTGTCCGATTTTCAAGTACGATACGTCTTTGGTGTCCAAGGTGAAGCCGGTATCAACATACTAAAATTTCATGGTAATCCCATCAATAGTTTTTGAAATATAGTGTTTTGAAAATTTTGAAAATACGAATTAATAAGTAAAAAAAATGCTATCGATTCGAAATTTTAATATGATATTTTTATTAAATATGACTACATAATATTAAAATTTGGGAGCTCCAGGTGAATTAGGTCGCCTAGTGAATCAGCCCAGCTCCTCGAAATATTTGAATTCTTAATTCGGAAAATTACAAGTTCGAAAGGTCTTATTTTTCTTCAGTTCATACTGCAATTTCGGAAGAATCCGATAAGAATTCATTTTCCCGCCAAATCGGAAAAACTCGCTTAATCGCTTAATAGACCCACTTCCCCTTATAATATCACTTTGAAATTTCGATATGTTGTCGGGGCATGTACCGGCTAATTTATATTAAAATTTGGGGGTCATAGGTATATTAGGGGGCCGTCCAGAAATGAAAAACAGCTTATAATCGTAATTAATTCATTAAAAATCGACTAACTAACATAAAGCTTATTCAAAGGTGTCAAAAGTCTCGTCTAACCGATTCTGACAACATACTAAAATTTCATCGAGATCGGTAAAGAACTAGGGGTTTTCGGTTTTTTCAAATCCTAACAAAGATACCCAATTAGTGTAAAAAAGTAGAAATTGGCTTAATTGACACACTTCCCCTAAAGGTAACGCTTTGAAATTTTAATATGTTGTCGGGGCATGTACCTCGAATGTTGTATTAAAATTTCGGAGCATCAAGTATACTTGTGTTTTTTTCACCTAGGGTCGAATTTTTTTGCAAGTCCTATTTGGCATATTAATTATCATAATTAAAATGTCAAAATCGAATATTTGCTAGGTATATTTTAACATTTTAATGACTTATAGTCTGAATTTTTTAATTAAATATGACTTAATTAGCCAAAAAGTCGATTTCTCGGTAATTAATTAATTTCCTTAATTATTAACTCATAAATAAGTGCAATACGTTTTATGAAAGGTCTTACAACAATATACTGAAATATCAGAATAATCCGACGATATGAAAAGATTCTATTAGACACCGAAGTTGTTCCGAATTTACGCTAATTAATCATAAAGTACTTAAATTTAAATTAAGCCGGGACCATTTTTCTTATGACCCCCTTTCAGAAAATATGAAACACTCGTATGAGACTGTATAAATCCCTGAGTAATCGGCAGGGGCTAGACGAAAAACCGTGTCAAGGGTAAAGTCACTCCGAACCATGCCGCGAAAACGCTCTGGTACATGACCTTCTTAATTTTGATCTAACCAGAAGTGGCCTAAAAAACTATAAAACAAAATACCCCCATCACCCCTTAAAACCAGGTCAAAATCAATTTAGACTATCTGGAAAGGTGAAAACCGAAATCCAGCACATCACTGAAGCAAGTGACACGTGAGATACACGCATCACTGAAGCAACAGCACGTTAACAAGAGAATTCAAATTGTTGTATACAGATTAGTTTTGAGACGAAGTTTCTGATTGGCAACACTCAAACCGCTCGAAATTCGAACGATCCATGAAGTACATGGAAATGAATACAAGACTTCTAAAATTAGCTGAAAACACACTTTTTGGGGGATTTAGACCGGGTAAAAGGGGTTGGAGGTCTAAATTTAGAGTTCCGGTTACATAAAATGCCAAAGACAGGTGGATTGGTCCATTAATTTAGCCTGGGAGCAAAACGTAAACAAAAAAGTCGAACCAAAACAAGACAGAAACATAGCCATTTGAGGGGGTTAATAATTTTGAAATTAATTTTAAACAATTTTCCCTCTAACCGAGAGGTGGGCCGGAAGCTCCGGAAGAGGTTTTAAAAATTTAGAAAAATTTTAATTTTCACAAAAAACACCCCCATTGACTTAACATGGGACTCCGAAGAGAGACTTTCAAAATCATACCCCCAGGAACGAACCAGGGGGGGAAATTAAAAACAAAACCATACACAATAAAGACAATTAAATTTCCTATCAGGGGAGGGTACTTTCAGATTCCTAAGAATTTTCCCTGATTTTCTATGAATTTTCTCCCAAAAACGGTCACTGGGAAAACCAAATTGACAAGACCCCTGGAGCCGAAACCAGGGGTCAGAATGACAGACAAAATAATTGCCCATGTTCCTAGGAGCATGGGCTTCACTAGAAAATTTAATTCGAGAATGTAACAATTTTATTTCTAATTTTAAAGAATTTTGAAAAATGGAGAATTTCGAAAAACCAGTGACAGAGTTTGGGAGAAAAGCTCTCACGTCCAAACTATTTGTCCGATCCGGACAAATGACCCCTTAAAATGAAGGTCATTAACTCCCCGAAGAGGGGTAGTACACATTTCTGTCGATTTTCTTTAAATTTAAATTAAAAAAAAAACTAACCAATTTTTTTATTTGAAAATTTGTGAGAACCCTAGACATAGCGTTCAATATGCACTTTTAAATTACCTTGGATTTATACCAGGGGTTCCCAAACGTTTTTGGTCCGTGGACCCCCTGACGACATTTTTCGTACCCCGTGGACCCCCTGTCTTAGAGACTGTTCAAAAAGTAGCAAAAATCTTATGTTCATGACTTATTTTTTAAACCACGCATAACATTTGTAATTTTTTTTCAAATGTTTTTTCGGGCATTGATAAGCATTTGATTTCACACTTTTACATACTTAATAAAAAATCTTTTTTTTTCATTCATATGGTTACACAATATCTTTAGGAAATTATAACAATCAAACATTTAAAAAAATTTGAAATAAAAACAAATAGTGGTATAAACTTTTAATTTTAACAATAAAATTTGGTCGCAAGCTTGTCCAAGTTAATGGTTTATGAGTTTTGGCTTGTGAGTTTTTCATTCACAAATCATAAAAGTTCAGAAATAACTTCAATTGATATATATGGCATGTTACCAAACAATAATTAAGTTCAACTATTAAAAGAAATCAAATTATACATTACAGAAAGTTAGTTTTAATTTATGAAATTGAAGAAAAAATATGTGTAGTTTTTATAAATACATTAAAAATATGTGCATTTACATATGATGTTGAACAGCATTTATGAATTTTGAAAATAACTTCACAAGTTTTCCATAGCACATAGCAGAAAAATAATCATATCCAAGTTTCACCATGATGAAAATATTCAATGAGGAAGTTTCATATTTTTTTTTATTTTTTAAATCGATCCTACCTTACGAGAAAACCCTAAAACCGAGATATTTTTTAATTCTGATCATTATTTATTTTTTTACTGCGGTTTAAAGTTTGCGCTCTGGAAAAGGCGGGAAAAACAGCGATTTCAGATTCGTGATGTCACTCGGCATGTCAAAACGACTACAACTCGCATCTCCTCCTCAACTATGCAGCCGGCGTTGACAAAACTCGGCACATAGACGTATCTCGAGGCGAGGACGATCACTACCTAGTTTTCCAAGTTCGAAAATCGAATATTTACAAATAATAAACGATTTTATGGCTAAAAACGCTTATTTCTCCATTTCTCTGCTAGAGTGGATCTGCTTGACTCACTATTTTAAATATGAAAACCTCAGGATTAAATATTTTTAATAAGAAAAGCTCTATAATTGCCAATTTAAAAGTTAAATCAGCAATGAAAACACCAAAATAAAATCAAATAATTAATTTTAAAACATTACATTCTTATATTTTAAGATTTTCCCCCTTAAAATTCAAATATTTATGGAAAATGTATTATTAAATATTTTTTATTAAGTGGGACTAATCCCCATCTGGTCTAATGAAACTAGACCAGATCCAAGAGGTCATAAAGACCTCTTATTTTAATAATGAATAAACATCAACAATGTCTTTTGTTTAGTGTCGAGTGACGTCAAATTTGATTTTTGAGCGTTTGCGATTGCATCATTTGTTTACGACTTTTTTCAACTTTTACTTCTTCTATATCTCAGTAAATAAATTTTTGAGGAAAATTTGGATTGCAGATTTGGATTTTTCACATCTTATATTGTATTAATATACCCCAAAATCGAAAATTTAAAAAATATGAAACTTCCTCATTATAAAAAGAAATTATCTACATTAAAACATAAACAAATTGATATTTAAATTTTAAAAATTAGGTACTTTAGGATAAGCTGGGTTGAAATCTCGAAAACACTCCTTTATTATTGACGTATAACACGTTGCACAAGATAAAATGACCCTCAATGGCTAAGGCCAAATGTAACAGAAGTCAAATCATAGTTAGTTTTAATTTTTTATTAATATAAAATTTAATTTTTGACAATCTATCAAAGAACTTTCCGCTGGCGATCGATTAATCATAAATTATAAAAAATGTATATGTATGCAATGGTTTTTAAAATGTAAAGCCTTAGCACCCCCCCTTTGTTCATAAAAACCCTCCTTTTATATAAAATGTTATGAAACAGAAAGAAGCAGGCTAGAAACAGGTAATAAATCCACGATCCATTTTAAATCATTGAATAATTAGGGAATTGGAATTATATCAAGGTATTGTAAACAACAGTAAGGTAAAACTAGAATATTATTCCAACATTAATTTAACGGGAGGGATTAGCCTGGTGCTTTGATGTGAGGTTTTTAACCTTAGGTTTCATTAGGTTAGATTTCAGGACTTCTGAAAGTTGCTGTGGACCCCCTAGAAGTCGCTGTGGACCACTTTGGGAACCGCTGATTTATACCATGAGAATCAGATAATAAATGATTGAAATAAGTATTTTTGTACTTCAATAAATAAGTTTCATTCTAACTCCATTGTTTTTAATAGTGTGTTCAAAATAGACCTAAAGGCGCCAAGACTAAATAATTGCCGATAATTAAAAAAATAATTAAGAGGGAATTTTTTTAGTATTTTTCCCAGCGTTTGGGGCTCATAAGTGATCAATAAAAAAATATTGACATTAATAGGAAAATGTGCGCACTAAAGGGTTAAACTCGAAAAAAACTTGTATCGAAACTCGAATTTTTATTCTTCAAGGACGAGTAGAGGTCAAGGACAGGTGAAGGTCAAGTCAAGGTCAGTTCAAGGTCATCGAAATAAACGCGCAGAGCGCCGGCCTGCGGCCGGAAAAACGCGTCAAGCGTTTTTCCGCCAGGTGACGCGCGAAAAAAAGTCACTTTTTTTAAAAAAAATTCCAAATTTGCACCCCCCCAAATCGCGTAAGTCCAAATTCTTGTGTGTTTCGATGAAAACGGTGTTTCCCACATTTCCAATAAGAGACACATGTGACGTCACATTGTTAGGAGCTTACCAGGTGAGAGAACCAGGTGATAACGGAGAGGAAATATTAAAATAATGATAAAGCAACTACATTTAACATAATAATAGTAAAGTAAGACATTTAATTTAAAAGCACATGGACTTTACTTCTTTAATACGGAGAGTAAACTTTAAAATTATTGCATCGCATTAGGAATACAGATCCTCAATTTTTCAGAACTTTAAAAAAAACCTTAAAATTACTTCGTAAAAGATCGACTGATGCTATCTTTATGTTTGAGTCAAAAATCGGATCAAAAATGAGACGATCTAAACGATTATAATGCAATCGCAGTTAAGAGAGAGAACCAGGTGATAACGAGAGGAAATATTAAAATAATGATTAAGTAACTGATATCAAATTAAATAAGACAACAATCCAACCAAAGAGCAACAAGCCCAGTTAATCTAAAATGACATTGTGTTCTTACGTATTATCATCCCGTCGACCGTGCCGCTGAATTCTAAAACGATATCAACCCCATTGACTGTTCTATAGTCGGCACGCTCAATTCAACAGCTGCTGAACGGTCGACGGTATAATACGTAAGTACCGAGTTTTATAATCATAAACACATGGGAATAATGGATTCGCAGTCTTGAAGACTTTTTGTGGAAATGCCTTCCTATCCACTTAAAAGAATGTTAAAAGAATAAAAAAAACGCTGAAATGAAATCAATCAATCTATTCAATCAGACAAATCCCCACCACTAAGGGGTTTGTCAAAAGGGGGTGTTTTTACAAGAATTTCGACTATACATCAACATAAAACCCAAGCCACAGTTGTTTTTCTGGGAAAACGTAGTCTTGTATAAACGTCACATCGAGGGAACTATTTATTTTCAGAGATTTTAATCACAAATCCATAATTTGTATGAACTAAATAATCAATGCATAAAGTATGACCAAAATAACCTCAGTGTCATTTAAATATTGGATGCCATTATGAGAGAATTAATTATTGCAGTTCCTAACACGAATCGGTATCCAAATATACCAGATCAACTATCTGAATGAACATTTTAAAATATTGAGTCGACTACACTGTAACGAAATTTTGTAACAATACTATATCTTTACCCTCTCCTAAGATCCTTCACATTTTTTTCTGAATAAGCCCATTATGGCCAAAAATATGGAACAGCTTTCTTTCAGTTGGAATGGTGTGTAACCCAGCTCCCATAGAAACATGATTGTACGTGTTGTCAGCATGCAGATCTAAATAAATCTTTAACAACAAAATACTAATGATTATTATTTTAGTTTCTAATAGTAATAACATAGATCTGGGACAACTTTAGAATGAGTCTTCCACACAGCAACATGATTTTAAGTGTTTTCAGCATAGAGATCTAATGGTAAAATAATTTCTCCAATAACAATCTATACTAATGATTATTAGTATTTTAGTTTCTAATAGTAATAACATAGATCTGGGACAACTTTAGAATGAGTCCTGCACACAGCAACATGATTTTAAGTGTTTTCAGCATAGAGATCTAATGATACAATTATATCTCCAATAACAATCCATACTAATTATTATTTTTTTAAGATCTAGAGATATAATTAATTACATCTCTTTGGTTGTCAGTCATCATTTGAGCTGTGGGTAAGTACGGCGGCTGGAGGACTCTTTCTAAAGCAGTACCAAGGTTTCGTTTTATAGATATTTGGAATCGCTGTCATTCCATGATGTTTTAAGGAATTTTCGGATGAAATCACAAATTTAGAAAAACACCATTCAAATTAATCAGAGTTTAAAATATCCAAAATTCGTTTAATTTAAATGCAAGAATATTGAAACTCACCTTTAAATGCTGATGGAATCTGATGCAACGCGGGAAACGCCATTTTCTAAACTAATTTGTTTACATACTCTTTGATAAACTGAGATTACGTCTTCGATCTAGCCAAGGCTAAACTTGATCATAACCGTAGGTTTCTTATTCGTTACCCAAAAGATAAAAAGAGCCGACGTTACTGGAAGTTTCCCGTTCTTACCGCTTGAGAGCGCTTTTACGTTACGCAAAATTGGTTGTTTGGTTCGTTTCGGCTCTTCAAAATTCACAGCAGAGAGTGATTCGCAGTCCTTTTTCATTTAATAACAATTTAAAAGTCTTAAACTGGATTATACTGTTATATATATCTTTGTTGATGATTTTTGCGAATTTTGTTGCTTTGTTGCGAATTTTGAAGAGCCGAAGCAAACCAACCAACCAACCGTAACGAGCGGTACCCCTCAAGCGGTAAGAACGGGAAACTTCCAGCGCCGTCGGCTCTTCTGATCTTTTGGGTAGTGGATAAGCCGTATAACCTACGGTCGCGATCAAGTTTAGCCGTGCCTCAGGTGAGTTCCAACATTTTTTCACAGCCCTCCAATTTGGTATTTTCGATCAAAAACCCTTTTCACTAGAAATCCTGTCACAGCTTCGATAAAAGTCCTCCAGCCGTAATGTTTACCCACAGCTCAAATGATGACGCACAACCATATAGATCTAACTATTATTATCATCATCATTGGATCCTAAGATATTAATATTTAGTAGATTATCATTTTAGGATCTATTAATGATGATGTTAATAGTTAAATCTCTACGATTGTCAGTCATCATTTGAACGGTGGGTAAACATGGCGGATCGTAGACTCTTATCGAAGCTGTGCCGAAATCCCTTTTCAAATAGGTTGCTTATCAAGTGATGGTGCTTACTATATATCTAACAAAAACCTTTAATAAAGCTTACTTAACACAGCAGATATATTTGAACTCCTTTTGATCTTGTTGATTTCCAACATCCCTTGATGTTTAGTTGAGTTTAGTATACAAGAAAAGCAGATTTTGAATTAAATCAAAACTTGATTTGAATACTAAATATTTTAGCAACATTACAGATACTGTAACTTTTAACTGTTGATTTAAGAATGGTTAATGAAGATGGATGTTTAAAGTTCAATTTGGTGTTTTCTCTTAAGTAGATCTGTGTGAGATCATTGATTTTTCTGGCATTTGACGCATTAAAACTTTATCCATAGGATACGATATATTTCTTCTCTGCTGGCATAATCGGTACTTACGTATTATCCCGTCGACAGTTCAGTGGCCGTCTAATTCAGCGGCACAGCAATAGAAAAGTGAATGGACTTTGATAACGTTTTGGATGAAGCGGTACAGTCGACAGGATAACACGCAAGAACCGCATAATCTTTAGAATAAGTAATAGTAACCTAATAGTAATAGTAGGGCCTAACTCATCCAATATATTACTTTCCATTAAATTTTTCAAGGGTAATTTTTTATGAAACAGCGTAGCAGTCTGCCCTCGCTAGCCGTGGGTCCCGATCATCAACTTATAACTAAAAAATATTTAATAAAATCAGATGAAAATGTTCTGAAGGTATGTAATGCCAAGATCCAATTGAAAGAAATCATTAAAAAGTAATAGTTTTTGATGAAATAAAACTTAGAATGTGAAAGTACCTAAAAAGTGACCCATTTTACCCCAACCAACCCTACTGATCATTAGATTTCTAGGGATGTCTGTGATCATTTAAGTTGTGGGTAAATATGGGTGGCTTGATAACTCTTTCTTAAGTTCCACCTACCACCCTTACTAATTCTACCTTACTGGTATTATTATTTTAGGTGTTATCAAATTGTTATTTATTGCCTTTGTTATGTTTTTGTATATTTAAGTTGTGTGAACTCTTGATGTGGTGAAATCGAAGGGATTTTTTTATTTGAGACAATCAGTAAAGCTTCTTTTAATTTGAAAAATTCTTAGTATTCCTGAAAGAATCGATTCAGGAATCGAATGCTTTGGAATCGATTCCATGGGGTATCGAATCCTAATAATTGTATCAGGTTTTCTAATTAATTAAACCAATTATCTTTGATTTCTGATTGAGATAGATAGGCTCGATTCAACTTTTTCGATACTGGCCCAAAAGAATCGATTCTCAGGAATCGAATCTAAGAATCGAACGAGATTATTATTTTTTAGATTCCTAACTGCACTTAATAGACTAACTAGTTCAGGATTCTCCCATCCTTTGAACTTTTTTCCACTTGAGAAGACCAAAATCTTACAGTTAAATCTTTCACCAATTTGTGTTAAAAGCATCTGCTAAAATGCACTGTTGGAAATAAAACACTTAAAAGGGATATTTATTTCAAAAAATGGAGGTTTTCTGCATTATTACAAAGAGTTTCATCACATCAAGAGTAGTTGATTGTCTTTCTGAACTGATACCTTGGACGAGCCATATACTCCGTTGAAGTCTGTCTTTGTACAAACTAATGCTGTATCTTTGTATTGATAGTTTCTTCTCATTTTAATCTCCTTCAACTGTAATAATATGATTCTTCTGTTGTTATTTTTACACTGAATACAACTAAATATTTTTCTATTGATTTACTCTGGTCATTTCTTTCCTACGCTGTGTTAACACCTAACACTATTAACAAGGAATTCATAAACTTAACGAAATTCCAATTTCTAGGTCCCTTATGAACCCTCTTCTAGAACTAAAACTAGAAGCTGTAATATTTTTAAATAAAACTAGCTTAAACATGTATTTAATCTAATTTGTGTGTAACTTTTAGCATGTGTGTCTATATGAACACTTTAAAGAGATTTTATTAACTTTTCTCGAGATTATCATTCTTCCACTATAAATTAGATTTAGGGGATTAATAAGGGACCTAAAAAATGTACAGTGAATTTCATTTTTCCCAATGTGATAAAATCGAATTTCCGACTTGATATTTGGTAATAACTTTTCTTGTTTCAAGCATTTCTTAAAACTTATAAATTAGGGGAAAAAACTTATTTTTTTCACTTTTTCTTAAACAACACCTCGTAAAATCACGGGTATAAAGTTTTCCTGTAGTAAAGTGACTATGGGGTCGAGATGGCTTTTAGTGGCCGAATCAATAATTCACTCAAAAATAAAAATTAAAAAAGGCCGTACAAAAACTTCATTAGAAAAAAAATTACTGAAGTTAGTAACCAGTTTTTGTTTTTTTGGAAAAGTTTATAAGACTTGTTTGGTTTATTCAATCATGTAAAAACCAAATAACCTTATAGACTTTTCCAAAATACTAAAACTGGTTACTATTTTCAGTGTTCATTCAATAGGGCAAACTTTGTTCGTTTACTGCAGGTATAAATCGCAGTGTTATCACCAATACCAAAATATCTTCAAAAGTATAAATTTATGTGATCTGAAAGTACTTAAACCAGATTGCAGAGATAAATCCTGTATGGAATATCATACCTAATTTTTAAGAATGAATGAGAAAAAACTGAAAATCGTATTTAAAGTGGGAAAATCGTAAATCCGAATGCTAAGTCTTCATTCACTTAGGCAACCCACCCTATACCAAGATAATTTTAATGCCCTCCCCATACTACAGGGATAGTAATTTGAATAGAACTACACTTGTCTCTTATACACTTCAAAAGAGCCACATTCTAACTTATGCAACGCACGTGAGGAGCCCAGATTTCATTTTAGACCCCTATTTGAACCCAAAACCTTTTCCTACTTTTTCTGTTAAATATTACCTTAGAATTGTAATTTAAACCGTCCCCAAATATAACTTGACGCACTGTGCATAAATGTACAAATCTACGCTGAACATTTTTTAAAATGAACTTGCGGAATAAAAACTTAACCACGCTTTTAAATGAATGTTTACACACTGGGATACTAGAAATAAATTAATTAGACGTACTTCCATGGTTGCTATAGACAAAAATTACGCTTAAAACGATAAAATTAAGAAACAAATAGCTGAAAATCCAATTTTTTCGGTACACAAAAATGGGACGTTGTGGGACTTTTTTTTTACTTGTACAACATATTTGAATAACTATATGAATTAGTACCAAAATAGTAATTTGGTTATTGTTAGGAAACCACAGTCGAATCGTGTAATTACTTTTTTCTGAAAACGGTGGGATAGTATAGTAAACGCTTTTACTCACCACTTTAATTTTTATTGAAAAATTTACTAGTAACTCCAAACTAACTTTTTCAACTTAATTTTTAACTGAGCTTCTCTAATGATTTTCTATGAAATTTACTGGCGTCATAACATATACTTAAAAACCAAGTGAGAATATTAATGTAATCTTTATTTGTATCTTGGTGCAATAGGATAAATAATTCTTTTCCGCTTTTACTAAGCAGGCGAATCATTTTTTCAAAGAAAGCTGATAATTATATATAAACATTCTGTTGAAAAATCAGCTTCATAAAGTTAAAGGAAGATCCTGTGGAATTTCGCATGCGTAAAGCCATTTTTGCTTCTTATTACACCTCTCTCCCCTTTGTTAGAACCTTCAACTGCTACTTTCGGTCCTAATGATTACTCAACCAACACCTCCCCAATAGCCTTTATTAGCAACACCTTTATTTTAAAATTCTCAAGCTTTAATCAAACTGGATTTCATTTTTGGAAAAATTTGTAAATGTAAAAAAATTATTACTTTGACGGGGTAATTAATGTGTAACGTATTTCTCTACATTCCCGCTCCCTTCACCACAATATATCTCTTCTATTTCTTCTTTTGCAACACATACAGGATCCCCCTACAGGTGTTGATGGGTGGACGACCCCCTCCTTCCGGCGCAAAGAGAGGCCTCCGATTGTTAATGCTGTTGGAGCAGTAATAAAAACAGCTGCTTCTCTCCATAGATTTCAATTGGTACTAGATGACGTGGGTTCATAAGTTACAAACTTTTAATTAACAACCAAAGTGGAATAATTCCAACGGATTCGGAATCGCCGGAAAATTTCAGCTCAGTTTCATATAAAATTCATATGGGTTTTCTTGTTTGTAAATAATTAGGGTGTTTCTCGCACAAAGATCTTGTTTTTAAGGGACCCAATTAATTTTCAGATAAATTATGAAACTGTGCTCAAACATTATAAAATATTAACGGCCATTTTGCAATATCCCCAACAGATGTTAATTGGTGTACGACCCCCGGCGCAACATGACCAGTTCGAAAATGGATACCCTCTACTTTTTTTTATTAATGCCCTTTGACCTATTCAGATTTAAAATTTTATCCCTCCACGATAATATTAAATATTGCCGAATCTCAATTGAAGTATTTCATGTTTATATATTCATGTTTCAAATTTGGGTAAATTTGATTCGGAGCCAGTTTGAGTAATTTTAACTCAGTTTTGAAACTATTTTTAAGAATGCACTGTTACGTGTTTGAATAAACCAAAATAATCTTATAAACTTTTCTAAAAAAACTAAAACTGGTGACTATTTTCAGCAAACGTTTTTCTTTCAAAAGGAGAAGTTTTTGTACTGTCTTCTTTAATTTTTTTTTCATATCATTAATTTAGCCACTAAGAGCACTGTAAGCGGTCTCAATATGCTCCCCACGGTCACTTTACTGTAGGAAAACTTTATTCCCGTGATTTTACGAGGCGCTGTTTAAAACTAAAGCTGAGAGGCGAACTTTTGATTGAAACATCATGTATTAACATAGACTTGACATTCTTATCAAAAGGTATCCATGGGGAAAATGTATCAATATATTTCAGAGATAGCTTATTAAGTTTTTTTACTGTGTGAAGAATTTTTTCCAAATTCCAAAATTTATGCTCTGCAATCATTTTATATTTCCCTACATAGTTATACACTTACAGTGAACTTTACACTTTATATACTTATTATGGTTATACTTTACAGTGAAATACACACACTCTTAAAACGATTGTATCAAAATTGAGTAAAAAGTACTGAAAAAGGCTCCGATCCAATAAGTACTCAAATTTGAATACATGAATATACTCATTTCTGAAAATACTAAAAAATGAAATATCTTGAGCTTGAACTCAAAAATGAGCTCACGATGTTTCATTTTTGAGTATGCACATTTCAGAAATGAGTATATTCATGTATTCAAATTTGAGTACTTATTGGATCGGAGCCTTTTTGAGAACTTTTTACTCAATTTTGATACAATCATTTTAAGAGTGCAATATTGTAGATTTAAGTTTTTTTATTAAGCTTCTCATAGTCACCGTTAAAATTATTAGGAAAAAGCTTTAATTGAGCAACTTTCCCTTGAAAGCCTCTAGCCATCAGGAAGACAAAATTAGCACTGTTTTGCGCTTCCAATAATAATAATAAGTGACCTCCTCGTGTGTTTTCTGTAATTTCTTTACACCGAGCTAAAAGAACCGATATACCCTACAATCAACGAAGTCTTAGTCAAAGTAAAAGCAGTCTCTGTACTCCAAGAACTATTCAGTAAGTACCTCCAAACGGTTTAACTTATCTGGACTGTTTAGTGTTAATTGTCGTTGATGACAGAGATACAAATGCTTGCAGATTTAGCTGAAAAGGTGTTTTTAATCTTTGAAGCTTTTTAAATTCACTATTTAAAATGTTTATCATTGTTACTTGGGCACCCGACGGAAGACTTCAAAGATGATGGCCAAGTCTTAAAACTTGGCAAAGATATATGCACCAAGATCTGTGCAAAGCCAAATTTGAAAAGATTCTAGGAGGCAACAGGATTGACTCTTTTTACCGTCATAAATTTTTTCCAAATTTTTTGAGAGGTGGCTGAAGGTGAAGAAGACATTCTGTATAAGTGCTGTTAGTAGATAAATCTCTAAAATCCGTTTATTCTAATTTGTAAAATTGACTTGAATGAAAGTTTTGAGCAATACGGTACTTCAGTCACCACTTTGGAAAAATATTTAAACATTGGAATGAAAGGGTGCTTTAATTAAATCAAAGTAAAGTTCAAAGAGATAAATTTTTCTTCCTAAACACTGTAGAGCAAAGTTCTAAATTCAGTTACAAAAGAAACACAATAGGCAAAAGATAATTTTAACGTTTCTTATTTTAAGTTAACTCTAAGCATATAAATAATTTTCTTTAAGACACTCCTAGGTAAAAGCTGGAATTAAATTCATAAATTTGGATAATTTATATTTAAAAAATGTTAATGAGCAAATATGACACAGTGCTGTATTTATTTAGTCACCCTTCAAATGATTCAAAGAGAAACAAGGTTATTGCAGATATAAGAATTCGACTACAAGGTTTAAAAGAATTTCCTAGTCATCGACATTAGGTCTATCATGAAAAATGTTCCAAGGTAAGCATGGGAAGCCTCGCTTTTACCTTCAAAAATA
This sequence comes from Tetragnatha versicolor, assembly GCA_024610705.1. Classification (NCBI taxonomy): domain Eukaryota; kingdom Metazoa; phylum Arthropoda; class Arachnida; order Araneae; family Tetragnathidae; genus Tetragnatha; species Tetragnatha versicolor. The sequence continues at coordinate 1,701,019 of JANDEH010000041.1, forward strand.
TTTCCTAATTTTATGAATGGTGACTAAAGCCGCAGGTATCGTAACTTCAAATAGAACTTCTGCTTGTTCAATTTAATGTAACGACACCTGCGGCTTTAGTCACCTCTCAGAGAATTAGGAAAAAATCAAGAAGGTAAAAGCGAAGCCAGGGGTTGGTCGGTCGGGGTTTGGGACGGTGACTAATTATATTATCTTTATATTACTTAGATTCTTAAGTTTAATTAGTGTCCGCCGAAGGCAGAAAGGGTAGAATCTTTGGATTTTTCGCAAAATAAAGAGAAAAGTCTTCAAAAATAGTAGGATTTTTCAAGAAATTGACTGGTACGGTTACAGTTAAGTTTGAAAATAGGAAAAATTATGTCCCCCCGTTAGATACGCAGCAACAAATTTATAAATACCCAACTGTATTTATGTCCGAGTGCTATACCCGGGGAGAGGCTCAGACTCGAACCGAGGGAGGTTCGACCTGAGGGCCTTTGAGATGGATGATGGTACGTGCGCAAGCACACCAAGCCATCGGTTCCTGCAACCTGTCTCATCTTCTAATTAATTTGAAGTTGATACTTCACCATGTAAACTTATAAATGTATACATGTAGTATATGCATATTAGTATATACGTATTGTATATATAAGTATACGCATAGTATACATATTAGTATACGTATAGTATATACAAATAAATGCACTATGTTAGTATATAATTTAAGACTGAATAAAAATATTCGACATGTCGGTAGCCAGTGTTCGATCCGAGATCCTTTAGGTCTTTAACTTAACGCTCTAGCACACTCGGCCATCTAGTCGCATACTACTTTGAATTCAGAGAACTTTACACTTGTAATTGATTATGAAAAAGTCTAACGAAAAAAGTAGTCTATGAATATGTCCCCTATTCTTCATTGAGGACTTAACTAAATTTCGAAGAAAATCAACCAAGTCTAACCCCCTAAGATCGCATATCCAGCTTTGCCTAGTCTGTTCTAATTGGTTGGTTGAAATTTCTCTTGGAAAATATTATTTTTAATAAAATAAAAACCGGGGATAGAACCCAGGAACTGCCGAATGCTAAGCAAGCATCCTAACCACTGCTCCAGAGAAGATTCAGTATCATTAAAACTTATAACATCTTCCTTATTGGGTTAACTTTATGCGAATTGCAAAAAAAAAATCTGCCAGCTTGAGAAAATAGGCCAGTAGTAAATATTGAATTCAAAATTTAAGGGTCTTCAGTTTTATAAATTTTTAAGTTTGGTGGGAATTAGTTTAAAGGGTTGGAATATATTAAATACTTCATCAAAGCATTATTTGTGCTTACAAAGTTTTAAAATTAACTTCTTTGTCCTTGATAAATGATCATTTTTACTTTAGATTTGAGTAATATTTTTATTAACCGAATGTGTTTTCAGGCATTTTAATCAGAAGCTTTCATGGGAATCATCACATAGCTGAAATGTTTGGTCTGTTTAGTTTTCAATAAAGAAATTTTTTCTTGTAAAAGAATACTTTATTTCAATATACAGCACATGAAGGGTATAAAGTAAAGTAATGGACACAGTTATACACAAAATAAGGGCGCTCCAACTTTCTTTCAAAGTAACTTTTAGAATGTAAGTAAAGAAGGCTCTTTTGGATGTTGTCCCTGCAACAAAACACAAAAATAGCGACAGATAATATTGAATTCTACAACTTAATTTGAAAATTAACAAGAAACACAGAGATATAACAATTCAGGAGTTTTATTGGTTGCAATTCTGTGGACAATTTTGAGCTCCACTAAAAGTCTTATTTTAAGAAATTGTTTTGTTAAAAATGTTTTCTATTCCAGAAGAGGCGTTTGCAGACACAGATTCCTCAGAAGACTCGGATCCCGTGAACACAAAAATAAAATTTTTTCATAAAGCTGGGTATGAATTTGATGATCAGGTTTTGATAAAAAAAATCAATAGGATAACTAAATTTTGATCAAAAATTTTAACAGAGCTCAAGTTTTATTGATTCGTTTAATTTTCTAGGATTTGTGCGTTTTACTTAGATAATATTTGTTAACCCATGATGAAAAATATTGTGGTCAAATAAGGAACAAAATGCAGGGTGTATCTGAAATCGTGCAACAACCTTTAAGGGACGATAGAACTCGTCAATACGGTCAAGACTTTTAACGGATGAAGGGGTCAGAAAAGGGAGTTTAAGCCGTAAAAATCCCGAAAGTAATAATTGGAGGGAACCCTTGAAAAAAGACATTTAGGTAAGGGTAAAAAAAGTATCAAGCATTTATTACCCAAAACCGACTGAAATACTAAGAATTGTGTTTTTTTATAACCTGCAATTATATACAGCTCCTGAAGCGAAACTCGACCCTAATTTTTAAGGTAAAACATGATATAAGACAAGGTGTATAATAAGTTTGTACCAAAATTTAATCAACTATACAGGGTGTTCCCCAAAACTACCGCATAAACTCTGCACAGTTAGATTCCTCGTTGGGAGTACATATAAACTGCCCAAAGAAGCGTTCCTGTACGATCCAAAGTTTACGAGAAAAATACGAAAAACAAAGTATGACGTCACTGCCGGTGCAAGAAAAAACACTTTATTGGACATATGAACAACAGTATTGTCCACAATTTGAACATTTTTCAAATGTAGCAATTAAAATACTTCATTTGGAGAAAAAATAAACTTGTTTAAAAGTTCAATGTATATTTGAAGGAAATAAGTTAAAAAATTGTTTTTACTTAATACAGAAGGCCTCCTAACTATGACCCATTTTACCCCAAGTACAAAATACTGTTATAAAAAATAAAATATTATATATTTTTCTAAGCTGATTAGTTCTATTTAGTTTTTCTTAGCTATTTAGTTCAGCGAGTTGGAATTTGTGGGAATTGCAAAGCAATTCCAAAAGGTCATGCGTAAGCAGTTTACGGGAGTTGGTGAGCAATAGCGAGCAGGGGGCGGTAGCACCCTATCCCTTTAAAAAAGATTATTTGCACATAATACACAGGAATGGTCTTTTTACTTTAAAGTAAATGAACACTATAATACCTGCTACTGAAAGAGATTTCTTCTTATCTGCTCTTTTCTGCAGACACGGCTTCCACTCTAAAAACAAAATTGACAGTTTTTGTATCCCAGTAAAAACAAAGCTATTTTTGCAGTGATCGAAATACAGAATTATACCAGTTTAGGGGGGAATTAGAAATTTTTTTTCTTCAGGTAACATTTTACAGAACAGAAAATAAATACTAATTTTTAGCATTGATTTTGTTATAACTTAACAGTCACTTTGATTTTGGCATCGTGTGAAAAATGTATTTAGTGAAGAAAATTTTTTAGAGGAACCCATCAAAAAGTCGCTTTATTTCAATTAAAGAGTAGCTTAAGGGGTCTAGTACCCTTTCGTTGAGAAAAAACTGCCGAAAATTGCTCTTTTTCGAAGAGACCACTCTCCAAAACTTAGATTTATTTGAATGAAAATTTGCATGTGCATTGAACAATCTTTAGTCATTAATTTAACACCAAAATTTAAGTTGTGAAAAGCATAGTTTTTTTATGTAAATTTTTAAAGGCGTACCCTTAATTTTGTCGCACGTATTCTATAGTTTACGGCGCACAGCATAACTCTTCAGAAAAGCTCACAAATAGCTTCAAATTTTTTCTGATAGCAAACTATTAAATAATCTCAAAATTAATGAAAAATCCTTATCTTGACTCGAACACTTGTGGTGCTGCCATCTGCCGGATTATTCTGGTTAGAAAAGGTAGGCCGCTCCCAAAGTAGTCCTAAGCGAATATCGGAGATTACGTTCAGATTTACTTTGAAAATTATTTATGGTATTTAGTGGAATGTTTCATACTATGCGGTAGACATTCCTGAGATCAAATATTGTCTGCCAAAAAAAAAACTAATAATCAGCAATGGTGCTATGGCGTTTGGCTTAGAGTCAAGAAATGGTGTCCTTTAACCCCTTTATCTACGGCATAAGGGGTCATCCATAAATTACGTGATGTGTTTTTTCCAAAATCTGGACCCCCCCTCCCCCCATGTGAGATTTACCTACAACCTTTAAAAATAATTTTCTATCCAATTCGTTTGCATTTTGAGGAAAAGAACATTATTCCGCCTAAAAATCACCACAGTGTCTTATCTGTGGGTATTATTCCTTTCTCAAACTTAAAAAAAATCGTTTAATTTCGAACTTAAAAAGTTGACGTGAGTTTTTCACCGACCCCCCTCCCCCCTTGGTGAGATTTGGTGAGATTTTTCCAAACCCCTCCCCCCCTTTTTGACCTCACGTAATTTATGGATGCCCCCTAATAATTTTCTGCAAATTTTTTTCGAGTCACTAAATTGACGATTACGGGATATAATTAATAAAATAATCATGTTTGGAATACTTAATCCGTTAGAACTAATTAATTAGATTGATATTTTTGAGTACCTCCAGTACACTTACTGAGGGCTAAAATATTCTCACAATACAAAAAAAAACTCATAGGGCTTATTATCGCATTTTTAAGTCTTAAAATCTAACTCGCTTTCCTTTTGACATTAGCTACTTTTTTGAGGGAATGACAATCATGGCGATCCGATCGAAATGGCAAAGCTGAAAGAACAACTTCAGTTTTGAATCTATTCGCGTATTTTCCGCTAAAAATACTCGTCATAGAACCTTTGCTGCCTTTTATACTTGAAGATTAAAACTGAAAGAGTGTTCCTGTATATGTAAAGTATATTGCCAGTATATTTGTAAGGATGGTTATTCGATGTAATTTTAAAGAAAGTTGGGGGGGAAGTAGATAAAGGGTTTTAACATGTGTTTTTAAGATGTGAAATATTTGGGGCAAAGGTAAACCACTCCTTATAAAGCTGCAGGATTTTGATGTAGATTTTAATTTGGATTTGTAACACAGAGAAAAAATTGAAGGAGGATTAAGGGGTTCTCCCTCCAAAAAACTTTAAAAGTAGTGTTTGATGAACATACATCGAGACCCTTTCACCCGAAAGAGTAAAAAACATTCAAGGGGTTGTTCTTTCTTCGAAAGGTTGATAACAAGGAAACGTTCTAAACTCACAGAAATGGATAGAAATTTTACAGGGGTTAGTAGATGACATAAGACACTTACTGGGGAAAAATTAGATGCGGAATTACAGTAAAAAAGCTGTTTTTAATTCTTAAAAAATATCTCTTTTAATGCCAAGTGCAACCTTACTAGGCGAAAAATGCAGAAAAGGTGCACAAATGGCATAAATGAACTAGACGCGTTTTCTCTGAATCAATTTAAATCGACTAATCAAAAAAGGATCATCAAATAATGTTCAGCATGAATTAATTAAAATAATAAAAAAGCACACATGAAACAATACATAATTACAACAAGCCAACAGTGACACATCCCGGATCCCCAATACAAGGCCGAAACTCAAAAGAAATTACTGTGTCCATCTATTTGTGATAAAGCAGATGACACTCTGAATCAGGGACAGAAGAAAGTGATAAATCTGACTGTAACGTATGTGTTTTAGGGATCGCGTCTGAATTCTCATTCCAAACCTTACTGTTGGGAATAGAGCTCCTAACATTTAATCTATTAGCTGGCTGTTATAAAGAAATCAAATTTCTCATTCAATCTGACTGGAAAGCCACTAAGTTGTGCCAACTGAATATGTTTGGCAACTCAGAACCCAATTTTCAAAATTAATTAACTCCTCTCCTATTGAAATTCCCCAGCTAATTTATCCACAGTAAGAGTTTTGAGCCATCTAATGCCTGTCGATCATTTTTGTGCGTTTAGAGAGCAAGAGAGAACGTTTCTTTGTAAGAACTACACTGCCACACAATACAGAACAAGAATAAACAAGCCATACCCTTAGAATTGGCTCCTTCCTTATCAGCAGTCCGTTCAATCGCCGATCACAGACTTCCTTCATAGAGTGTGATCCTGAAAAAAGACAGAGCACACACAATGAAAACAAGTAGTTCCTCGATATAGGGTCGTTAGAACGAACTTGAGGAAAAACACAACTATACTCTATTCATTTTGAATTGGCGCCTGAGTACATTTCCTTCCCCCACCACTGAATCGGTAACCATGGCAACTATCAACGTCAAAGTGGCGAAGAAGGATTACTATTGGCTGCGCGAAGAGCGTAACTATGGTTACGCTTTTACAAAGGGGGAAAGCACTATTTCTCAGGCACCTATTCAAAATGAACACAACTAGAACAACCAAGACTTAAAATATGGATATGTTACGGGCAAAGTGGTTAACTGGGCCTTATTATTAATAATGCCCAGAGTGGAAGCGGGCAAAGTGATAAATTCCATTAATAAATTTCATTGAATTTATTACATTGCCCGGGCATTATTAATAATGCCCCATTAATCACTATGCCCGTAACAGATATACAGGGTGTATCATTATGAATGGGACAAACTTCTAGGGGAGGTAGGGTACTCCATAAGGATTCGGAACCCATAGAAGTCATCCTAAGGGGGTATTGAAACTACCAACGGGACCACGAATCCGCCTCATCAAATTTCAAAATGATCCGCCTCATGGTCCAAGCAGGCGCGGAATCAGGGGGGTGACACTCTGGACAGTGCCCCCCCCCCTTGGACCCAAAGAGGTTCTCAAAATGAGTTTAAACCCTACTTTTACCAGTTAATTTTCAAAAATTATTCAGGGGGAGGACTCCCATTCCCCCCAGTGGTACCACAAGGGGATCTTACGTGACACCTTTTAGAAAATCCCCATCATTTTGACATCTTGTATCAAAAGGTAAAGGTGATGGTCAAGAAAAGTGTTGGAGGCATGGTGGATCCGCGCCTGGGTCCCAGACGTCATCCTAAGGGGCTTGGGGGTATTGAAACTACCCACGGGACCCGAAAAACGACATGGTGAAAGTTTCCGATGCTTTATCGTTGTCCAGCAACGTTTTCTCGATCACTCCCCTGACATAATTTAACCCAACCACCGATTGTTTTCATGATTACTACATCAGAACGTATGCGATCGTGGATGATTTACTGAAAGTATTTGATCTTGTCGATCATGATGGAGGACAATCGATACGATCACGTCGAAGGGTGGCTCCCGTGGGTAGTTTCCCCCTTAGGGTGACTTCTGGGCACTTAGTGGATTCAATGGGGGGGTCTAAGGAAAAGTTTTACACTACATAATATGTCATTTTGTTCACCAAAATGTGTTAAACCACTGTTATTTTTGGGTCAAATTTTCAAAAATTTTATGGGGGAAGACCCACAGAACCCCTTGGTTACTTGTAACTCTATTACAACTCTATCTTAAGTTCGTCAAAACGCAAAAATTCTACCATCCGGAATTCGGATGAAGCGTGCCAAAACGAGGTGAAAAGGTGGGGTTTTTTCAAAAAAATTCTGAGTGAGGGCCCCCAGACCCCCCTTTTAGTAGTTGGAGCAGGAAATTCACTACCTTTCTCATATTAAAATATAATCAAGAACATTCAATAGGATTATGAAAATTCTTAGCCAATCCCAAAAAAAAAACAAATCCTGGATCCACTGGATAAAATACTGAACCTTTAGTTAATTTTTTTTAAAGGTGTGTTAATTTTCTACATCCGTTTGGCTATTATTTCCCGGAGTTTCGTTGAGATGAGAGCGTTATTAAAGATTTTATTAGGAATTTCCGGAACACTGTTTTACCGTATCGGTGTGCATAGCAAACGAAGGGATTTATAGATTTTTAAGTAATTTAAAATGAGTAAGGGAATATTTTAAACACTGGTTTCTAGTAACAGGCCTCTCGATGAGCAACGTATTCAATTTTCATGAAATTCTGACGGTAATTTTAATTTTTTAAGGTCCGATTTTGAAATGTACCGTAAATATAGAAAAATCGATAATAAAAAAATAATTCTCGGATTATTTTCGATACCTTTTTGGATTCGGGGCCAGGCCAGTAACAACATACTAAAATTCTATAAAAATCCCTTTGCAAGTTTTTGAATTGACACCGTTTTTACGATTTTTCAAACTTTGAAAATACGATTTAAATAGTAAAAAAATGCTATCGATTCGAAATTTTAATATGATATCAAACTAGGTCAGGACTAATTTCTATTAAAATTTGGGAGCTCCAGGTCAATCAGGTCGCCTACCTGAAAAGCGCAACCCCTCGAAATATCGGTACGAAAATTCGGCGCCCCACCCAGTTCGAAAGGTCTTTTTTTTCTGCACAACATACTGCAATTTCGAAAGAATCCGATAAGATTTATTTTTCCCGCCAAATCGGAAAATCTCGCTTAATCGCTTTATAGACCCACTTCCCTTATAGCTATGACTTTGAAATTTTGATATGTTGTAAGGGCATGGGTCGACTAATTTCTATTAAAATTCGGGGGCATAATCTCGATTAGGGGGCCGTCCAGATTTTTAAAACAGCTTATAATCGTAATTAATTCGTTAAAAATCGACTGATTAACATAAAACTTATTCAAAGGTGTCAAAAGCCTCGTCTAACTGAGTCTGAGAACATATTAAAATTTCATCGAGATCGGTAAAGAACTAGGGGTTTTCGGTTTTTTCAAATCCTAACAAAGAGATCCAATTTTAGTGTAAAAAAAGTAGAAATTGGCTTAATCGACACACTTCCCCTAAAGGTAACGCTTTGAAATTTTAATATTGGTTCCGGGCATGTACCGGCTTCGTTGTATATTAAAATTTCGGAGCATCAAGTATATTAGGGGGCCCTCCAGATATTAAAAAGAGCTATAACCTTAATTAATTAATTAAAAACCAACCAATCAACGTAAAGCTTAGTTCTTAGTAGTGTCCCCACGTAGATCTAATGACGTGTCAAAACATACTAAAATTTCATAAAGATCCGGAAAGAACAAGGACCGTTTTAGGTCGTTTCCGTTTGCCCCCAGCAACAGACAAAGAAATGGCGCGGAGACGGTTTGGCGCCCAGTCGATTACGAGCTAATTGAAGGGGTTCTAATCGAGATATGACTTTGAAATTTCAGTATGTTGGAATATGGCCGACCTCGAAGATTCTATTAACTTTTCGGGTTATGAGGAGTGTTCGGGGGGCGTGTACAAATCAAAACAGGTACCGAGTACCGAAAGGGCGGGAAAAAAAATTGACAGCGACTAGTGCGATAAGAATTCCGAAAGTTCTTTGAAAGTTGCACGACATACTGAAATTTCGTTTGAATCGGTCGGTATGAATTCAAACTGCGATTTTTTGAAAATCTATACCACACCGGAAATCGCCTGTTATAGGCTTAACGAAAGCTTTAATATTGACTGATCGGCAAGAAATTTTAATATGTGTTAGCCAGGCATGAATTCTAAAACCTATTAAAGTTTCGAGGGTTGTGTTTAATTAGGGGGCCGTATACGAATTTACAAAGTCGAAAAGTCGTTAAAAATTCTCGTTTGAATTCTAACTGACCGATTCCTTAGTGCGACACGTACTTTTACTCCTCTCGTATCAGGCTACGACGTATATTTTTTTCATGAATTTATCGTGAGATTTTTGGTCCATTTGGGAAAAAGTTTGAGATTTCAATAAAGTAGTTCAAACCAGGTTGTAGAGCGCAATTTTTACATGATCTCCTAACAATTTCAAGTTCCTATTAGCATTTTTAATAAGCTTTCAGAATATATAAAGCATTATTCTGGGAAATAATTTGAATTTAAATGGTGATCTCGAATTTGGGAAATTAACTAGAGTCATTCGCGTTCAGGACGAGTAGGCTCTATTCTGTTTCCGAAAATCCTGAATGACTTCAGAATCACCATGGAAACCCGTAATTCCGGAAAAACGATGCCACAAGCCTTAGTTACTCATAACTAAAATCGAAAAAAATTATTAATTAATATTAACGACTTTATTAAGGAAACGCGGACTTGTGTTTTTTTCACCTAGGGTCGAATTTTTTTGCAAGTCCTATTTGGCATTTTAATTATCATAATTAAAATGTCAAAATCGGATATGTTGCTCATTGATAGGTATATTTCAACATTTTAATGACCATTAATCTGAATTTTTAAATTAAATATGACTTAATTAGCCAAATTCGATTTCTCGGTAATTAATTAATTTCCTTAATTATTAATTCATAACTAAATGTAATACATTTTCTGAAAGGGGACACCGAGTGAAATAACATACTGAAATATCTAAGAGATCCGATGATATCAAAAGATTCCATTAGACACCGAAGTTGTTCCGAATTTACGCTAATTTATCAAAAAATAATTAAATTTAAATTAAGCCGGAACCATTTTCTGAAAGCTCTCATGACCCCCTTTCAGAAAATATAAAACACTCGTATGAGACTGTATAAATCGCTGAGTAATCGGCAGGGGCTTGACGAAAAACCGTGTCAAGGGGACTCGGAGTACGGTAAAGTCACTCCGAACCATGCCGCGAAAACGCTCTGGTACAGCGGCATGACCCGGAGACCGATCACCGGTGACTTTCGACGCTCGATTCCACATTTTCGTAATTTCGAGCTCCTACCAAGTCATTTCTGCTAAGACACGACAAAACTAGCAGTACAAAGTCATAAGCGCTCAAAAAACTCAAACCGTTTCTCACGACAACTCCACAACATTACCGAAGTGGTCCGCAACTTACCAGAAGCGGTCTGTAAGTCACCGGAAACGGTCTGTTAGTCACCGGAAGTGGTCCGTAAGTCACCGGAAGTTGTCGGCAACTTACAAGAAGTGGTTCGTGAGTTACCGGAAGTGGTCCGCAACTTACCGGAAGTGGTCTGTAAGTCACCGGAAACGGTCTGTTAGTCACCGAAAGTGGTCCGTAAGTCACCGGAAGTTGTCCGCAACTTACCACAAGTGGTTCGTGAGTCACCGGAAGTGGTCCGCAACTTACCGGAAGTGATTCGTAAGTCACCGGAAACGGTCTGTTAGTCACCGGAAGTGGTCCGTAGGTCACCGGAAGTTGTCCGCAACTTACCAGAAGTGGTTCGTCAGTCACCGGAAGTGGTCCGCAACTTACCGGAAGTGATTCGTAAGTCATCGTAAGTGACTTCCGGTAACTTGCGGACCACTACCGGTGACCAACACACCACTTCCGGAATGTTGCGGACCACTTCTGGTCACTAACGAACTATTTCCGGTAAGTTGCGGAGCACATCCGATGACTCACGAGCCACTTCCGGTTAAATTTGGGCAACTTCCGGTTAAATACGGACCGCTTCCGATAACTTTCGAACCTGTTCCGGAATGTTTCGGACAACTTCCGGTAACTTACAAACCACTTCCGGTAAGTTTAGGAACATTTCTTGTTAATACGGATCACTTCCGGTTAAATTTAGAGTATTTCCAGTTAAATTCGGGCAATTTCTGGTGAAATATGAACCATTTCCGGTTAAATATGGACCACTTCCGGTTAAATTCAGATCACTTCCGGTTAAATCCACTCTGGTGGGTAATTAATTAATTTCCTTCATTATTAACTCATTAATAAGTGCAATACAATTTCTGAAAGGTCTCACAGAGAAGAACAACATACTTAAATATCAGAATAATCCGACGATATGAAAAGATTCTATTAGACACCGAAGTTGTTCCGAATTTACGCTAATTTATCAAAAAATAATTAAATTTAAATTAAGCCGGAACCATTTTCTGAAAGCTCTCATGACCCCCTTTCAGAAAATATAAAACACTCGTATGAGACTGTATAAATCGCTGAGTAATCGGCAGGGGCTTGACGAAAAACCGTGTCAAGGGGACTCGGAGTACGGTAAAGTCACTCCGAACCATGCCGCGAAAACGCTCTGGTACAGCGGCATGACCCGGAGACCGATCACCGGTGACTTTCGACGCTCGATTCCACATTTTCGTAATTTCGAGCTCCTACCAAGTCATTTCTGCTAAGACACGACAAAACCAGCAGTACAAAGTCATAAGCGCTCAAAAAACTCAAAACCGTTTCTCACGACAACTCCACAACATTACCGAAGTGGTCCGCAACTTACCAGAAGCGGTCTGTAAGTCACCGGAAACGGTCTGTTAGTCACCGGAAGTGGTCCGTAAGTCACCGGAAGTTGTCGGCAACTTACAAGAAGTGGTTCGTGAGTTACCGGAAGTGGTCCGCAACTTACCGGAAGTGGTCTGTAAGTCACCGGAAACGGTCTGTTAGTCACCGGAAGTGGTCCGTAAGTCACCGGAAGTTGTCCGCAACTTACCACAAGTGGTTCGTGAGTCACCGGAAGTGGTCCGCAACTTACCGGAAGTGATTCGTAAGTCACCGGAAACGGTCTGTTAGTCACCGGAAGTGGTCCGTAGGTCACCGGAAGTTGTCCGCAACTTACCAGAAGTGGTTCGTCAGTCACCGGAAGTGGTCCGCAACTTACCGGAAGTGGTTCTTGAGTCACCGGAAGTGGTCCGCAACTTACCGGAAGTGATTCGTAAGTCATCGTAAGTGACTTCCGGTAACTTGCGGACCACTACCGGTGACCAACACACCACTTCCGGAATGTTGCGGACCACTTCTGGTCACTAACGAACTATTTCCGGTAAGTTGTGGAGCACATCCGATGACTCACGAGCCACTTCCGGTTAAATTTGGGCAACTTCCGGTTAAATACTGACCGCTTCCGATAACTTTCAAACTTGTTCCGGAATGTTTCGGACAACTTCCGGTAACTTACAAACCACTTCTGGTAAGTTTAGGAACATTTCTTGTTAATACGGATCACTTCTGGTTAAATTCAGAGTATTTCCAGTTAAATTCGGGCAATTTCTGGTGAAATATGAACCATTTCCGGTTAAAAATGGACTACTTCCGGTTAAATTCGGACAACTTCCGGTTAAATACTGGTCATTTCCGGTTAAATCTGGACCACTTCCGGTTAAATACGGGCAACTTCCGGTTTAATACGAACCACTTCCGGTTAAATACGGACCACTTCCGGTATGTTGCGGACCACTTCTGGTTAAAGATGGACCATTTCTGGTTAAACTCGGGCAACTTCCGGTTAAATTCGGACCACTTCCGGTGACTTACGAACCACTTCTGGTATGTTGCGGACCACTGGTGACTTACAAACCACTTCCGGTATGTTGCGGACCACTTCCGGTTAAATACGGGCAACTTCCGGTTTAATACGGACCACTTCCGGTTAAATACGGACCACTTCCGGTATGTTGCGGACCACTTCTGGTTAAAGATGGACCATTTCTGGTTAAACTCGGGCAACTTCCGGTTAAATTCGGACCACTTCCGGTGACTTACGAACCACTTCTGGTATGTTGCGGACCACTGGTGACTTACAAACCACTTCCGGTATGTTGCGGACCACTTCCGGTTAAAGATGAACCATTTCCGGTTAAATACGGGACATTTCCGGTTAAATATGGACTACTTCCGGTTAAATTTAGACCACTTCCGGTTAAATTCGGGCAACTTCCGGTTAAATACGGACAACTTCCGGTGACTTACGAACCACTTCCGGTTAAAGATGAACCATTTCCGGTTAAATTAAATACGGGACATTTTTGGTTAAATATGGACCCAGGTCTTGAGCTGCGGCAAAAAAAGGATACACTGAAAACTCTGTTACGGATGGAATATACGTATCTTAAAATTGAAATATTTTCCGAAGCTTTTAAGTGTTTCTGAACATTCGAAATGAATCGATCGTTTATTGATAGAGTTGATAGATTGACTTTTTTATTTAAAACCCAAATAAAGTGAGAATCTGTAAGCTAAAGGTAAATCTGTGGGTGTTGGGAATGTTTACTACACTTTGCTTTCTTCTACGAAAGAGCTGATAATACTACATGAAAATATCGTTACTATACAAGACTATGTTTCAAATGCGTTTTTTGTTAACTAAAACACAAAATAACTTTAAAAAGATTAAAGGATGTTTAAGAATGCTAAAAAAAAGGTTTCAATTCGCTGTGGAAGCGAGTGACCTAAAAAATACTCACGTGTTCCGAGCGTTGCATCATGGGGACCACGTGGGGGGCTCCGGCGAGATTGTGCTCCAGGTAGGCTTTGGACTCCTGATGGAGAGAAAAGAATCACATTTAGAACGAAAAAGAGAAGAAGAAAACACATTTTGGCTGCTGCAACACTAGCGACTCGAGTCGCTCGAAGTTGTAAATCAAGATAGGGGAGAAATCCTCAGGGTCAGCGCAAATGGTACCCACGACGATGATTCTTCGGGCAGTGGATATCTCCCCCATCTCTCTGTGTGGTTAGGGGAACTCTTTTGTTCGCTACTTCCCGAAGGAGCGTTGTCGACACGGTCATTATAGTTTGCACTGCCCTCAGGTCGCAGAATCAGGCGTGAATTATCGGGCAGTGGATATCTACCCCACTCTTTTGTTGACCTCACCTAACCGCACAAAGATATCGCCTGATCCTGCGCTCAGGGTGACTCAGTCTCTTGACAGGAATCTTAACGACACTTTTTACGACTTCGAGCGATTCGAGTCGCTATAGTGTAGCAGTCGTACAAGGAAAATAGTCGTGACATCGATAAATCTCCATTAAAAATCGATTAAGATGTTATCAGGAGGAGGGAAGAAAGAAGGGGACTCGAGGGAGCGATGTAGTAGACAACTCCTAGCCACTGCGACGCTTGTCAGTGACTTCGACCGCTCTGCTACAGAAGTAGTCTACTACATCGCTCCCTCAAGTCCCTCCTCTTGACAACTTGATGAATGACACCTTATTTGGATGTAGGGGGCCATTCATTAATTACGTAAGGATGATTTTGGCAATTTTTGACTCTCCCTACCCCCATGTACGTAAGATTTTTCAAACCCCTCCCCCCCTAAGATTCCATTTCGTTTTTTTCAAAATAATAAAATGTTAGAAAAGGATCAGTTACACTAAAACGCAAAACTAATAAAGATCTCTCTCTTTTTGCTTTAATAAAAGTTTACAAAAAAAAGAAATTTCCTCTGAAAAGAGCGATAGAAAACCGAAACTCAGGAAATGGACGGGGGTGCTTAGATTAGCGTGCAGTAATGGAAGCGGGCAACTAATGTAAAGTAGCACGCGGCGGGGAAAAACCCGTTTGTCGTTAACAACCGCCGCCATTGTTCTGCATCGAAATTCAATGACTCCCAGTTTTTTTTCTGGCGGTTTACCACACTCTTAGTTGTATGATAATTACGCATCTCGAAACGTTCTTTAAGATGGTTGTTTTTGCTAAGCGATCCGAGTTTCGGTTCGGGAGAAATTTCGAAATTACCGATATTTTAAATTTGTGGACGGCCCCCGAACTGGAATTTCTTAGTTTCGCTTTTAAAACATCAAACCACGAGTATATCGAAACAATATAAATAGGCTCTGGAGTATTTCCGATTAGTTTCAATTCATAGCTGAAAAGTTCCCATTTTGATAACATTACAGTATGGTTATTTTGGGAAATCTCTGATTCGGGGTACTCAAAGTAATATTTTTTGAAATTCCTATTAATATGAGCTGTAAAACACTTTTATCTGAGACGGGTGAATGTTCTTTCAGCTTAACTGGCCTTAATTTAGTGTTAAAATTACCAATTTCCACTTATATGCATTCTCCATTCATTAAAAAACAGGGTTTTCAGAAAATTCAAAAATTGAGTCCTTTAAAATAAAAGTTTGCAGCTTTCAGAGTTCGATTCTTGAACTATAGAGATATTATTCATTATATCAACTGTTATCAAGTTTTAATTTACATTATAACCAACTTTCAAATTAGGTGTCCAAGTTTGAAAAAATTCACTCCATTATGAATTGGTTTTGCAGATTTGCTCAAAATCAAATTAAAAACCTTTCCGAAGCAAAACCCTCTTAATATCACTTTGTACTATAATTGTTCTAAGTGAATCGAGTGGTTAAAATACCTTAATTGGCTTGATTAGTTCATCAGGTCAAGTTCAGTCTGGGAGTTTAATTTTCGAATGCTATTTTTCCATAGGCGTGTTTAGTTCATTTATTTCTTAAATAAACCATCCACACCCTCGAAAAGCATCACGCAATGTAGAGAATTTCTCCCCCTTTCAGAAAATGTAAGTTATTAATCGTTGGGACTTCTTTAAGTTCATTAAAATTCGATTCCAGTAAACCCTGTTAATGTTTACCGTTCGACCCTACATTCTAGATGGCAGCACGTTACGGGATGGATCTGACAATGACGCAATTTCGAACGCTTTAAAATTTCCTTTGAAGAGCGATAGACCGGAGACCCGGATTTTGGTAATGCTTCAGAGAACTCGATCTCTCGGTATAATTAACTAGACATTCTGGGCTACGTGGGAGTGTGATTATTTTAATTTTAAACCGATGGGAAGTATTTTTTTTGGAACGATAAAGCATCCAGAGCAGAGGAGCGGAACGAAGTGTTTGGGACCCCCTTAATATAATTTTTTCGGGTTTTCGACTGTTCCATATGGAAGGAAATAATATCGTGCAATTTATGTCCGAAAATGGAGGCGTTACCATAAATAATAAAGGCACGACGATTAATTCAGTACCAAGCGTTCCAATTATTTCTCTCCGCTTCATTGGAGTTGGTAGATGGCAGCACGAATTTTCGAGTATCTTCCGATTATTTAGATCGCTTTATTGAATAAGTTAACAAATTTTTTTCGATTATTCCTTTTGATATGTAGTAATATAGACTCCAGGCTATTTTTAGAGACCTGTTTCGTAATTTTATCTCACTCGGTTCGGGAGCTACGAATTTTCAAAGTTTCAGCACCGAAATGCCGGTTTATTCTAGGAGATTCGCATCCGCGGGTTCTCTTAAAATACTAAACCTTTTAGTTAATTTTTTTTAAAGGTGCGTTAATTTTCTTCATCCGTTTGGCTATTATTTCCCGGAGTTTCGTTGAGATGAGAGCGTTATTAAAGATTTTATATATTAGGAATTTCCGGAACACTGTTTTACCGTATCGGTGTGCATAGCAAACGAAGGGATTTATAGATTTTTAAGTAATTTAAAATGAGTAAGGGAATATTTTAAACACTTGTTTCTGGTAACAGGCCTCTCGATGAGCAGCGTATTCAATTATCATGAAATTCTGACGGTAATTTTAATTTTCCGCCGCCTTTTAAGGTCCGATTTTGAAATGTACCGTAAATAAATAAATAAAAAAATAATTATCGGATTATTTTCGAGTACGATACCGATTCGGGGCCTGGCCAGTAGCAACATACTAAAATTCTATAAAAATCCCTTTGCAAGTTTTTGAATTGACACCGTTTTTACGATTTTTCAAACTTTGAAAATACGATTTAAATAGTAAAAAAAATGCTATCGATTCGAAATTTTAATATGATATCAAACTTGGTCAGGACTAATTTCTATTAAAATTTGGGAGCTCCAGGTCAATCAGGTCGCCTACCTGACAAGCGCCACCCCTCGAAATATCGGTACAAAAATTCGGCGCCCCACCCAGTTCGAAAGGTCTTTTTTTTCTGCACAACATACTGCAATTTCGAAAGAATCCGATAAGATTTATTTTTCCCGCCAAATCGGAAAATCTCGCTTAATCGCTTTATAGACCCACTTCCCTTATAGCTATGACTTTGAAATTTTGATATGTTGTAAGGGCATGGGTCGACTAATTTGTATTAAAATTCGGGGGCATAATCTCGATTAGGGGGCCGTCCAGAAATTTAAACCAGCTTATAATCGTAATTAATTCGTTAAAAATCGACTGATTAACATAAAGCTTATTCAAAGGTGTCAAAAGTCTCGTCTAACCGAGTCTGACAACATATTAAAATTTCATCCAGATCGGTAAAGAATTAGGGGTTTTCGGTTTTTTCAAATCCTAACAAAGAGATCCAATTTTAGTGTAAAAAAAGTAGAAATTGGCTTAATCGATACACTTCCCCTAAAGGTAACGCTTTGAAATTTTAATATTGGTTCCGGGCATGTTTCGGCTTCGTTGTATTAAATTTTCGGAGCATCAAGTATATTAGGGGGCCTTCCAGATATTAAAAAGAGCTATAACCGTAATTAATTAATTAAAAACCAACCAGTCAACGTAAAGCTTAGTTCTTAAAGTCCCCACGTAGATCTAATGACGTGTCGTAGCATACTAAAATTTCATAAAGATCGGGAAAGAACAAGGACCGTTTTAGGTCGTTTCCGTTTGCCCCTAGCAACAGACAAAGAAATGGCGCGGAGACGCTTTGGCGCCAAGTCGATTACGAGCTAGTTGAAGGGGTTCTAACCGAGATATGACTTTGAAATTTCAGTATGTCGGAATATGGCCGACCTCGAAGATTCTATTAACTTTTCGGGTTATCAGGAGTGTTCGGGGGGCGTGTACAAATCAAAACAGGTACCGAGTACCGAAAGGGCGGGAAAAAAAATTGACAGCGACTAGTGCGATAAGAATTCCGAAAGGTCTTTGAAAGTTGCACAACATACTGAAATTTCGTTTGAATCGGTCGGTATGAATTCAAACTGCGATTTTTTGAAAATCTATACTACACCGGAAATCGCCTGTTATAGGCTTAACGAAAGCCTTAATATTGACTGATCGGCAAGAAATTTTAATATGTGTTAGCCAGGCATGAATTCTAAAACCTATTAAAGTTTCGAGGGTTGTGTTTAATTAGGGGGCCGTATACGAATTTACAAAGTCGAAAAGTCGTTAAAATTTCTCGTTTGAATTCTAACGGACGGATTCCTTAGTGCGACACGTACTTTTACTCGTCTCGTATCAGGCTACGACATGTATTTTTTTCATGAATTTATCGTGAGATTTTTGGTCCATTTGGGAAAAAGTTTGGGATTCCAATAAAATACTTCAAACCAGGTTGTAGAGCGCAATTTTTACATGATCCCCTAACAATTTCAAGTTCCTTAATCAATTTTTAATGAGCTTTCAGAATATATAAAGCATTTTATTAGGAAATAATTTGAATTTAAATGGCGATCTCGAATTTGGGAAATTAACCAGAGTCGTTTGCGTACAGGACCAGTAGGCTCCATTCTGTTTCCGAAAATCCTGGATGACGTCAGAACCACCACGGAAACCCGTAATTCCGGAAAAACGTTGCCACAAGCCTCCCTTACTCGTAACTAAAATCGAAAAAAATTATTACTTAATATTAACGACTTTATTAAGGAAATGCGGACTTGTGTTTTTTTCACCCAGGGTCGAATTTTTTTCCAAGTCCGATTTGGCATACTAATTATCATAATTAAAGTTTCGAAATCGAATATGTTGCTCATTTATAGGTATATTTTAACATTTTAATGACTAATAGCCTGTGAATTTTTTAATTAAATATGCTTTAATTAGCCATTAAGTCGATTTCTCGGTAATTAATTAATTTCCTTAATTATTAACTCGTTAATAAGTGCATTACGTTTTCTGAAACGTCTCACAGAGAGGAACAACATACTGAAATATCAGAAGAATCCGACGATATGAAAAGATTCCATTAGACACCGAAGTTGTTCCGAATTTACGCGAATTTATCAAAAAATAATTAAATTTAAATTAAGCCGGAACCATTTTCTGAAAGCTCTCATGACCCCCTTTCAGAAAATATAAAACACTCGTATGAGACTATATAAATCGCTGAGTAATCGGCAGGGGCTTGACGAAAAACCGTGTCAAGGGGACTCGGAGTACGGTAAAGTCACTCCGAACCATGCCGCGAAAACGCTCTGGTACAGCGGCATGACCCGAAGACCGATCACCGGTGACTTTCGACGCTCGATTCCACATTTTCGTAATTTCGGGCTCCTACCAAGTCATTTCTGCAAAGACACGACAAAACTAGCAGTACAAAGTCTTAAGCGCTCAAAAAACTCAAAACCGTTTCTCACGACAACTCCACAACATTACCGAAGTGGTCCGCACCTTACCGGAAGTGGTCTTTAAGTCACCGGAAACGGTCTGTTAGTCACCGGAAGTGGTCCGTAAGTCACCGGAAGTTGTCCGCAACTAACCAGAAGTGGTTCGTGAGTCACCGGAAGTGGTCCGCAACTTACCGGAAGTGGTCTGTAAGTCACCGGAAGCGGTGTGTTAGTCACCGGAAGTGGTCGGTAAGTAACCGGAAGTTGTCCGCAACTAACCAGAAGTGGTTCGTGAGTCACCGGAAGTGGTCCGCAACTTACCGGAAGTGGTCTGTAAGTCACCGGAAGCGGTGTGTTAGTCACCGGAAGTGGTCGGTAAGTCACCGGAAGTTGTCCGCAACTAACCAGAAGTGGTTCGTGAGTCACCGGAAGTGGTCCGCAACTTACCGGAAGTGGTCTGTAAGTCACCGGAAACGGTCTGTTAGTTACCGGAAGTGGTCCGTAAGTCACCGGAAGTTGTCTGCAACTTACCAGAAGTGGTTCGTGTATCACCGGAAGTGGTCTGCAACTTACCGGAAGTGGTCTGTAAGTCACCGGAAACGGCCTGTTAGTCACCGGAAGTGATCCGTAAGTCACCGGAAGTTGTCTGCAACTTACCAGAAGTGGTTCGTGAGTCACCGGAAGTGGTCTGCAACTTACCGGAAGTGGTCTGTAAGTCACCGGAAACGGCCTGTTAGTCACCGGAAGTGATCCGTAAGTCACCGGAAGTTGTCCGCAACTTACCAGAAATGATTTGTAAGTCTACGTAAGTGATCCGTTAGTTGTGGACCACTTCCGGTAACTTGCGGACCACTACCGGTGACCAACACACCACTTCCGGAATGTTGCGGACCACTTCCGGTCACTAACGAACCATTTCCGGTAAGTTGCGGAGCACATCCGATGACTCACGAGCCACTTCCGGTTAAATTTGGGCAACTTCCGGTTAAATACGGACCGCTTCCGATAACTTTCGAACCTGTTCCGGAATGTTTCGGACAACTTCCGGTAACTTACAAACCACTTCCGGTAAGTTTAGGAACATTTCTTGTTAATACGGATCACTTCCGGTTAAATTTAGAGTATTTCCAGTTAAATTCGGGCAATTTCTGGTGAAATATGAACCATTTCCGGTTAAATATGGACCACTTCCGGTTAAATTCAGATCACTTCCGGTTAAATCCCCTCTGGTGGGTAATTAATTAATTTCCTTCATTATTATGTCATTAATAAGTGCAATACAATTTCTGAAAGGTCTCACAGAGAAGAACAACATACTTAAATATCAGAATAATCCGACGATATGAAAAGATTCTATTAGACACCGAAGTTGTTCCGAATTTACGCTAATTTATCAAAAAATAATTAAATTTAAATTAAGCCGGAACCATTTTCTGAAAGCTCTCATGACCCCCTTTCAGAAAATATAAAACACTCGTATGAGACTATATAAATCGCTGAGTAATCGGCAGGGGCTTGACGAAAAACAGTGTCAAGGGGACTCGGAGTAAGGTAAAGTCACTCCGAACCATGCCGCGAAAACGCTCTGGTACAGCGGCATGACCCGGAGACCGATCACCGGTGACTTTCGACGCTCGATTCCACATTTTCGTAATTTCGAGCTCCTACCAAGTCATTTCTGCTAAGACACGACAAAACTAGCAGTACAAAGTCATAAGCTCTCAAAAAACTCAAAACCGTTTCTCACAACTCCACAACATTACCGAAGTGGTCCGCAACTTACCGGAAGTGGTCTGTAAGTCACCGGAAACGGTCTGTTAGTCACCGGAAGTGGTCCGTAAGTCACCGGAAGTTGTCCGCAACTTACCACAAGTGGTTCGTGAGTCACCGGAAGTGGTCCGCAACTTACCGGAAGTGGTTCTTGAGTCACCGGAAGTGGTCCGTAAGTCACCGGAAGTTGTCCGCAACTTACCAGAAGTGGTTCGTGAGTCACCGAAAGTGGTCCGCAACTTACCGGAAGTGATTCGAAAGTCATCGTAAGTGACTTCCGGTAACTTGCGGACCACTACCGGTGACCAACACACCACTTCCGGAATGTTGCGGACCACTTCCGGTCACTAACGAACCATTTCCGGTAAGTTGCGGAGCACATCCGATGACTCACGAGCCACTTCCGGTTAAATTCGGGCAACTTCCGGTTAAATACGGACCGCTTCCGATAACTTTCGAACCTGTTCCGGAATGTTTCGGACAACTTCCGGTGACTTACAAACCACTTCCGGTAAGTTTAGGAACATTTCTTGTTAATACGGATCACTTCCGGTGACTAACGAACCATTTCCGGTAAGTTGTAGACCACTTCCGGTCACTAACGAACCATTTCCGGTAAGTTGTGGACCACTTCCGGTTAAATTCGGGCCATTTGCGGTTAAATTTAGACCACTTCACGTTAAATTCGGGCAACTTCCGATTAAATACGGACTACTTCCGGTGACTTACAAACCACTTCTGGTGACTTACGAACCACTTCCGGTATGTTCCGGACCACTTCCGGTTAAAGATGGACCATTTCCGGTTAAATATGGACTATTTCCGGTTAAATTTAGACCACTTCCGGTTCCGGTTCCACTTCCGATTTTGACCCCTTCCTTCGTTGTATTAAAATTTCGGAGCATCAAGTCGATTAGAGGGCCTTCCAGATATTAAAAACAGCTAAAACCGTAATTAATTAATTAATTAATTAATTCAAAATCAACCAGTCAACATAAAGCTTATTCAAAGGTGTCCTTACGTAGATCTAGAAACGTGTGAAAACATACTAAAATTTCATAAAGATCGGTAAAGAACAAGTAGGGTTTTAGGTAGGTCGTTTCCGTTTGCCCCTAGCAACAGACAAAGAAATGGCGCGGAGACGATTTGGCGCCAAGTCGATTACGAGCTAATTGAAGGGGTTCTAATTGCGATAGGACTTTGAAATTTTAGTATGTCAGAATATGGCCGACCTCGAAGATTCTATTAACTTTTCGGGTTATTAGGAGTGTTAAGGGGGCGTGTACAAATTAAAACAGGTACCGAGTACCGAAAGAGCCGGGAAAAAATTGACACCGACTAGTGCGATAGGAATTCTGAAAGGTCTTCAAAAGTTGTACAATATACTGAAATTTCATTTGAATCGGTCAGTATGAATTCAAACTGCGATTTTTTGAAAATCTGTAGTGAACCGGAAATCGCCTTATAAAGGCTTAATGAAAGCTTTAATATTGCCTGATCGACACGAAATTTTAATATGTTGTAGCCAGACATGAATTCTAAAACCTATTGAAGTTTCGAGGGTTGGGGTTAATTAGGGGGTCGTATACGAATTTACAAAGTCGAAAAGTCGTTAAAAATTCTCATTTGAATTCTAACGGACGGATTCCTTAGTGCGACACGTACTTTTACTCGTCTCATATCAGGCTACAATATATATATTTTTCATGAATTTATCGCGAGATTTTTGGTCCATTTGGGAAAAAGTTTGAGATTTCAATAAAGTAGTTCAAACCAGGTTGTAGAGCGCAATTTTTACATGATCCCCTAACAATTTCAAGTTCCTATTAGCATTTTTAATAAGCTTTCAGAATATATAAAGAATTATTCTGGGAAATAATTTGAATTTAAATGGTGATCTCGAATTTGGGAAATTAACTAGTCATTCGCGTTAAGGGCAAGTAGGCTTTTTATTTCAAAAATTAATTGAGGGCGAACCGTTTGCCCGAATCATTAGTGCGACCCACCGTTGGACCCCGCCCACGGAGCGAGGTCACATCCTAAAATTTCGTCAATATAGGTGCAGCGGTTCGATTACGGCAAATTTTACGTGCATCCGACACGTGCACGCGAATAACGGTATTTGCCCTTGAGCAGTGACCTCCAAACTCTGGAATTCCAAGGACAGCTGCACCGGACGCGTTCCTTTCGAGTTTGATAAGAAGGCGGTTGTTAGGGGGCCGTCTAAAATTAATTAACCGAAAAACACACTAAATCGGGAAAAACACAGGGAAAATTTCTCAATCCTGGTAAGTGCGATACGTCGTTCGAAAGCTGGAACATACTGAAACCACATACTGAAATTTCAGCCAATTCTGTCGCATAGTTTTTAAACTGGAGGCAAACCGCAATTTGAAAAACCGCAATTTTTCTTTAGTTTCGGCTCGAAATCAAAGTTCCCCTTAATCTAACGCTTTGAAATTCTGATATGTTGTGCGGGCATGGGTCGACTAAGTTCTACTAAAATTTGGGGGCTCCAGGTACATTAGGGGGCCTTCCAGAAATTAGAAACAGCTATAATCGTAAAAAATTAATTAAAAATCAACATATCGATTAGCTATTAACGTCCGCACCACCGTCTAGTAACGTGTAATAACATACTAGAATATCAAAAAGATCGGGTGAGTAGAACCGATTCCAGAATAGGAAAAAGTACTTTCCATTGCTAACAAAGGCAGACAAAGGAAATGGCGCGCAGACAGGCTGGCGCCAATGGAAAATCGCTAATTGAGCCACTTGTACTTTAGCCAAGACCTTGAAATTTATATATGTATTAGAAGGGATTTTTCTGCACCATCTATCAAAATTTCAAGGTTCGGGATGTATTAGGGGGCCGTATAGAAATTAAAAACGGAAACGTACTTCAAAAATCGATAATAAATCAAATAATTGTCCGATTTTCAAGTACGATACGTCTTTGGTGTCCAAGGTGAAGCCGGTATCAACATACTAAAATTTCATGGTAATCCCATCAATAGTTTTTGAAATATAGTGTTTTGAAAATTTTGAAAATACGAATTAATAAGTAAAAAAAATGCTATCGATTCGAAATTTTAATATGATATTTTTATTAAATATGACTACATAATATTAAAATTTGGGAGCTCCAGGTGAATTAGGTCGCCTAGTGAATCAGCCCAGCTCCTCGAAATATTTGAATTCTTAATTCGGAAAATTACAAGTTCGAAAGGTCTTATTTTTCTTCAGTTCATACTGCAATTTCGGAAGAATCCGATAAGAATTCATTTTCCCGCCAAATCGGAAAAACTCGCTTAATCGCTTAATAGACCCACTTCCCCTTATAATATCACTTTGAAATTTCGATATGTTGTCGGGGCATGTACCGGCTAATTTATATTAAAATTTGGGGGTCATAGGTATATTAGGGGGCCGTCCAGAAATGAAAAACAGCTTATAATCGTAATTAATTCATTAAAAATCGACTAACTAACATAAAGCTTATTCAAAGGTGTCAAAAGTCTCGTCTAACCGATTCTGACAACATACTAAAATTTCATCGAGATCGGTAAAGAACTAGGGGTTTTCGGTTTTTTCAAATCCTAACAAAGATACCCAATTAGTGTAAAAAAGTAGAAATTGGCTTAATTGACACACTTCCCCTAAAGGTAACGCTTTGAAATTTTAATATGTTGTCGGGGCATGTACCTCGAATGTTGTATTAAAATTTCGGAGCATCAAGTATACTTGTGTTTTTTTCACCTAGGGTCGAATTTTTTTGCAAGTCCTATTTGGCATATTAATTATCATAATTAAAATGTCAAAATCGAATATTTGCTAGGTATATTTTAACATTTTAATGACTTATAGTCTGAATTTTTTAATTAAATATGACTTAATTAGCCAAAAAGTCGATTTCTCGGTAATTAATTAATTTCCTTAATTATTAACTCATAAATAAGTGCAATACGTTTTATGAAAGGTCTTACAACAATATACTGAAATATCAGAATAATCCGACGATATGAAAAGATTCTATTAGACACCGAAGTTGTTCCGAATTTACGCTAATTAATCATAAAGTACTTAAATTTAAATTAAGCCGGGACCATTTTTCTTATGACCCCCTTTCAGAAAATATGAAACACTCGTATGAGACTGTATAAATCCCTGAGTAATCGGCAGGGGCTAGACGAAAAACCGTGTCAAGGGTAAAGTCACTCCGAACCATGCCGCGAAAACGCTCTGGTACATGACCTTCTTAATTTTGATCTAACCAGAAGTGGCCTAAAAAACTATAAAACAAAATACCCCCATCACCCCTTAAAACCAGGTCAAAATCAATTTAGACTATCTGGAAAGGTGAAAACCGAAATCCAGCACATCACTGAAGCAAGTGACACGTGAGATACACGCATCACTGAAGCAACAGCACGTTAACAAGAGAATTCAAATTGTTGTATACAGATTAGTTTTGAGACGAAGTTTCTGATTGGCAACACTCAAACCGCTCGAAATTCGAACGATCCATGAAGTACATGGAAATGAATACAAGACTTCTAAAATTAGCTGAAAACACACTTTTTGGGGGATTTAGACCGGGTAAAAGGGGTTGGAGGTCTAAATTTAGAGTTCCGGTTACATAAAATGCCAAAGACAGGTGGATTGGTCCATTAATTTAGCCTGGGAGCAAAACGTAAACAAAAAAGTCGAACCAAAACAAGACAGAAACATAGCCATTTGAGGGGGTTAATAATTTTGAAATTAATTTTAAACAATTTTCCCTCTAACCGAGAGGTGGGCCGGAAGCTCCGGAAGAGGTTTTAAAAATTTAGAAAAATTTTAATTTTCACAAAAAACACCCCCATTGACTTAACATGGGACTCCGAAGAGAGACTTTCAAAATCATACCCCCAGGAACGAACCAGGGGGGGAAATTAAAAACAAAACCATACACAATAAAGACAATTAAATTTCCTATCAGGGGAGGGTACTTTCAGATTCCTAAGAATTTTCCCTGATTTTCTATGAATTTTCTCCCAAAAACGGTCACTGGGAAAACCAAATTGACAAGACCCCTGGAGCCGAAACCAGGGGTCAGAATGACAGACAAAATAATTGCCCATGTTCCTAGGAGCATGGGCTTCACTAGAAAATTTAATTCGAGAATGTAACAATTTTATTTCTAATTTTAAAGAATTTTGAAAAATGGAGAATTTCGAAAAACCAGTGACAGAGTTTGGGAGAAAAGCTCTCACGTCCAAACTATTTGTCCGATCCGGACAAATGACCCCTTAAAATGAAGGTCATTAACTCCCCGAAGAGGGGTAGTACACATTTCTGTCGATTTTCTTTAAATTTAAATTAAAAAAAAAACTAACCAATTTTTTTATTTGAAAATTTGTGAGAACCCTAGACATAGCGTTCAATATGCACTTTTAAATTACCTTGGATTTATACCAGGGGTTCCCAAACGTTTTTGGTCCGTGGACCCCCTGACGACATTTTTCGTACCCCGTGGACCCCCTGTCTTAGAGACTGTTCAAAAAGTAGCAAAAATCTTATGTTCATGACTTATTTTTTAAACCACGCATAACATTTGTAATTTTTTTTCAAATGTTTTTTCGGGCATTGATAAGCATTTGATTTCACACTTTTACATACTTAATAAAAAATCTTTTTTTTTCATTCATATGGTTACACAATATCTTTAGGAAATTATAACAATCAAACATTTAAAAAAATTTGAAATAAAAACAAATAGTGGTATAAACTTTTAATTTTAACAATAAAATTTGGTCGCAAGCTTGTCCAAGTTAATGGTTTATGAGTTTTGGCTTGTGAGTTTTTCATTCACAAATCATAAAAGTTCAGAAATAACTTCAATTGATATATATGGCATGTTACCAAACAATAATTAAGTTCAACTATTAAAAGAAATCAAATTATACATTACAGAAAGTTAGTTTTAATTTATGAAATTGAAGAAAAAATATGTGTAGTTTTTATAAATACATTAAAAATATGTGCATTTACATATGATGTTGAACAGCATTTATGAATTTTGAAAATAACTTCACAAGTTTTCCATAGCACATAGCAGAAAAATAATCATATCCAAGTTTCACCATGATGAAAATATTCAATGAGGAAGTTTCATATTTTTTTTTATTTTTTAAATCGATCCTACCTTACGAGAAAACCCTAAAACCGAGATATTTTTTAATTCTGATCATTATTTATTTTTTTACTGCGGTTTAAAGTTTGCGCTCTGGAAAAGGCGGGAAAAACAGCGATTTCAGATTCGTGATGTCACTCGGCATGTCAAAACGACTACAACTCGCATCTCCTCCTCAACTATGCAGCCGGCGTTGACAAAACTCGGCACATAGACGTATCTCGAGGCGAGGACGATCACTACCTAGTTTTCCAAGTTCGAAAATCGAATATTTACAAATAATAAACGATTTTATGGCTAAAAACGCTTATTTCTCCATTTCTCTGCTAGAGTGGATCTGCTTGACTCACTATTTTAAATATGAAAACCTCAGGATTAAATATTTTTAATAAGAAAAGCTCTATAATTGCCAATTTAAAAGTTAAATCAGCAATGAAAACACCAAAATAAAATCAAATAATTAATTTTAAAACATTACATTCTTATATTTTAAGATTTTCCCCCTTAAAATTCAAATATTTATGGAAAATGTATTATTAAATATTTTTTATTAAGTGGGACTAATCCCCATCTGGTCTAATGAAACTAGACCAGATCCAAGAGGTCATAAAGACCTCTTATTTTAATAATGAATAAACATCAACAATGTCTTTTGTTTAGTGTCGAGTGACGTCAAATTTGATTTTTGAGCGTTTGCGATTGCATCATTTGTTTACGACTTTTTTCAACTTTTACTTCTTCTATATCTCAGTAAATAAATTTTTGAGGAAAATTTGGATTGCAGATTTGGATTTTTCACATCTTATATTGTATTAATATACCCCAAAATCGAAAATTTAAAAAATATGAAACTTCCTCATTATAAAAAGAAATTATCTACATTAAAACATAAACAAATTGATATTTAAATTTTAAAAATTAGGTACTTTAGGATAAGCTGGGTTGAAATCTCGAAAACACTCCTTTATTATTGACGTATAACACGTTGCACAAGATAAAATGACCCTCAATGGCTAAGGCCAAATGTAACAGAAGTCAAATCATAGTTAGTTTTAATTTTTTATTAATATAAAATTTAATTTTTGACAATCTATCAAAGAACTTTCCGCTGGCGATCGATTAATCATAAATTATAAAAAATGTATATGTATGCAATGGTTTTTAAAATGTAAAGCCTTAGCACCCCCCCTTTGTTCATAAAAACCCTCCTTTTATATAAAATGTTATGAAACAGAAAGAAGCAGGCTAGAAACAGGTAATAAATCCACGATCCATTTTAAATCATTGAATAATTAGGGAATTGGAATTATATCAAGGTATTGTAAACAACAGTAAGGTAAAACTAGAATATTATTCCAACATTAATTTAACGGGAGGGATTAGCCTGGTGCTTTGATGTGAGGTTTTTAACCTTAGGTTTCATTAGGTTAGATTTCAGGACTTCTGAAAGTTGCTGTGGACCCCCTAGAAGTCGCTGTGGACCACTTTGGGAACCGCTGATTTATACCATGAGAATCAGATAATAAATGATTGAAATAAGTATTTTTGTACTTCAATAAATAAGTTTCATTCTAACTCCATTGTTTTTAATAGTGTGTTCAAAATAGACCTAAAGGCGCCAAGACTAAATAATTGCCGATAATTAAAAAAATAATTAAGAGGGAATTTTTTTAGTATTTTTCCCAGCGTTTGGGGCTCATAAGTGATCAATAAAAAAATATTGACATTAATAGGAAAATGTGCGCACTAAAGGGTTAAACTCGAAAAAAACTTGTATCGAAACTCGAATTTTTATTCTTCAAGGACGAGTAGAGGTCAAGGACAGGTGAAGGTCAAGTCAAGGTCAGTTCAAGGTCATCGAAATAAACGCGCAGAGCGCCGGCCTGCGGCCGGAAAAACGCGTCAAGCGTTTTTCCGCCAGGTGACGCGCGAAAAAAAGTCACTTTTTTTAAAAAAAATTCCAAATTTGCACCCCCCCAAATCGCGTAAGTCCAAATTCTTGTGTGTTTCGATGAAAACGGTGTTTCCCACATTTCCAATAAGAGACACATGTGACGTCACATTGTTAGGAGCTTACCAGGTGAGAGAACCAGGTGATAACGGAGAGGAAATATTAAAATAATGATAAAGCAACTACATTTAACATAATAATAGTAAAGTAAGACATTTAATTTAAAAGCACATGGACTTTACTTCTTTAATACGGAGAGTAAACTTTAAAATTATTGCATCGCATTAGGAATACAGATCCTCAATTTTTCAGAACTTTAAAAAAAACCTTAAAATTACTTCGTAAAAGATCGACTGATGCTATCTTTATGTTTGAGTCAAAAATCGGATCAAAAATGAGACGATCTAAACGATTATAATGCAATCGCAGTTAAGAGAGAGAACCAGGTGATAACGAGAGGAAATATTAAAATAATGATTAAGTAACTGATATCAAATTAAATAAGACAACAATCCAACCAAAGAGCAACAAGCCCAGTTAATCTAAAATGACATTGTGTTCTTACGTATTATCATCCCGTCGACCGTGCCGCTGAATTCTAAAACGATATCAACCCCATTGACTGTTCTATAGTCGGCACGCTCAATTCAACAGCTGCTGAACGGTCGACGGTATAATACGTAAGTACCGAGTTTTATAATCATAAACACATGGGAATAATGGATTCGCAGTCTTGAAGACTTTTTGTGGAAATGCCTTCCTATCCACTTAAAAGAATGTTAAAAGAATAAAAAAAACGCTGAAATGAAATCAATCAATCTATTCAATCAGACAAATCCCCACCACTAAGGGGTTTGTCAAAAGGGGGTGTTTTTACAAGAATTTCGACTATACATCAACATAAAACCCAAGCCACAGTTGTTTTTCTGGGAAAACGTAGTCTTGTATAAACGTCACATCGAGGGAACTATTTATTTTCAGAGATTTTAATCACAAATCCATAATTTGTATGAACTAAATAATCAATGCATAAAGTATGACCAAAATAACCTCAGTGTCATTTAAATATTGGATGCCATTATGAGAGAATTAATTATTGCAGTTCCTAACACGAATCGGTATCCAAATATACCAGATCAACTATCTGAATGAACATTTTAAAATATTGAGTCGACTACACTGTAACGAAATTTTGTAACAATACTATATCTTTACCCTCTCCTAAGATCCTTCACATTTTTTTCTGAATAAGCCCATTATGGCCAAAAATATGGAACAGCTTTCTTTCAGTTGGAATGGTGTGTAACCCAGCTCCCATAGAAACATGATTGTACGTGTTGTCAGCATGCAGATCTAAATAAATCTTTAACAACAAAATACTAATGATTATTATTTTAGTTTCTAATAGTAATAACATAGATCTGGGACAACTTTAGAATGAGTCTTCCACACAGCAACATGATTTTAAGTGTTTTCAGCATAGAGATCTAATGGTAAAATAATTTCTCCAATAACAATCTATACTAATGATTATTAGTATTTTAGTTTCTAATAGTAATAACATAGATCTGGGACAACTTTAGAATGAGTCCTGCACACAGCAACATGATTTTAAGTGTTTTCAGCATAGAGATCTAATGATACAATTATATCTCCAATAACAATCCATACTAATTATTATTTTTTTAAGATCTAGAGATATAATTAATTACATCTCTTTGGTTGTCAGTCATCATTTGAGCTGTGGGTAAGTACGGCGGCTGGAGGACTCTTTCTAAAGCAGTACCAAGGTTTCGTTTTATAGATATTTGGAATCGCTGTCATTCCATGATGTTTTAAGGAATTTTCGGATGAAATCACAAATTTAGAAAAACACCATTCAAATTAATCAGAGTTTAAAATATCCAAAATTCGTTTAATTTAAATGCAAGAATATTGAAACTCACCTTTAAATGCTGATGGAATCTGATGCAACGCGGGAAACGCCATTTTCTAAACTAATTTGTTTACATACTCTTTGATAAACTGAGATTACGTCTTCGATCTAGCCAAGGCTAAACTTGATCATAACCGTAGGTTTCTTATTCGTTACCCAAAAGATAAAAAGAGCCGACGTTACTGGAAGTTTCCCGTTCTTACCGCTTGAGAGCGCTTTTACGTTACGCAAAATTGGTTGTTTGGTTCGTTTCGGCTCTTCAAAATTCACAGCAGAGAGTGATTCGCAGTCCTTTTTCATTTAATAACAATTTAAAAGTCTTAAACTGGATTATACTGTTATATATATCTTTGTTGATGATTTTTGCGAATTTTGTTGCTTTGTTGCGAATTTTGAAGAGCCGAAGCAAACCAACCAACCAACCGTAACGAGCGGTACCCCTCAAGCGGTAAGAACGGGAAACTTCCAGCGCCGTCGGCTCTTCTGATCTTTTGGGTAGTGGATAAGCCGTATAACCTACGGTCGCGATCAAGTTTAGCCGTGCCTCAGGTGAGTTCCAACATTTTTTCACAGCCCTCCAATTTGGTATTTTCGATCAAAAACCCTTTTCACTAGAAATCCTGTCACAGCTTCGATAAAAGTCCTCCAGCCGTAATGTTTACCCACAGCTCAAATGATGACGCACAACCATATAGATCTAACTATTATTATCATCATCATTGGATCCTAAGATATTAATATTTAGTAGATTATCATTTTAGGATCTATTAATGATGATGTTAATAGTTAAATCTCTACGATTGTCAGTCATCATTTGAACGGTGGGTAAACATGGCGGATCGTAGACTCTTATCGAAGCTGTGCCGAAATCCCTTTTCAAATAGGTTGCTTATCAAGTGATGGTGCTTACTATATATCTAACAAAAACCTTTAATAAAGCTTACTTAACACAGCAGATATATTTGAACTCCTTTTGATCTTGTTGATTTCCAACATCCCTTGATGTTTAGTTGAGTTTAGTATACAAGAAAAGCAGATTTTGAATTAAATCAAAACTTGATTTGAATACTAAATATTTTAGCAACATTACAGATACTGTAACTTTTAACTGTTGATTTAAGAATGGTTAATGAAGATGGATGTTTAAAGTTCAATTTGGTGTTTTCTCTTAAGTAGATCTGTGTGAGATCATTGATTTTTCTGGCATTTGACGCATTAAAACTTTATCCATAGGATACGATATATTTCTTCTCTGCTGGCATAATCGGTACTTACGTATTATCCCGTCGACAGTTCAGTGGCCGTCTAATTCAGCGGCACAGCAATAGAAAAGTGAATGGACTTTGATAACGTTTTGGATGAAGCGGTACAGTCGACAGGATAACACGCAAGAACCGCATAATCTTTAGAATAAGTAATAGTAACCTAATAGTAATAGTAGGGCCTAACTCATCCAATATATTACTTTCCATTAAATTTTTCAAGGGTAATTTTTTATGAAACAGCGTAGCAGTCTGCCCTCGCTAGCCGTGGGTCCCGATCATCAACTTATAACTAAAAAATATTTAATAAAATCAGATGAAAATGTTCTGAAGGTATGTAATGCCAAGATCCAATTGAAAGAAATCATTAAAAAGTAATAGTTTTTGATGAAATAAAACTTAGAATGTGAAAGTACCTAAAAAGTGACCCATTTTACCCCAACCAACCCTACTGATCATTAGATTTCTAGGGATGTCTGTGATCATTTAAGTTGTGGGTAAATATGGGTGGCTTGATAACTCTTTCTTAAGTTCCACCTACCACCCTTACTAATTCTACCTTACTGGTATTATTATTTTAGGTGTTATCAAATTGTTATTTATTGCCTTTGTTATGTTTTTGTATATTTAAGTTGTGTGAACTCTTGATGTGGTGAAATCGAAGGGATTTTTTTATTTGAGACAATCAGTAAAGCTTCTTTTAATTTGAAAAATTCTTAGTATTCCTGAAAGAATCGATTCAGGAATCGAATGCTTTGGAATCGATTCCATGGGGTATCGAATCCTAATAATTGTATCAGGTTTTCTAATTAATTAAACCAATTATCTTTGATTTCTGATTGAGATAGATAGGCTCGATTCAACTTTTTCGATACTGGCCCAAAAGAATCGATTCTCAGGAATCGAATCTAAGAATCGAACGAGATTATTATTTTTTAGATTCCTAACTGCACTTAATAGACTAACTAGTTCAGGATTCTCCCATCCTTTGAACTTTTTTCCACTTGAGAAGACCAAAATCTTACAGTTAAATCTTTCACCAATTTGTGTTAAAAGCATCTGCTAAAATGCACTGTTGGAAATAAAACACTTAAAAGGGATATTTATTTCAAAAAATGGAGGTTTTCTGCATTATTACAAAGAGTTTCATCACATCAAGAGTAGTTGATTGTCTTTCTGAACTGATACCTTGGACGAGCCATATACTCCGTTGAAGTCTGTCTTTGTACAAACTAATGCTGTATCTTTGTATTGATAGTTTCTTCTCATTTTAATCTCCTTCAACTGTAATAATATGATTCTTCTGTTGTTATTTTTACACTGAATACAACTAAATATTTTTCTATTGATTTACTCTGGTCATTTCTTTCCTACGCTGTGTTAACACCTAACACTATTAACAAGGAATTCATAAACTTAACGAAATTCCAATTTCTAGGTCCCTTATGAACCCTCTTCTAGAACTAAAACTAGAAGCTGTAATATTTTTAAATAAAACTAGCTTAAACATGTATTTAATCTAATTTGTGTGTAACTTTTAGCATGTGTGTCTATATGAACACTTTAAAGAGATTTTATTAACTTTTCTCGAGATTATCATTC
Source organism: Tetragnatha versicolor (assembly GCA_024610705.1). Classification (NCBI taxonomy): domain Eukaryota; kingdom Metazoa; phylum Arthropoda; class Arachnida; order Araneae; family Tetragnathidae; genus Tetragnatha; species Tetragnatha versicolor. The sequence goes on from JANDEH010000041.1 coordinate 1,735,505, forward strand.
TTCCACTATAAATTAGATTTAGGGGATTAATAAGGGACCTAAAAAATGTACAGTGAATTTCATTTTTCCCAATGTGATAAAATCGAATTTCCGACTTGATATTTGGTAATAACTTTTCTTGTTTCAAGCATTTCTTAAAACTTATAAATTAGGGGAAAAAACTTATTTTTTTCACTTTTTCTTAAACAACACCTCGTAAAATCACGGGTATAAAGTTTTCCTGTAGTAAAGTGACTATGGGGTCGAGATGGCTTTTAGTGGCCGAATCAATAATTCACTCAAAAATAAAAATTAAAAAAGGCCGTACAAAAACTTCATTAGAAAAAAAATTACTGAAGTTAGTAACCAGTTTTTGTTTTTTTGGAAAAGTTTATAAGACTTGTTTGGTTTATTCAATCATGTAAAAACCAAATAACCTTATAGACTTTTCCAAAATACTAAAACTGGTTACTATTTTCAGTGTTCATTCAATAGGGCAAACTTTGTTCGTTTACTGCAGGTATAAATCGCAGTGTTATCACCAATACCAAAATATCTTCAAAAGTATAAATTTATGTGATCTGAAAGTACTTAAACCAGATTGCAGAGATAAATCCTGTATGGAATATCATACCTAATTTTTAAGAATGAATGAGAAAAAACTGAAAATCGTATTTAAAGTGGGAAAATCGTAAATCCGAATGCTAAGTCTTCATTCACTTAGGCAACCCACCCTATACCAAGATAATTTTAATGCCCTCCCCATACTACAGGGATAGTAATTTGAATAGAACTACACTTGTCTCTTATACACTTCAAAAGAGCCACATTCTAACTTATGCAACGCACGTGAGGAGCCCAGATTTCATTTTAGACCCCTATTTGAACCCAAAACCTTTTCCTACTTTTTCTGTTAAATATTACCTTAGAATTGTAATTTAAACCGTCCCCAAATATAACTTGACGCACTGTGCATAAATGTACAAATCTACGCTGAACATTTTTTAAAATGAACTTGCGGAATAAAAACTTAACCACGCTTTTAAATGAATGTTTACACACTGGGATACTAGAAATAAATTAATTAGACGTACTTCCATGGTTGCTATAGACAAAAATTACGCTTAAAACGATAAAATTAAGAAACAAATAGCTGAAAATCCAATTTTTTCGGTACACAAAAATGGGACGTTGTGGGACTTTTTTTTTACTTGTACAACATATTTGAATAACTATATGAATTAGTACCAAAATAGTAATTTGGTTATTGTTAGGAAACCACAGTCGAATCGTGTAATTACTTTTTTCTGAAAACGGTGGGATAGTATAGTAAACGCTTTTACTCACCACTTTAATTTTTATTGAAAAATTTACTAGTAACTCCAAACTAACTTTTTCAACTTAATTTTTAACTGAGCTTCTCTAATGATTTTCTATGAAATTTACTGGCGTCATAACATATACTTAAAAACCAAGTGAGAATATTAATGTAATCTTTATTTGTATCTTGGTGCAATAGGATAAATAATTCTTTTCCGCTTTTACTAAGCAGGCGAATCATTTTTTCAAAGAAAGCTGATAATTATATATAAACATTCTGTTGAAAAATCAGCTTCATAAAGTTAAAGGAAGATCCTGTGGAATTTCGCATGCGTAAAGCCATTTTTGCTTCTTATTACACCTCTCTCCCCTTTGTTAGAACCTTCAACTGCTACTTTCGGTCCTAATGATTACTCAACCAACACCTCCCCAATAGCCTTTATTAGCAACACCTTTATTTTAAAATTCTCAAGCTTTAATCAAACTGGATTTCATTTTTGGAAAAATTTGTAAATGTAAAAAAATTATTACTTTGACGGGGTAATTAATGTGTAACGTATTTCTCTACATTCCCGCTCCCTTCACCACAATATATCTCTTCTATTTCTTCTTTTGCAACACATACAGGATCCCCCTACAGGTGTTGATGGGTGGACGACCCCCTCCTTCCGGCGCAAAGAGAGGCCTCCGATTGTTAATGCTGTTGGAGCAGTAATAAAAACAGCTGCTTCTCTCCATAGATTTCAATTGGTACTAGATGACGTGGGTTCATAAGTTACAAACTTTTAATTAACAACCAAAGTGGAATAATTCCAACGGATTCGGAATCGCCGGAAAATTTCAGCTCAGTTTCATATAAAATTCATATGGGTTTTCTTGTTTGTAAATAATTAGGGTGTTTCTCGCACAAAGATCTTGTTTTTAAGGGACCCAATTAATTTTCAGATAAATTATGAAACTGTGCTCAAACATTATAAAATATTAACGGCCATTTTGCAATATCCCCAACAGATGTTAATTGGTGTACGACCCCCGGCGCAACATGACCAGTTCGAAAATGGATACCCTCTACTTTTTTTTATTAATGCCCTTTGACCTATTCAGATTTAAAATTTTATCCCTCCACGATAATATTAAATATTGCCGAATCTCAATTGAAGTATTTCATGTTTATATATTCATGTTTCAAATTTGGGTAAATTTGATTCGGAGCCAGTTTGAGTAATTTTAACTCAGTTTTGAAACTATTTTTAAGAATGCACTGTTACGTGTTTGAATAAACCAAAATAATCTTATAAACTTTTCTAAAAAAACTAAAACTGGTGACTATTTTCAGCAAACGTTTTTCTTTCAAAAGGAGAAGTTTTTGTACTGTCTTCTTTAATTTTTTTTTCATATCATTAATTTAGCCACTAAGAGCACTGTAAGCGGTCTCAATATGCTCCCCACGGTCACTTTACTGTAGGAAAACTTTATTCCCGTGATTTTACGAGGCGTTGTTTAAAACTAAAGCTGAGAGGCGAACTTTTGATTGAAACATCATGTATTAACATAGACTTGACATTCTTATCAAAAGGTATCCATGGGGAAAATGTATCAATATATTTCAGAGATAGCTTATTAAGTTTTTTTACTGTGTGAAGAATTTTTTCCAAATTCCAAAATTTATGCTCTGCAATCATTTTATATTTCCCTACATAGTTATACACTTACAGTGAACTTTACACTTTATATACTTATTATGGTTATACTTTACAGTGAAATACACACACTCTTAAAACGATTGTATCAAAATTGAGTAAAAAGTACTGAAAAAGGCTCCGATCCAATAAGTACTCAAATTTGAATACATGAATATACTCATTTCTGAAAATACTAAAAAATGAAATATCTTGAGCTTGAACTCAAAAATGAGCTCACGATGTTTCATTTTTGAGTATGCACATTTCAGAAATGAGTATATTCATGTATTCAAATTTGAGTACTTATTGGATCGGAGCCTTTTTGAGAACTTTTTACTCAATTTTGATACAATCATTTTAAGAGTGCAATATTGTAGATTTAAGTTTTTTTATTAAGCTTCTCATAGTCACCGTTAAAATTATTAGGAAAAAGCTTTAATTGAGCAACTTTCCCTTGAAAGCCTCTAGCCATCAGGAAGACAAAATTAGCACTGTTTTGCGCTTCCAATAATAATAATAAGTGACCTCCTCGTGTGTTTTCTGTAATTTCTTTACACCGAGCTAAAAGAACCGATATACCCTACAATCAACGAAGTCTTAGTCAAAGTAAAAGCAGTCTCTGTACTCCAAGAACTATTCAGTAAGTACCTCCAAACGGTTTAACTTATCTGGACTGTTTAGTGTTAATTGTCGTTGATGACAGAGATACAAATGCTTGCAGATTTAGCTGAAAAGGTGTTTTTAATCTTTGAAGCTTTTTAAATTCACTATTTAAAATGTTTATCATTGTTACTTGGGCACCCGACGGAAGACTTCAAAGATGATGGCCAAGTCTTAAAACTTGGCAAAGATATATGCACCAAGATCTGTGCAAAGCCAAATTTGAAAAGATTCTAGGAGGCAACAGGATTGACTCTTTTTACCGTCATAAATTTTTTCCAAATTTTTTGAGAGGTGGCTGAAGGTGAAGAAGACATTCTGTATAAGTGCTGTTAGTAGATAAATCTCTAAAATCCGTTTATTCTAATTTGTAAAATTGACTTGAATGAAAGTTTTGAGCAATACGGTACTTCAGTCACCACTTTGGAAAAATATTTAAACATTGGAATGAAAGGGTGCTTTAATTAAATCAAAGTAAAGTTCAAAGAGATAAATTTTTCTTCCTAAACACTGTAGAGCAAAGTTCTAAATTCAGTTACAAAAGAAACACAATAGGCAAAAGATAATTTTAACGTTTCTTATTTTAAGTTAACTCTAAGCATATAAATAATTTTCTTTAAGACACTCCTAGGTAAAAGCTGGAATTAAATTCATAAATTTGGATAATTTATATTTAAAAAATGTTAATGAGCAAATATGACACAGTGCTGTATTTATTTAGTCACCCTTCAAATGATTCAAAGAGAAACAAGGTTATTGCAGATATAAGAATTCGACTACAAGGTTTAAAAGAATTTCCTAGTCATCGACATTAGGTCTATCATGAAAAATGTTCCAAGGTAAGCATGGGAAGCCTCGCTTTTACCTTCAAAAATATTTCCTAATTTTATGAATGGTGACTAAAGCCGCAGGTATCGTAACTTCAAATAGAACTTCTGCTTGTTCAATTTAATGTAACGACACCTGCGGCTTTAGTCACCTCTCAGAGAATTAGGAAAAAATCAAGAAGGTAAAAGCGAAGCCAGGGGTTGGTCGGTCGGGGTTTGGGACGGTGACTAATTATATTATCTTTATATTACTTAGATTCTTAAGTTTAATTAGTGTCCGCCGAAGGCAGAAAGGGTAGAATCTTTGGATTTTTCGCAAAATAAAGAGAAAAGTCTTCAAAAATAGTAGGATTTTTCAAGAAATTGACTGGTACGGTTACAGTTAAGTTTGAAAATAGGAAAAATTATGTCCCCCCGTTAGATACGCAGCAACAAATTTATAAATACCCAACTGTATTTATGTCCGAGTGCTATACCCGGGGAGAGGCTCAGACTCGAACCGAGGGAGGTTCGACCTGAGGGCCTTTGAGATGGATGATGGTACGTGCGCAAGCACACCAAGCCATCGGTTCCTGCAACCTGTCTCATCTTCTAATTAATTTGAAGTTGATACTTCACCATGTAAACTTATAAATGTATACATGTAGTATATGCATATTAGTATATACGTATTGTATATATAAGTATACGCATAGTATACATATTAGTATACGTATAGTATATACAAATAAATGCACTATGTTAGTATATAATTTAAGACTGAATAAAAATATTCGACATGTCGGTAGCCAGTGTTCGATCCGAGATCCTTTAGGTCTTTAACTTAACGCTCTAGCACACTCGGCCATCTAGTCGCATACTACTTTGAATTCAGAGAACTTTACACTTGTAATTGATTATGAAAAAGTCTAACGAAAAAAGTAGTCTATGAATATGTCCCCTATTCTTCATTGAGGACTTAACTAAATTTCGAAGAAAATCAACCAAGTCTAACCCCCTAAGATCGCATATCCAGCTTTGCCTAGTCTGTTCTAATTGGTTGGTTGAAATTTCTCTTGGAAAATATTATTTTTAATAAAATAAAAACCGGGGATAGAACCCAGGAACTGCCGAATGCTAAGCAAGCATCCTAACCACTGCTCCAGAGAAGATTCAGTATCATTAAAACTTATAACATCTTCCTTATTGGGTTAACTTTATGCGAATTGCAAAAAAAAAATCTGCCAGCTTGAGAAAATAGGCCAGTAGTAAATATTGAATTCAAAATTTAAGGGTCTTCAGTTTTATAAATTTTTAAGTTTGGTGGGAATTAGTTTAAAGGGTTGGAATATATTAAATACTTCATCAAAGCATTATTTGTGCTTACAAAGTTTTAAAATTAACTTCTTTGTCCTTGATAAATGATCATTTTTACTTTAGATTTGAGTAATATTTTTATTAACCGAATGTGTTTTCAGGCATTTTAATCAGAAGCTTTCATGGGAATCATCACATAGCTGAAATGTTTGGTCTGTTTAGTTTTCAATAAAGAAATTTTTTCTTGTAAAAGAATACTTTATTTCAATATACAGCACATGAAGGGTATAAAGTAAAGTAATGGACACAGTTATACACAAAATAAGGGCGCTCCAACTTTCTTTCAAAGTAACTTTTAGAATGTAAGTAAAGAAGGCTCTTTTGGATGTTGTCCCTGCAACAAAACACAAAAATAGCGACAGATAATATTGAATTCTACAACTTAATTTGAAAATTAACAAGAAACACAGAGATATAACAATTCAGGAGTTTTATTGGTTGCAATTCTGTGGACAATTTTGAGCTCCACTAAAAGTCTTATTTTAAGAAATTGTTTTGTTAAAAATGTTTTCTATTCCAGAAGAGGCGTTTGCAGACACAGATTCCTCAGAAGACTCGGATCCCGTGAACACAAAAATAAAATTTTTTCATAAAGCTGGGTATGAATTTGATGATCAGGTTTTGATAAAAAAAATCAATAGGATAACTAAATTTTGATCAAAAATTTTAACAGAGCTCAAGTTTTATTGATTCGTTTAATTTTCTAGGATTTGTGCGTTTTACTTAGATAATATTTGTTAACCCATGATGAAAAATATTGTGGTCAAATAAGGAACAAAATGCAGGGTGTATCTGAAATCGTGCAACAACCTTTAAGGGACGATAGAACTCGTCAATACGGTCAAGACTTTTAACGGATGAAGGGGTCAGAAAAGGGAGTTTAAGCCGTAAAAATCCCGAAAGTAATAATTGGAGGGAACCCTTGAAAAAAGACATTTAGGTAAGGGTAAAAAAAGTATCAAGCATTTATTACCCAAAACCGACTGAAATACTAAGAATTGTGTTTTTTTATAACCTGCAATTATATACAGCTCCTGAAGCGAAACTCGACCCTAATTTTTAAGGTAAAACATGATATAAGACAAGGTGTATAATAAGTTTGTACCAAAATTTAATCAACTATACAGGGTGTTCCCCAAAACTACCGCATAAACTCTGCACAGTTAGATTCCTCGTTGGGAGTACATATAAACTGCCCAAAGAAGCGTTCCTGTACGATCCAAAGTTTACGAGAAAAATACGAAAAACAAAGTATGACGTCACTGCCGGTGCAAGAAAAAACACTTTATTGGACATATGAACAACAGTATTGTCCACAATTTGAACATTTTTCAAATGTAGCAATTAAAATACTTCATTTGGAGAAAAAATAAACTTGTTTAAAAGTTCAATGTATATTTGAAGGAAATAAGTTAAAAAATTGTTTTTACTTAATACAGAAGGCCTCCTAACTATGACCCATTTTACCCCAAGTACAAAATACTGTTATAAAAAATAAAATATTATATATTTTTCTAAGCTGATTAGTTCTATTTAGTTTTTCTTAGCTATTTAGTTCAGCGAGTTGGAATTTGTGGGAATTGCAAAGCAATTCCAAAAGGTCATGCGTAAGCAGTTTACGGGAGTTGGTGAGCAATAGCGAGCAGGGGGCGGTAGCACCCTATCCCTTTAAAAAAGATTATTTGCACATAATACACAGGAATGGTCTTTTTACTTTAAAGTAAATGAACACTATAATACCTGCTACTGAAAGAGATTTCTTCTTATCTGCTCTTTTCTGCAGACACGGCTTCCACTCTAAAAACAAAATTGACAGTTTTTGTATCCCAGTAAAAACAAAGCTATTTTTGCAGTGATCGAAATACAGAATTATACCAGTTTAGGGGGGAATTAGAAATTTTTTTTCTTCAGGTAACATTTTACAGAACAGAAAATAAATACTAATTTTTAGCATTGATTTTGTTATAACTTAACAGTCACTTTGATTTTGGCATCGTGTGAAAAATGTATTTAGTGAAGAAAATTTTTTAGAGGAACCCATCAAAAAGTCGCTTTATTTCAATTAAAGAGTAGCTTAAGGGGTCTAGTACCCTTTCGTTGAGAAAAAACTGCCGAAAATTGCTCTTTTTCGAAGAGACCACTCTCCAAAACTTAGATTTATTTGAATGAAAATTTGCATGTGCATTGAACAATCTTTAGTCATTAATTTAACACCAAAATTTAAGTTGTGAAAAGCATAGTTTTTTTATGTAAATTTTTAAAGGCGTACCCTTAATTTTGTCGCACGTATTCTATAGTTTACGGCGCACAGCATAACTCTTCAGAAAAGCTCACAAATAGCTTCAAATTTTTTCTGATAGCAAACTATTAAATAATCTCAAAATTAATGAAAAATCCTTATCTTGACTCGAACACTTGTGGTGCTGCCATCTGCCGGATTATTCTGGTTAGAAAAGGTAGGCCGCTCCCAAAGTAGTCCTAAGCGAATATCGGAGATTACGTTCAGATTTACTTTGAAAATTATTTATGGTATTTAGTGGAATGTTTCATACTATGCGGTAGACATTCCTGAGATCAAATATTGTCTGCCAAAAAAAAAACTAATAATCAGCAATGGTGCTATGGCGTTTGGCTTAGAGTCAAGAAATGGTGTCCTTTAACCCCTTTATCTACGGCATAAGGGGTCATCCATAAATTACGTGATGTGTTTTTTCCAAAATCTGGACCCCCCCTCCCCCCATGTGAGATTTACCTACAACCTTTAAAAATAATTTTCTATCCAATTCGTTTGCATTTTGAGGAAAAGAACATTATTCCGCCTAAAAATCACCACAGTGTCTTATCTGTGGGTATTATTCCTTTCTCAAACTTAAAAAAAATCGTTTAATTTCGAACTTAAAAAGTTGACGTGAGTTTTTCACCGACCCCCCTCCCCCCTTGGTGAGATTTGGTGAGATTTTTCCAAACCCCTCCCCCCCTTTTTGACCTCACGTAATTTATGGATGCCCCCTAATAATTTTCTGCAAATTTTTTTCGAGTCACTAAATTGACGATTACGGGATATAATTAATAAAATAATCATGTTTGGAATACTTAATCCGTTAGAACTAATTAATTAGATTGATATTTTTGAGTACCTCCAGTACACTTACTGAGGGCTAAAATATTCTCACAATACAAAAAAAAACTCATAGGGCTTATTATCGCATTTTTAAGTCTTAAAATCTAACTCGCTTTCCTTTTGACATTAGCTACTTTTTTGAGGGAATGACAATCATGGCGATCCGATCGAAATGGCAAAGCTGAAAGAACAACTTCAGTTTTGAATCTATTCGCGTATTTTCCGCTAAAAATACTCGTCATAGAACCTTTGCTGCCTTTTATACTTGAAGATTAAAACTGAAAGAGTGTTCCTGTATATGTAAAGTATATTGCCAGTATATTTGTAAGGATGGTTATTCGATGTAATTTTAAAGAAAGTTGGGGGGGAAGTAGATAAAGGGTTTTAACATGTGTTTTTAAGATGTGAAATATTTGGGGCAAAGGTAAACCACTCCTTATAAAGCTGCAGGATTTTGATGTAGATTTTAATTTGGATTTGTAACACAGAGAAAAAATTGAAGGAGGATTAAGGGGTTCTCCCTCCAAAAAACTTTAAAAGTAGTGTTTGATGAACATACATCGAGACCCTTTCACCCGAAAGAGTAAAAAACATTCAAGGGGTTGTTCTTTCTTCGAAAGGTTGATAACAAGGAAACGTTCTAAACTCACAGAAATGGATAGAAATTTTACAGGGGTTAGTAGATGACATAAGACACTTACTGGGGAAAAATTAGATGCGGAATTACAGTAAAAAAGCTGTTTTTAATTCTTAAAAAATATCTCTTTTAATGCCAAGTGCAACCTTACTAGGCGAAAAATGCAGAAAAGGTGCACAAATGGCATAAATGAACTAGACGCGTTTTCTCTGAATCAATTTAAATCGACTAATCAAAAAAGGATCATCAAATAATGTTCAGCATGAATTAATTAAAATAATAAAAAAGCACACATGAAACAATACATAATTACAACAAGCCAACAGTGACACATCCCGGATCCCCAATACAAGGCCGAAACTCAAAAGAAATTACTGTGTCCATCTATTTGTGATAAAGCAGATGACACTCTGAATCAGGGACAGAAGAAAGTGATAAATCTGACTGTAACGTATGTGTTTTAGGGATCGCGTCTGAATTCTCATTCCAAACCTTACTGTTGGGAATAGAGCTCCTAACATTTAATCTATTAGCTGGCTGTTATAAAGAAATCAAATTTCTCATTCAATCTGACTGGAAAGCCACTAAGTTGTGCCAACTGAATATGTTTGGCAACTCAGAACCCAATTTTCAAAATTAATTAACTCCTCTCCTATTGAAATTCCCCAGCTAATTTATCCACAGTAAGAGTTTTGAGCCATCTAATGCCTGTCGATCATTTTTGTGCGTTTAGAGAGCAAGAGAGAACGTTTCTTTGTAAGAACTACACTGCCACACAATACAGAACAAGAATAAACAAGCCATACCCTTAGAATTGGCTCCTTCCTTATCAGCAGTCCGTTCAATCGCCGATCACAGACTTCCTTCATAGAGTGTGATCCTGAAAAAAGACAGAGCACACACAATGAAAACAAGTAGTTCCTCGATATAGGGTCGTTAGAACGAACTTGAGGAAAAACACAACTATACTCTATTCATTTTGAATTGGCGCCTGAGTACATTTCCTTCCCCCACCACTGAATCGGTAACCATGGCAACTATCAACGTCAAAGTGGCGAAGAAGGATTACTATTGGCTGCGCGAAGAGCGTAACTATGGTTACGCTTTTACAAAGGGGGAAAGCACTATTTCTCAGGCACCTATTCAAAATGAACACAACTAGAACAACCAAGACTTAAAATATGGATATGTTACGGGCAAAGTGGTTAACTGGGCCTTATTATTAATAATGCCCAGAGTGGAAGCGGGCAAAGTGATAAATTCCATTAATAAATTTCATTGAATTTATTACATTGCCCGGGCATTATTAATAATGCCCCATTAATCACTATGCCCGTAACAGATATACAGGGTGTATCATTATGAATGGGACAAACTTCTAGGGGAGGTAGGGTACTCCATAAGGATTCGGAACCCATAGAAGTCATCCTAAGGGGGTATTGAAACTACCAACGGGACCACGAATCCGCCTCATCAAATTTCAAAATGATCCGCCTCATGGTCCAAGCAGGCGCGGAATCAGGGGGGTGACACTCTGGACAGTGCCCCCCCCCCTTGGACCCAAAGAGGTTCTCAAAATGAGTTTAAACCCTACTTTTACCAGTTAATTTTCAAAAATTATTCAGGGGGAGGACTCCCATTCCCCCCAGTGGTACCACAAGGGGATCTTACGTGACACCTTTTAGAAAATCCCCATCATTTTGACATCTTGTATCAAAAGGTAAAGGTGATGGTCAAGAAAAGTGTTGGAGGCATGGTGGATCCGCGCCTGGGTCCCAGACGTCATCCTAAGGGGCTTGGGGGTATTGAAACTACCCACGGGACCCGAAAAACGACATGGTGAAAGTTTCCGATGCTTTATCGTTGTCCAGCAACGTTTTCTCGATCACTCCCCTGACATAATTTAACCCAACCACCGATTGTTTTCATGATTACTACATCAGAACGTATGCGATCGTGGATGATTTACTGAAAGTATTTGATCTTGTCGATCATGATGGAGGACAATCGATACGATCACGTCGAAGGGTGGCTCCCGTGGGTAGTTTCCCCCTTAGGGTGACTTCTGGGCACTTAGTGGATTCAATGGGGGGGTCTAAGGAAAAGTTTTACACTACATAATATGTCATTTTGTTCACCAAAATGTGTTAAACCACTGTTATTTTTGGGTCAAATTTTCAAAAATTTTATGGGGGAAGACCCACAGAACCCCTTGGTTACTTGTAACTCTATTACAACTCTATCTTAAGTTCGTCAAAACGCAAAAATTCTACCATCCGGAATTCGGATGAAGCGTGCCAAAACGAGGTGAAAAGGTGGGGTTTTTTCAAAAAAATTCTGAGTGAGGGCCCCCAGACCCCCCTTTTAGTAGTTGGAGCAGGAAATTCACTACCTTTCTCATATTAAAATATAATCAAGAACATTCAATAGGATTATGAAAATTCTTAGCCAATCCCAAAAAAAAAACAAATCCTGGATCCACTGGATAAAATACTGAACCTTTAGTTAATTTTTTTTAAAGGTGTGTTAATTTTCTACATCCGTTTGGCTATTATTTCCCGGAGTTTCGTTGAGATGAGAGCGTTATTAAAGATTTTATTAGGAATTTCCGGAACACTGTTTTACCGTATCGGTGTGCATAGCAAACGAAGGGATTTATAGATTTTTAAGTAATTTAAAATGAGTAAGGGAATATTTTAAACACTGGTTTCTAGTAACAGGCCTCTCGATGAGCAACGTATTCAATTTTCATGAAATTCTGACGGTAATTTTAATTTTTTAAGGTCCGATTTTGAAATGTACCGTAAATATAGAAAAATCGATAATAAAAAAATAATTCTCGGATTATTTTCGATACCTTTTTGGATTCGGGGCCAGGCCAGTAACAACATACTAAAATTCTATAAAAATCCCTTTGCAAGTTTTTGAATTGACACCGTTTTTACGATTTTTCAAACTTTGAAAATACGATTTAAATAGTAAAAAAATGCTATCGATTCGAAATTTTAATATGATATCAAACTAGGTCAGGACTAATTTCTATTAAAATTTGGGAGCTCCAGGTCAATCAGGTCGCCTACCTGAAAAGCGCAACCCCTCGAAATATCGGTACGAAAATTCGGCGCCCCACCCAGTTCGAAAGGTCTTTTTTTTCTGCACAACATACTGCAATTTCGAAAGAATCCGATAAGATTTATTTTTCCCGCCAAATCGGAAAATCTCGCTTAATCGCTTTATAGACCCACTTCCCTTATAGCTATGACTTTGAAATTTTGATATGTTGTAAGGGCATGGGTCGACTAATTTCTATTAAAATTCGGGGGCATAATCTCGATTAGGGGGCCGTCCAGATTTTTAAAACAGCTTATAATCGTAATTAATTCGTTAAAAATCGACTGATTAACATAAAACTTATTCAAAGGTGTCAAAAGCCTCGTCTAACTGAGTCTGAGAACATATTAAAATTTCATCGAGATCGGTAAAGAACTAGGGGTTTTCGGTTTTTTCAAATCCTAACAAAGAGATCCAATTTTAGTGTAAAAAAAGTAGAAATTGGCTTAATCGACACACTTCCCCTAAAGGTAACGCTTTGAAATTTTAATATTGGTTCCGGGCATGTACCGGCTTCGTTGTATATTAAAATTTCGGAGCATCAAGTATATTAGGGGGCCCTCCAGATATTAAAAAGAGCTATAACCTTAATTAATTAATTAAAAACCAACCAATCAACGTAAAGCTTAGTTCTTAGTAGTGTCCCCACGTAGATCTAATGACGTGTCAAAACATACTAAAATTTCATAAAGATCCGGAAAGAACAAGGACCGTTTTAGGTCGTTTCCGTTTGCCCCCAGCAACAGACAAAGAAATGGCGCGGAGACGGTTTGGCGCCCAGTCGATTACGAGCTAATTGAAGGGGTTCTAATCGAGATATGACTTTGAAATTTCAGTATGTTGGAATATGGCCGACCTCGAAGATTCTATTAACTTTTCGGGTTATGAGGAGTGTTCGGGGGGCGTGTACAAATCAAAACAGGTACCGAGTACCGAAAGGGCGGGAAAAAAAATTGACAGCGACTAGTGCGATAAGAATTCCGAAAGTTCTTTGAAAGTTGCACGACATACTGAAATTTCGTTTGAATCGGTCGGTATGAATTCAAACTGCGATTTTTTGAAAATCTATACCACACCGGAAATCGCCTGTTATAGGCTTAACGAAAGCTTTAATATTGACTGATCGGCAAGAAATTTTAATATGTGTTAGCCAGGCATGAATTCTAAAACCTATTAAAGTTTCGAGGGTTGTGTTTAATTAGGGGGCCGTATACGAATTTACAAAGTCGAAAAGTCGTTAAAAATTCTCGTTTGAATTCTAACTGACCGATTCCTTAGTGCGACACGTACTTTTACTCCTCTCGTATCAGGCTACGACGTATATTTTTTTCATGAATTTATCGTGAGATTTTTGGTCCATTTGGGAAAAAGTTTGAGATTTCAATAAAGTAGTTCAAACCAGGTTGTAGAGCGCAATTTTTACATGATCTCCTAACAATTTCAAGTTCCTATTAGCATTTTTAATAAGCTTTCAGAATATATAAAGCATTATTCTGGGAAATAATTTGAATTTAAATGGTGATCTCGAATTTGGGAAATTAACTAGAGTCATTCGCGTTCAGGACGAGTAGGCTCTATTCTGTTTCCGAAAATCCTGAATGACTTCAGAATCACCATGGAAACCCGTAATTCCGGAAAAACGATGCCACAAGCCTTAGTTACTCATAACTAAAATCGAAAAAAATTATTAATTAATATTAACGACTTTATTAAGGAAACGCGGACTTGTGTTTTTTTCACCTAGGGTCGAATTTTTTTGCAAGTCCTATTTGGCATTTTAATTATCATAATTAAAATGTCAAAATCGGATATGTTGCTCATTGATAGGTATATTTCAACATTTTAATGACCATTAATCTGAATTTTTAAATTAAATATGACTTAATTAGCCAAATTCGATTTCTCGGTAATTAATTAATTTCCTTAATTATTAATTCATAACTAAATGTAATACATTTTCTGAAAGGGGACACCGAGTGAAATAACATACTGAAATATCTAAGAGATCCGATGATATCAAAAGATTCCATTAGACACCGAAGTTGTTCCGAATTTACGCTAATTTATCAAAAAATAATTAAATTTAAATTAAGCCGGAACCATTTTCTGAAAGCTCTCATGACCCCCTTTCAGAAAATATAAAACACTCGTATGAGACTGTATAAATCGCTGAGTAATCGGCAGGGGCTTGACGAAAAACCGTGTCAAGGGGACTCGGAGTACGGTAAAGTCACTCCGAACCATGCCGCGAAAACGCTCTGGTACAGCGGCATGACCCGGAGACCGATCACCGGTGACTTTCGACGCTCGATTCCACATTTTCGTAATTTCGAGCTCCTACCAAGTCATTTCTGCTAAGACACGACAAAACTAGCAGTACAAAGTCATAAGCGCTCAAAAAACTCAAACCGTTTCTCACGACAACTCCACAACATTACCGAAGTGGTCCGCAACTTACCAGAAGCGGTCTGTAAGTCACCGGAAACGGTCTGTTAGTCACCGGAAGTGGTCCGTAAGTCACCGGAAGTTGTCGGCAACTTACAAGAAGTGGTTCGTGAGTTACCGGAAGTGGTCCGCAACTTACCGGAAGTGGTCTGTAAGTCACCGGAAACGGTCTGTTAGTCACCGAAAGTGGTCCGTAAGTCACCGGAAGTTGTCCGCAACTTACCACAAGTGGTTCGTGAGTCACCGGAAGTGGTCCGCAACTTACCGGAAGTGATTCGTAAGTCACCGGAAACGGTCTGTTAGTCACCGGAAGTGGTCCGTAGGTCACCGGAAGTTGTCCGCAACTTACCAGAAGTGGTTCGTCAGTCACCGGAAGTGGTCCGCAACTTACCGGAAGTGATTCGTAAGTCATCGTAAGTGACTTCCGGTAACTTGCGGACCACTACCGGTGACCAACACACCACTTCCGGAATGTTGCGGACCACTTCTGGTCACTAACGAACTATTTCCGGTAAGTTGCGGAGCACATCCGATGACTCACGAGCCACTTCCGGTTAAATTTGGGCAACTTCCGGTTAAATACGGACCGCTTCCGATAACTTTCGAACCTGTTCCGGAATGTTTCGGACAACTTCCGGTAACTTACAAACCACTTCCGGTAAGTTTAGGAACATTTCTTGTTAATACGGATCACTTCCGGTTAAATTTAGAGTATTTCCAGTTAAATTCGGGCAATTTCTGGTGAAATATGAACCATTTCCGGTTAAATATGGACCACTTCCGGTTAAATTCAGATCACTTCCGGTTAAATCCACTCTGGTGGGTAATTAATTAATTTCCTTCATTATTAACTCATTAATAAGTGCAATACAATTTCTGAAAGGTCTCACAGAGAAGAACAACATACTTAAATATCAGAATAATCCGACGATATGAAAAGATTCTATTAGACACCGAAGTTGTTCCGAATTTACGCTAATTTATCAAAAAATAATTAAATTTAAATTAAGCCGGAACCATTTTCTGAAAGCTCTCATGACCCCCTTTCAGAAAATATAAAACACTCGTATGAGACTGTATAAATCGCTGAGTAATCGGCAGGGGCTTGACGAAAAACCGTGTCAAGGGGACTCGGAGTACGGTAAAGTCACTCCGAACCATGCCGCGAAAACGCTCTGGTACAGCGGCATGACCCGGAGACCGATCACCGGTGACTTTCGACGCTCGATTCCACATTTTCGTAATTTCGAGCTCCTACCAAGTCATTTCTGCTAAGACACGACAAAACCAGCAGTACAAAGTCATAAGCGCTCAAAAAACTCAAAACCGTTTCTCACGACAACTCCACAACATTACCGAAGTGGTCCGCAACTTACCAGAAGCGGTCTGTAAGTCACCGGAAACGGTCTGTTAGTCACCGGAAGTGGTCCGTAAGTCACCGGAAGTTGTCGGCAACTTACAAGAAGTGGTTCGTGAGTTACCGGAAGTGGTCCGCAACTTACCGGAAGTGGTCTGTAAGTCACCGGAAACGGTCTGTTAGTCACCGGAAGTGGTCCGTAAGTCACCGGAAGTTGTCCGCAACTTACCACAAGTGGTTCGTGAGTCACCGGAAGTGGTCCGCAACTTACCGGAAGTGATTCGTAAGTCACCGGAAACGGTCTGTTAGTCACCGGAAGTGGTCCGTAGGTCACCGGAAGTTGTCCGCAACTTACCAGAAGTGGTTCGTCAGTCACCGGAAGTGGTCCGCAACTTACCGGAAGTGGTTCTTGAGTCACCGGAAGTGGTCCGCAACTTACCGGAAGTGATTCGTAAGTCATCGTAAGTGACTTCCGGTAACTTGCGGACCACTACCGGTGACCAACACACCACTTCCGGAATGTTGCGGACCACTTCTGGTCACTAACGAACTATTTCCGGTAAGTTGTGGAGCACATCCGATGACTCACGAGCCACTTCCGGTTAAATTTGGGCAACTTCCGGTTAAATACTGACCGCTTCCGATAACTTTCAAACTTGTTCCGGAATGTTTCGGACAACTTCCGGTAACTTACAAACCACTTCTGGTAAGTTTAGGAACATTTCTTGTTAATACGGATCACTTCTGGTTAAATTCAGAGTATTTCCAGTTAAATTCGGGCAATTTCTGGTGAAATATGAACCATTTCCGGTTAAAAATGGACTACTTCCGGTTAAATTCGGACAACTTCCGGTTAAATACTGGTCATTTCCGGTTAAATCTGGACCACTTCCGGTTAAATACGGGCAACTTCCGGTTTAATACGAACCACTTCCGGTTAAATACGGACCACTTCCGGTATGTTGCGGACCACTTCTGGTTAAAGATGGACCATTTCTGGTTAAACTCGGGCAACTTCCGGTTAAATTCGGACCACTTCCGGTGACTTACGAACCACTTCTGGTATGTTGCGGACCACTGGTGACTTACAAACCACTTCCGGTATGTTGCGGACCACTTCCGGTTAAATACGGGCAACTTCCGGTTTAATACGGACCACTTCCGGTTAAATACGGACCACTTCCGGTATGTTGCGGACCACTTCTGGTTAAAGATGGACCATTTCTGGTTAAACTCGGGCAACTTCCGGTTAAATTCGGACCACTTCCGGTGACTTACGAACCACTTCTGGTATGTTGCGGACCACTGGTGACTTACAAACCACTTCCGGTATGTTGCGGACCACTTCCGGTTAAAGATGAACCATTTCCGGTTAAATACGGGACATTTCCGGTTAAATATGGACTACTTCCGGTTAAATTTAGACCACTTCCGGTTAAATTCGGGCAACTTCCGGTTAAATACGGACAACTTCCGGTGACTTACGAACCACTTCCGGTTAAAGATGAACCATTTCCGGTTAAATTAAATACGGGACATTTTTGGTTAAATATGGACCCAGGTCTTGAGCTGCGGCAAAAAAAGGATACACTGAAAACTCTGTTACGGATGGAATATACGTATCTTAAAATTGAAATATTTTCCGAAGCTTTTAAGTGTTTCTGAACATTCGAAATGAATCGATCGTTTATTGATAGAGTTGATAGATTGACTTTTTTATTTAAAACCCAAATAAAGTGAGAATCTGTAAGCTAAAGGTAAATCTGTGGGTGTTGGGAATGTTTACTACACTTTGCTTTCTTCTACGAAAGAGCTGATAATACTACATGAAAATATCGTTACTATACAAGACTATGTTTCAAATGCGTTTTTTGTTAACTAAAACACAAAATAACTTTAAAAAGATTAAAGGATGTTTAAGAATGCTAAAAAAAAGGTTTCAATTCGCTGTGGAAGCGAGTGACCTAAAAAATACTCACGTGTTCCGAGCGTTGCATCATGGGGACCACGTGGGGGGCTCCGGCGAGATTGTGCTCCAGGTAGGCTTTGGACTCCTGATGGAGAGAAAAGAATCACATTTAGAACGAAAAAGAGAAGAAGAAAACACATTTTGGCTGCTGCAACACTAGCGACTCGAGTCGCTCGAAGTTGTAAATCAAGATAGGGGAGAAATCCTCAGGGTCAGCGCAAATGGTACCCACGACGATGATTCTTCGGGCAGTGGATATCTCCCCCATCTCTCTGTGTGGTTAGGGGAACTCTTTTGTTCGCTACTTCCCGAAGGAGCGTTGTCGACACGGTCATTATAGTTTGCACTGCCCTCAGGTCGCAGAATCAGGCGTGAATTATCGGGCAGTGGATATCTACCCCACTCTTTTGTTGACCTCACCTAACCGCACAAAGATATCGCCTGATCCTGCGCTCAGGGTGACTCAGTCTCTTGACAGGAATCTTAACGACACTTTTTACGACTTCGAGCGATTCGAGTCGCTATAGTGTAGCAGTCGTACAAGGAAAATAGTCGTGACATCGATAAATCTCCATTAAAAATCGATTAAGATGTTATCAGGAGGAGGGAAGAAAGAAGGGGACTCGAGGGAGCGATGTAGTAGACAACTCCTAGCCACTGCGACGCTTGTCAGTGACTTCGACCGCTCTGCTACAGAAGTAGTCTACTACATCGCTCCCTCAAGTCCCTCCTCTTGACAACTTGATGAATGACACCTTATTTGGATGTAGGGGGCCATTCATTAATTACGTAAGGATGATTTTGGCAATTTTTGACTCTCCCTACCCCCATGTACGTAAGATTTTTCAAACCCCTCCCCCCCTAAGATTCCATTTCGTTTTTTTCAAAATAATAAAATGTTAGAAAAGGATCAGTTACACTAAAACGCAAAACTAATAAAGATCTCTCTCTTTTTGCTTTAATAAAAGTTTACAAAAAAAAGAAATTTCCTCTGAAAAGAGCGATAGAAAACCGAAACTCAGGAAATGGACGGGGGTGCTTAGATTAGCGTGCAGTAATGGAAGCGGGCAACTAATGTAAAGTAGCACGCGGCGGGGAAAAACCCGTTTGTCGTTAACAACCGCCGCCATTGTTCTGCATCGAAATTCAATGACTCCCAGTTTTTTTTCTGGCGGTTTACCACACTCTTAGTTGTATGATAATTACGCATCTCGAAACGTTCTTTAAGATGGTTGTTTTTGCTAAGCGATCCGAGTTTCGGTTCGGGAGAAATTTCGAAATTACCGATATTTTAAATTTGTGGACGGCCCCCGAACTGGAATTTCTTAGTTTCGCTTTTAAAACATCAAACCACGAGTATATCGAAACAATATAAATAGGCTCTGGAGTATTTCCGATTAGTTTCAATTCATAGCTGAAAAGTTCCCATTTTGATAACATTACAGTATGGTTATTTTGGGAAATCTCTGATTCGGGGTACTCAAAGTAATATTTTTTGAAATTCCTATTAATATGAGCTGTAAAACACTTTTATCTGAGACGGGTGAATGTTCTTTCAGCTTAACTGGCCTTAATTTAGTGTTAAAATTACCAATTTCCACTTATATGCATTCTCCATTCATTAAAAAACAGGGTTTTCAGAAAATTCAAAAATTGAGTCCTTTAAAATAAAAGTTTGCAGCTTTCAGAGTTCGATTCTTGAACTATAGAGATATTATTCATTATATCAACTGTTATCAAGTTTTAATTTACATTATAACCAACTTTCAAATTAGGTGTCCAAGTTTGAAAAAATTCACTCCATTATGAATTGGTTTTGCAGATTTGCTCAAAATCAAATTAAAAACCTTTCCGAAGCAAAACCCTCTTAATATCACTTTGTACTATAATTGTTCTAAGTGAATCGAGTGGTTAAAATACCTTAATTGGCTTGATTAGTTCATCAGGTCAAGTTCAGTCTGGGAGTTTAATTTTCGAATGCTATTTTTCCATAGGCGTGTTTAGTTCATTTATTTCTTAAATAAACCATCCACACCCTCGAAAAGCATCACGCAATGTAGAGAATTTCTCCCCCTTTCAGAAAATGTAAGTTATTAATCGTTGGGACTTCTTTAAGTTCATTAAAATTCGATTCCAGTAAACCCTGTTAATGTTTACCGTTCGACCCTACATTCTAGATGGCAGCACGTTACGGGATGGATCTGACAATGACGCAATTTCGAACGCTTTAAAATTTCCTTTGAAGAGCGATAGACCGGAGACCCGGATTTTGGTAATGCTTCAGAGAACTCGATCTCTCGGTATAATTAACTAGACATTCTGGGCTACGTGGGAGTGTGATTATTTTAATTTTAAACCGATGGGAAGTATTTTTTTTGGAACGATAAAGCATCCAGAGCAGAGGAGCGGAACGAAGTGTTTGGGACCCCCTTAATATAATTTTTTCGGGTTTTCGACTGTTCCATATGGAAGGAAATAATATCGTGCAATTTATGTCCGAAAATGGAGGCGTTACCATAAATAATAAAGGCACGACGATTAATTCAGTACCAAGCGTTCCAATTATTTCTCTCCGCTTCATTGGAGTTGGTAGATGGCAGCACGAATTTTCGAGTATCTTCCGATTATTTAGATCGCTTTATTGAATAAGTTAACAAATTTTTTTCGATTATTCCTTTTGATATGTAGTAATATAGACTCCAGGCTATTTTTAGAGACCTGTTTCGTAATTTTATCTCACTCGGTTCGGGAGCTACGAATTTTCAAAGTTTCAGCACCGAAATGCCGGTTTATTCTAGGAGATTCGCATCCGCGGGTTCTCTTAAAATACTAAACCTTTTAGTTAATTTTTTTTAAAGGTGCGTTAATTTTCTTCATCCGTTTGGCTATTATTTCCCGGAGTTTCGTTGAGATGAGAGCGTTATTAAAGATTTTATATATTAGGAATTTCCGGAACACTGTTTTACCGTATCGGTGTGCATAGCAAACGAAGGGATTTATAGATTTTTAAGTAATTTAAAATGAGTAAGGGAATATTTTAAACACTTGTTTCTGGTAACAGGCCTCTCGATGAGCAGCGTATTCAATTATCATGAAATTCTGACGGTAATTTTAATTTTCCGCCGCCTTTTAAGGTCCGATTTTGAAATGTACCGTAAATAAATAAATAAAAAAATAATTATCGGATTATTTTCGAGTACGATACCGATTCGGGGCCTGGCCAGTAGCAACATACTAAAATTCTATAAAAATCCCTTTGCAAGTTTTTGAATTGACACCGTTTTTACGATTTTTCAAACTTTGAAAATACGATTTAAATAGTAAAAAAAATGCTATCGATTCGAAATTTTAATATGATATCAAACTTGGTCAGGACTAATTTCTATTAAAATTTGGGAGCTCCAGGTCAATCAGGTCGCCTACCTGACAAGCGCCACCCCTCGAAATATCGGTACAAAAATTCGGCGCCCCACCCAGTTCGAAAGGTCTTTTTTTTCTGCACAACATACTGCAATTTCGAAAGAATCCGATAAGATTTATTTTTCCCGCCAAATCGGAAAATCTCGCTTAATCGCTTTATAGACCCACTTCCCTTATAGCTATGACTTTGAAATTTTGATATGTTGTAAGGGCATGGGTCGACTAATTTGTATTAAAATTCGGGGGCATAATCTCGATTAGGGGGCCGTCCAGAAATTTAAACCAGCTTATAATCGTAATTAATTCGTTAAAAATCGACTGATTAACATAAAGCTTATTCAAAGGTGTCAAAAGTCTCGTCTAACCGAGTCTGACAACATATTAAAATTTCATCCAGATCGGTAAAGAATTAGGGGTTTTCGGTTTTTTCAAATCCTAACAAAGAGATCCAATTTTAGTGTAAAAAAAGTAGAAATTGGCTTAATCGATACACTTCCCCTAAAGGTAACGCTTTGAAATTTTAATATTGGTTCCGGGCATGTTTCGGCTTCGTTGTATTAAATTTTCGGAGCATCAAGTATATTAGGGGGCCTTCCAGATATTAAAAAGAGCTATAACCGTAATTAATTAATTAAAAACCAACCAGTCAACGTAAAGCTTAGTTCTTAAAGTCCCCACGTAGATCTAATGACGTGTCGTAGCATACTAAAATTTCATAAAGATCGGGAAAGAACAAGGACCGTTTTAGGTCGTTTCCGTTTGCCCCTAGCAACAGACAAAGAAATGGCGCGGAGACGCTTTGGCGCCAAGTCGATTACGAGCTAGTTGAAGGGGTTCTAACCGAGATATGACTTTGAAATTTCAGTATGTCGGAATATGGCCGACCTCGAAGATTCTATTAACTTTTCGGGTTATCAGGAGTGTTCGGGGGGCGTGTACAAATCAAAACAGGTACCGAGTACCGAAAGGGCGGGAAAAAAAATTGACAGCGACTAGTGCGATAAGAATTCCGAAAGGTCTTTGAAAGTTGCACAACATACTGAAATTTCGTTTGAATCGGTCGGTATGAATTCAAACTGCGATTTTTTGAAAATCTATACTACACCGGAAATCGCCTGTTATAGGCTTAACGAAAGCCTTAATATTGACTGATCGGCAAGAAATTTTAATATGTGTTAGCCAGGCATGAATTCTAAAACCTATTAAAGTTTCGAGGGTTGTGTTTAATTAGGGGGCCGTATACGAATTTACAAAGTCGAAAAGTCGTTAAAATTTCTCGTTTGAATTCTAACGGACGGATTCCTTAGTGCGACACGTACTTTTACTCGTCTCGTATCAGGCTACGACATGTATTTTTTTCATGAATTTATCGTGAGATTTTTGGTCCATTTGGGAAAAAGTTTGGGATTCCAATAAAATACTTCAAACCAGGTTGTAGAGCGCAATTTTTACATGATCCCCTAACAATTTCAAGTTCCTTAATCAATTTTTAATGAGCTTTCAGAATATATAAAGCATTTTATTAGGAAATAATTTGAATTTAAATGGCGATCTCGAATTTGGGAAATTAACCAGAGTCGTTTGCGTACAGGACCAGTAGGCTCCATTCTGTTTCCGAAAATCCTGGATGACGTCAGAACCACCACGGAAACCCGTAATTCCGGAAAAACGTTGCCACAAGCCTCCCTTACTCGTAACTAAAATCGAAAAAAATTATTACTTAATATTAACGACTTTATTAAGGAAATGCGGACTTGTGTTTTTTTCACCCAGGGTCGAATTTTTTTCCAAGTCCGATTTGGCATACTAATTATCATAATTAAAGTTTCGAAATCGAATATGTTGCTCATTTATAGGTATATTTTAACATTTTAATGACTAATAGCCTGTGAATTTTTTAATTAAATATGCTTTAATTAGCCATTAAGTCGATTTCTCGGTAATTAATTAATTTCCTTAATTATTAACTCGTTAATAAGTGCATTACGTTTTCTGAAACGTCTCACAGAGAGGAACAACATACTGAAATATCAGAAGAATCCGACGATATGAAAAGATTCCATTAGACACCGAAGTTGTTCCGAATTTACGCGAATTTATCAAAAAATAATTAAATTTAAATTAAGCCGGAACCATTTTCTGAAAGCTCTCATGACCCCCTTTCAGAAAATATAAAACACTCGTATGAGACTATATAAATCGCTGAGTAATCGGCAGGGGCTTGACGAAAAACCGTGTCAAGGGGACTCGGAGTACGGTAAAGTCACTCCGAACCATGCCGCGAAAACGCTCTGGTACAGCGGCATGACCCGAAGACCGATCACCGGTGACTTTCGACGCTCGATTCCACATTTTCGTAATTTCGGGCTCCTACCAAGTCATTTCTGCAAAGACACGACAAAACTAGCAGTACAAAGTCTTAAGCGCTCAAAAAACTCAAAACCGTTTCTCACGACAACTCCACAACATTACCGAAGTGGTCCGCACCTTACCGGAAGTGGTCTTTAAGTCACCGGAAACGGTCTGTTAGTCACCGGAAGTGGTCCGTAAGTCACCGGAAGTTGTCCGCAACTAACCAGAAGTGGTTCGTGAGTCACCGGAAGTGGTCCGCAACTTACCGGAAGTGGTCTGTAAGTCACCGGAAGCGGTGTGTTAGTCACCGGAAGTGGTCGGTAAGTAACCGGAAGTTGTCCGCAACTAACCAGAAGTGGTTCGTGAGTCACCGGAAGTGGTCCGCAACTTACCGGAAGTGGTCTGTAAGTCACCGGAAGCGGTGTGTTAGTCACCGGAAGTGGTCGGTAAGTCACCGGAAGTTGTCCGCAACTAACCAGAAGTGGTTCGTGAGTCACCGGAAGTGGTCCGCAACTTACCGGAAGTGGTCTGTAAGTCACCGGAAACGGTCTGTTAGTTACCGGAAGTGGTCCGTAAGTCACCGGAAGTTGTCTGCAACTTACCAGAAGTGGTTCGTGTATCACCGGAAGTGGTCTGCAACTTACCGGAAGTGGTCTGTAAGTCACCGGAAACGGCCTGTTAGTCACCGGAAGTGATCCGTAAGTCACCGGAAGTTGTCTGCAACTTACCAGAAGTGGTTCGTGAGTCACCGGAAGTGGTCTGCAACTTACCGGAAGTGGTCTGTAAGTCACCGGAAACGGCCTGTTAGTCACCGGAAGTGATCCGTAAGTCACCGGAAGTTGTCCGCAACTTACCAGAAATGATTTGTAAGTCTACGTAAGTGATCCGTTAGTTGTGGACCACTTCCGGTAACTTGCGGACCACTACCGGTGACCAACACACCACTTCCGGAATGTTGCGGACCACTTCCGGTCACTAACGAACCATTTCCGGTAAGTTGCGGAGCACATCCGATGACTCACGAGCCACTTCCGGTTAAATTTGGGCAACTTCCGGTTAAATACGGACCGCTTCCGATAACTTTCGAACCTGTTCCGGAATGTTTCGGACAACTTCCGGTAACTTACAAACCACTTCCGGTAAGTTTAGGAACATTTCTTGTTAATACGGATCACTTCCGGTTAAATTTAGAGTATTTCCAGTTAAATTCGGGCAATTTCTGGTGAAATATGAACCATTTCCGGTTAAATATGGACCACTTCCGGTTAAATTCAGATCACTTCCGGTTAAATCCCCTCTGGTGGGTAATTAATTAATTTCCTTCATTATTATGTCATTAATAAGTGCAATACAATTTCTGAAAGGTCTCACAGAGAAGAACAACATACTTAAATATCAGAATAATCCGACGATATGAAAAGATTCTATTAGACACCGAAGTTGTTCCGAATTTACGCTAATTTATCAAAAAATAATTAAATTTAAATTAAGCCGGAACCATTTTCTGAAAGCTCTCATGACCCCCTTTCAGAAAATATAAAACACTCGTATGAGACTATATAAATCGCTGAGTAATCGGCAGGGGCTTGACGAAAAACAGTGTCAAGGGGACTCGGAGTAAGGTAAAGTCACTCCGAACCATGCCGCGAAAACGCTCTGGTACAGCGGCATGACCCGGAGACCGATCACCGGTGACTTTCGACGCTCGATTCCACATTTTCGTAATTTCGAGCTCCT